>CM075872.1:17906772-18481772 GCA_038021265.1 Cyprinella venusta
ATTCTTCTAAATATCAGAAAATCGGCTGAATACACTCTAAAAAATGCTGGGTTGTTTTAACCCAACTTTGGGTCAAATATGGACTAACCCAGCCGTTGGGTTAAATTTTTACATTACATTTTTAACCCAACATTTCGGGTTTGTCCATATTTGACCCAAAATTGGGTTAAAACAACCCAGCATTTTTTAGAGTGATACATTCGAAAACGATAAAACCCAACTGTTTAACTCTGGGGAAGTGGTAAAAGCCTATTTCCAAAAAAAGTGGCGTGTCCCTTTAAACACTCTAAAAATCCCTTTAAACACTCCACATACTTCCCAATTTTGGGTCAAATATGGACAATCCCGAAATGTTGGGTTAAAAATGTAATGTAAAAATTTAACCCAATGGCTGGGTTAGTCCATATTTGACCCAAAGTTGGGTTAAAACAACCCAGCATTTTTTAGAGTGAAGGAAACTTAGCCAACCAGAATATCCATGCGATTCTAAACAAAACTGTAACTTTCTTTACAAAACTATAATACATACATATAAAGATTACTGTGAGACTGAATCAAAATAAATAAATAAACCACCAACCAATCGCACTGATTAAACTCAACCATATAAATGCTACAGAAAGGATTCAAAATACTAAAAAAACAAAAAAAAAATACCAGAATAAACATGGCTATGCCAGTAGTTCTGCCCTAAGGCAAGTGTACATCGACAAACCCTTCATATTACACACATGAGGAAGTATATGGACTTGCATCCTCTGCCCCTTGAGAAAATCTCACCACTGAAACAGAGGAGGCTAATGAAATGGAGATCTATAAATAGCGATGTCATTACAATGAGAGGACCACTCTCCTCCCCTCCCCTCCCACCCACCTGACCCTTTTTGTGCTAATAAGCATCCTGACAGTGATGCAGGTTCTATTGGATAGCCGTGCAGAGCCGAGGTCTTGCGACCAGAGTGGTATCTGTGACCCATGAAAACCTCTGCAAGGACTTGGACATTACCTCAATGGGCGACTGTAAAAATTCAGAGACGAAATTGACTAATGCACTTGAAGTGTGTAATCACCTGCAAAATTAATAATCATGCCAGTTGTCTTTAAGAGTAGTGGAGGTGGAATAATTACACATACCGCACCGTTGTAGTTTACAGTTCTCTATGTGGTTCTTGAAACCTAAATATGACCTTCAGGGGCTCCCAATCATTTTACAGAAACATTTGGATGTGTATCCTTTGCTCAGTCCAAGGACCCAACTAATATGAAATGCTTGAAAAAGGCTTAGCCTCTCAACTACATTTACATTTATTGTGTCAGTGTGTTGTCCACAATTTTAAAAGGTGGTTTTATGTGAATCAACCAAATCAGATTAGAAGAGTTTTGTGTCTTTCTACCATGAATGAAATGATTTATGTTCAAATTATTCAAAAATATTCTGTATAAGTCTAAGAACCCCCTACAGAAGCTTCACGGGCCTCCAGGGTGTTCATGGTTGAAAACCCTGGCTTTATGTTAGTGCCGTGTTGAACGTAAATCAGTGTAACACAACACTGAGAATAATTCAAGAGAAAAAAAAAGGCTTTATTTCCATTACTGGATGCAGCACCACAGCTTGCAATATCGAAAATATCTATATAAAACTGAACATAACAGCCCATGAACCTAGTGTCAATAACAAATGGGACCCGTGTTAGACAGCGGCGTGTGAATTGAGTTACACAAATATCATATCCAGAACGTTTGGCCAACGTTAGCATTGCTCATCGCATCACAGTTTGCTCTGTATGCGACACAAACAGTGCTGTGGGTGGATGGGTGTTTCACAGCTTTTACGCCCCGGTGACAAAATTATTGATGACAACGCATCACAAATTGCACTTATTTCATATACAGATGACAGGGCGAGTGGGGGGGGCGATGTAAAATATTAAAACAGCAGCGCCGGGTGGGAACATTTACTTTTTTTAAATGAAAATTTAATGTTTCAATACAGAGCACAATTTAGTTAAACGGCAAAGGATAGCTGACAATTCAAAGGTGATGTGAGATTCGTCAGAGGGTTGCGCCAGCCACCGCATCTGAGGAACGTGCGTGTATGTTTATAGAGAGCATTTATGAGACTCCGGTTAAGGTGTAGGTCAAGCATCAAGGGGGAAAAGAAATCGTAGTTTAGTGTAGTTTTATATAAGACAAAATAAAACAATGAGACAAAAGTGGCTGTGGAAATCCTGCTCTGATTGGCCATGAGTTTCAAAAGATCTTTATCAACTTCTTCATGTCCAATTCCTCATATACAGACAACAGGAGCAATCTGAAGTCATGGATAATTAAATGAAACATGAGCTCATCTTAGACTGGGTAGAACGGGAAAGGGGTTGGCAGTGTGTGTGTGTGTGTGTGTGTGTTGAGGAATCAAGAGGCAATTTATGAATAAGACAATGCCACAAACAGCCGTACTGATTCTGGGGAGTTGAATGTTCTCTCTCGAACGTACAGAGCACATACTGAGAACCTGCAGTGG
Organism: Cyprinella venusta; assembly: GCA_038021265.1. NCBI lineage: Eukaryota > Metazoa > Chordata > Actinopteri > Cypriniformes > Leuciscidae > Cyprinella > Cyprinella venusta. The sequence goes on from CM075872.1 coordinate 17,909,294, forward strand.
ATTATTAAAGAAACTATGCCTTTTATTGAACCCAAAGGAGATAGAGATTCACAATCACTGAATAAGTCTAAGTGTTAGCAGTAAGCCGATCCTTGGTGCTCATGTGGGAAAAACGGATTCGAATCTGACCTGCAACCTGTCCTGTTTTCATTTCCTTGATTGTCTCTCAATAAAAAACACAAGCCAGAGCCATTTCAATAGCTATATTGTTTTTGTATCACATAAGAAACAGCATTCTCACCAGCTCTGTCATTGCTAAAGGTCTATTTATATGTACATTTGGGACATTCCCCAATAAACCATGCCACAAAAGCCTTATTTCCATAGCTAATGTGCTACACAAAACGTAAACAAAAAAAAAGCACTAAAACTATGGAGCTGTTTTTCACAAAACCTCAGACAAAGACTACGGCGGATAAGTACAGTGAGAAATCATACTGATGTGAATATGTACGTTTAGGCAAAGAAGCATTATTTGTGCAGCAAAGCCTTTGCCACACGCAACAAGAAGTAGATTAGCCTCATATATGTAAAAATATTTCAGACAAGGCACAGTGTGGGAACATTTGTTCAAAAAAAGACAAATGCTCAAAACGTGTGAAACCTTGTGATTACAGATTTTCTTTTTCCTTTTTTGCCGGTATTTTTTTACCTCTCACCAGCCTGACATCCATCCGTACCCTCTTTTGTTAATTCCTTCATCTGCTCTTTCTTTTCCATACCCACCTTCTCCCGGAAAGGAAAAAGCAAAGGGTTTTACAGCACTGTAAGGAAGATAGCAGCCCCTCTTCCTCGATTTCAAACACAAAGTCTAGTAATGGAAAGAAACAGAGAAAGAGAGATAGAGAGAGAGAGGCCACGGCATTCAGGAGTCCAGGCGCCCTGCTGAGCAGAAGCCATTCTGCCTTACACTATCTTGTCACTGCAGACGCATCGCTGGGGCAGACGGGAACAAAAAGCAGCCCAAAGTCAATTGTCTCCACTGCTGAATGGCTTTCTATTGCGGGCTGCATACATTTACTCAGACATTCGGGAAAGAAGAAAAAAAAAAAGCGCTTTTTGCTATTGTAACTAAAGGCGAGAGAGGAGGGCGACGCTCACTAATATTTACTTTGGATCATAACGACCGGGCTCCTGATGATGTCATAAAGAGACTGAGACGCACGGCTTCCCACCTACGCAAATATGGATTGCAAGCCGGAGTCAATTTTTCATAGTTTCATGCTTAAGTGCTCCTTTGTTATTTCGTAATTAGCAAACAATTAATGGGTATGTTCTCTCATTAATTAATTAATCCGTAATCATGGAGTATTAAAATAAGCCGCCACGTTTCCTAATAATCCAATCAAAAACGTTATTTTTCCTCCTATTATTTAAAACTAGAAAATAAATAGCAAAAAGAAATATATAGTACAACGACAATTCAAGTAATAACAACAATAACCCAGCAGATGTCAAATTAACTTCAGGCTAGATTTAGTTGGCTCATTACCGTTTTGTCGGGGCGCCTCAAAATGAATGGTCCCCGAGGGTTTAAGAAACGCTTACTCTAGAAATCCATGCATTCCATTTTTTCAAGGTAATGCTTTTAGCTGGCCTCGCATGTGGTTAATTACGATGGTGCCTACAAATTAATTCAGCCGGTTCAGAGTGCACAAAGAAGGGTCTCGCCGCGGATGCACAAATAACAACACACGGCCCTGTGCTGAAAAAATGTGTGTGTGTTTGTGTGTGATAGGGGAACAGCGCAGCGGGGGCCACACTGCCGGCTTCCTGCAGTCTCTCCTCCAGACCTCCCGTTTCTGAACTTGATGAGTCAAAGGTCAGAAAAACAACAAGTCAATAGGCAGGCAGCCGCCGCCGAGGCAGCAAACAAGAGGAGAGGAAAGAAACCGAGAGAGAAAGAGGAGCCTGTGATTTTGGTCCTGTAATAGTTTTCTGTAATCTCTCTGTATTGATTAAACCTCACTTCAGAAAGGAGTGTTGCTTCGGAGCACGCCTAACCCCCCTCCTCCCTTCTTTCTCTCTTTCCTGGTCAGAAATGCCATATGGAGGTAATCTTTCACCTTTGTTATTCCTCGCTGCTCCCGCTGCATCTGCCACTGCTGCCGCCAGCCCTGCTCTCTGCCGGCGGAGAGAAAGCAAACAACCCAAACACACACACACACACACTCTCTGTCTGATTAGCACAGTCAACCCAGCAGAGGTCTTCCTCAATTCGCTGCTGCACTTCTGTATTCCCTCTCGAAACAAACCAGACAAGTTTATTCTCCAGTCCACACGTTAAGGGTTTTGTGCTCCATCGCTGTATATCGTAATAGCACCGTAGACATTAAACTAAAATAATCTGATTTGTTAATTACGCCGCCCAATAATCTGACCCGAACGTGTTAGCGGGAATGGGTGACGTTGTATAATATTGATTATGCAGGGGGGGAAAATTAAACCAAACACGCTTAAGAGACTTCGGAAAAACCGATACCTAAAAAAGGGAGAGAGACTGAGAAAGCAAAAAAAGAAGAAAAAAAAACAGCATCTGCTAACAAAAAAAAATGATTTTCAAGCATTCTGCCACATTCCTTTCATTTGATTCATTTAAATGCAAAAGCGAGAGAAAGTGGAAGAGAAGAAGAAAAAAAACAACAAACCCCTCCTGCTAAAAACACTCAATTTACTGACAGGCAAATGACTTCACGCTGCCACTTAATCTCATTTCTTGCATAATGCCCTCTAATTAGCATATCAAAGTGAATTAATACTTCTAGGGCATTAGCAATGGGGAAATCTACTCAGGGCCTCCAGTAGCAGTTAGTGGAGTGCCAAGAAAGCTCCCCAACACTACAGACAGCTTTGCATTGCAAAACGCTTCTATCCATTTATCCGCCATGTATGTATCTCGCTCCTCTTCCACCCACCCTCTCTCTCTCTTTCTCTCTCACACACACACACACACACATCATCCAGCCCAGCCACTTTTTGAAAAAGAGAAAGAAAGAATTTTTTTCATGCCGATTCTCCGCAGTGCCCCGGGGATCCCAAAAACAACTCAAACCTATCAGTCCGACAAGACTTCGAATTTGCAGTAATCTGTGCTTAATCTGACAATTAACTCGGCACGTTTTTTTGTACTCATCAACGTGACGGTTGGACGCTTCGGAATGGGCGTTAAGAGAGATCAAGAGTCTCTCCACACATATATATATATTGTGTACATCCCTGACATTCTCATAGTCAAGGCAAAGGTACACACTCAAGCATCCCGAAGTCACATCTCTGTTCGCTCGCTCTACAAACAGATGTACATACACAGCTTTTCCTTCTCACTGTTTACATAGTTACAGTGCAAACACTTCAGGTTTGATTTACCCCTTTTCGCCTTTAAGCCCGCTTTGCATCAGATCCAAAAGCAACAATGAATCTTTCATCTTTTCAAAGCTCTGTTCTCTGCTGCGATTCACAAATACAAGGCCAGGAAATCTCTCCGATTGGAACTTATTCATACATCAGCACTGGCAGTTGTTAGCATTTTCTCTTACTGTGTAAAGAGAGATACATTTAGCAGTGACTGCATGACATAAACTGTACAATATCCATATCACACACACCATGATGAAAACTACTATTTACAAAGAAAATGAGCTGTGACGCAACTTTGAAGTTTTGTTAGTTTCTTTTAAATATTAGCTAAACATTAAAATCTCCATGGCAGTCGTAGATTGACAGAACGTGTCCGACATATACAAGATTTGCTAATCATCCAATAACTTTCAGGAACTTAATCATGCCGTGTTTTCCGTTTTCACAGATTTCCTCTCACTGCAATGGCATCAAACCCTGACAAGAACCTCTCAACTCCTCATTTCTTCTACGCATCTGTTGAGTACGATAAGCAAAATACATAGCGCTCTGACACAAGGTGTTCACTAGGTATGTGTGTGGTGTGTGAGAGGGGAAAAAAGCCTCACAGAAGATGTGTTTGGCTGAAAAAGAAAAAAAAACAACAACAAGGAGAGTAGCATGCTTATCAGTGAAAGTCTCTCTTATCACTCTGACGAGACAATGTCCTTCAACGGGCTTGTGGAGAAAGAAAAAAAACGAAGTCTAGCACTGAGGGGGAAAAATACCGACAGCTCATCCCTCAAGACTTACACACTATAGCAGGAAAATCTAAGTACCGGTTGTTTTACACTGTAAAAAAAAAAAAACTTAATTTTCACAAACTGTTCCTGTGATATTATAAAAGGCTTTGCTTTTAGCAGGAAACAAAGAAAAGCAAACATATATACAGAGTAAGAAAATGCCACGCTTATGTTCACTTGCGAGTTAATAAACAAATTAGCAGAGTGAAGCTTGTTAGGAAATTAGTCCGGATGCGTTAAGAAGGGGGGAAAAAAAGGAATCCATTCAAACAGGCAGCGTCAAAGGGATTAACCGAGATTACAGCAACTGAGCTAGTAAACAAGCTCATTTAAATAATTAGCATACTTAGGGACTCTACTCTTTATGCATATTTAATTAGAGCTATAATGCAATAAGGGACATAGCTGTATTAAACGTAACATGATAGGTGCATATGGAAACACAGTCAACAGCTGGAAGTGGCTTTATAATAATGAAAATACAACTGCTATGTAAATTTAAATATATAAAAAAAATGTGCTTACATAACACAAAAATAGATTTTTTTTTATAAAAAGTATTGTATGTGTCCAACTATATATCACATCACAATCTAACAAAAGTTTTTGAGATAATATATCACACACAAACACACAGGCACACAAATACATATATATATATATATATATTAGTTGAAAGGACCTGAAATTTAATAAATATAAAATTGAATATACTGAAATATTATTTAAGATTACCTCACACCAGATATTCCTTGCAACTATCCATCTTTTCTTGAGACAACAGCAACGGTAGCTACGGCTTACATTAACAGCTACATTAAGATACAGCCACAGCATTTAGCAATCAATTTCTTTCTTTCTGTTTTGCTCCTCATTCTGTTTCTGGACAGACATAAAGAACAACTCAAACAGACCGGCGGTGGAGCAGGGCCTTGCCCTCCCACAGTTGAGACCTCCAACAGCCGAGAAGTTCATTAAGTTTTATGATCTTCCTCCAGTCACTTCTGCTTATAAGCCACAAAGGCCACAAATCTGGCAAAGCACTATATATTCTGCCCATACAACCACACAGAGACAGATAAACACATGAACTGATATTCAAATGTTATTAAATTGCTGTATAAATAATAGGTCAAAAAAACATATTGGCTCTCTTTTTCAAAAAATTAAATTAATATATATATATATATATATATATATATATATATATATATATATATATATATATATATATATATTACCTATTTACAAAGTGCATAAATATAGATATGATAAAGTTGATTAAAAACCATCACTTAAATAAAATTTGAAAACATTACAATTTCAGCATGATATTAAAGAATGAATTTTCTAAACATTAAATGTAGGCTAAAGAGGAAAGTAATTAGTCTAATTCAGTGCGTTTGCCATTGTGTTTTGGGCTCACCTTACGGATTTCGCTCTGCTATTCTCCTTCCCCAATATCCATAAATACATATTGCACATTCCTGGTAAAAGCCCATTATCTAAGGGTCTCTCTGGATTCTGCATATCTGGTTATGTGGTCATTCTCTCTTTATACCTGCGCCCTGCGTGATTGCAGAACGCGCGCGCCTTTGCGCACATCACGCGCCTGTGTTAACCGTCGTAGCATAAAGGAAAACTGCACATTAAATTACATCCACTAAGGTACTGGAGGAACTGAATTGATTCTGCTACAAAGGGTGCTGATTTCTCCCTCAAAAAAAAATAAATAAATATATATATCTTTTGTGAGACAGTGACATATGCTAATGCTCCGTGTCATTGGGGCAGGCGGTATAGCCTTGGTAACGCACGTGCTCAATTGATGTTGTATCTGTCATTGGACTTCATTTACAGTGCGCGCGCGACAGACTGTTTCAGAGGTGCATGAGTGTCAGAAAAAGTGGGGATAGAATATTTCTATTTGGTATAGACATACATAAGCCCTCAAAAATATTTTTGACAGCACCCTTCTAATTTCAACAAATGCATGAGGTGTAATAAGTAAACACTTTGAACAATAACGTGCATGTGTAGCTTAATATGTCGCAAAATGTAATACATAAAAGGTCCCTAAACGGTTAGTAGCTTGCCACTCAGGGCCAACGTTTTATTTTAGTCAAATGCAGAAATGCACAAAATAATACTATTAATAAATAAAAAAAATACTTATCTCTGTCAATGGTCTGTTAAAAGTAAATAATAATACTAATCAATGATTAAACCAAGTTTAGTTGCAGTTTTAAATTTTTAAGGTGGTGGAAAAGTGACAACCAACACTTTTTCAACCACTTTGCGTTCAATTACTGATAAAGAAAATCAAGATGAAACCCTAAACAGGCACAAATTAGAGCACTGCATAAATTATTACAACAAGATAAAGCAAAAATTGCTGTATAACACTGAAAACATTTTCCAATGTATACTAAGTCATTTAAATATATTTTACAGGTTAGACTTACACCAAACTAATAATAAATGGCATATCGATCACTCCTGGTCACAGTCCGTTTTAACACAACAATAACGCACCAAGCGTGTGCACGTGTCGGTGAACGATGTAACCTTCACAGCGCTGGCGTCTTTCATAATAAAACGGGGGCAATAATTAACTGCAGGACCGCCGATAGTGCCAATAATTATCCAGTAAATTGGTCGCATAATTAGGCAGAGGAGCGCAGGAATTGGACCGCTCTCCGAAATCACGGACACGCGTAAACGCTCACTGGGCTTGCAGTGGCACAATTTAGCAAAACAAGCTTGATATATACAACACCAACACCGCACAAACCATATCCTCAATGACAAATGCTGAATATCCCGAAGGTGCATAATTGTCTAGCAATTCACCAACTGCGTGTCTTGGAAGATTAAACGGACGGAGGGAGAATAGCGCGCTGTAAACAAGGGAACTGCCGGGGTGCCTCTCTCACACATGCCCCCAGAAGAAGGCACTCAGTTCAGCCTCACGATGCAACGCAGAGGGGGGGAAAGCTCATCATCATATTTCGCTCTCGTATGCTCATACATCCAATTATGACTATTCATTTTCAGAAGTGAGAAGCAGAGAAATGTGGATGCTGGATATGGCTTGGAATCCGCTGACGACCAAATAAAAAAAATAATACACCAGTAAAGATGGCGGTGTCTAAGGATTAGTGGCATTGTACTGTTGCTTTTTTTCTTCTTGAGATGTCTGTAGGTAATTTTGCTTTTTTGTTAGGGTATGTATAATCTTACCTGTTTTCTCTTTGATCTCGCAGAGCACACTGAAGAGGGCTGGCTTCATTCTGTGACAGTTGAGCCCATGTTTCCTGTGCCATTTGGGAGCAAGAGACGAGATTGATATATAGTCACTTAAAACTCATAATTCTGTCGCAATGAAACTTTATAAGACAAGTCTTGAGTTTAAATTTACACAAACTGCATTAGTTTGACAGTGATGATAAACGCGGTGGCAAACATGGCTTTACCCATCACAAAAGCTCAAAACAAGGCTGCGTAAAAGAAATATTAATTCTCAACTAAGTTTGTTTGTTTGTTTGTTTGTTTTTTGGTAGTTGCTATAAGGTCTGTGAAAGTGTTAAGGCCTTAGAAGAAGTAAAGTGTGATGTAGAAACTTTTAATGAGATGCCCACATGTGTTGAGTAGCTACTTTACCTCAATGTGAAAGACAGAGAGGCTATTTTGAATATATCAATACACAAGTTTAGTGAACAGTAAGTGATATTTTGTCTAAAACTTTACAACTTCAAAAACAGGCTACAAAAATGTGATTTTAACCTGCCACCTTTGTTTAAAGATGCAAAAGGTTTTAATAACATTTGTAAAGATGTTGGGACAAGCGTTTCAATAAGTGGACGCTACTGTCAAATAAAAGTTAGCTATTGTGAGGTGTAAATGTTAGTACTATAAGCTATCTTGTAAAAAATAAAAGGAGAAAACATACATTTGAAAGACTTTCAAAACAAGACAATAAAAACATTTAGCTATCAAAAAAAATGCACCAACTTTGCTTGCGCCTCGTCCAGGCTTTGGTCGGTGATGGTCATGATCTGATGCAGAATGTCACCGATGTCTTGTTTTCTTCCATCCCCATCGGTTCCGTCGTGTCCATGAGGAGGCGGCAGAGCCATGCCTCCCTGTACCGAGTGACCGGCCAGGCTGACACCGCCGAGAGCCTGCATGATCCGGGCTTGCTCGTCCATAGTCCGCCGCAACACAATCAATGCGCTCGTGCTCAGTCACAGAGATGGGTGAAAGAAACTCGGAGAATGCACATGCAAAAACAACTTGATTATTTCATGTGCGGTGTTTAACGGGTCGCAATCGTGCACAAAATATTGACCGTGGAGCGACGCGGCAAATACAATAAATCGCTGGATGAAATATAGTGGAATTGATGTCCCAGGAATCACTTTCTGGAAAAATATTTAAATCGTCTTTGATCCTCCTGTATGAATGTCCATTGGAGAAAAATTAGCGATGATATTTCTTGTCTATTATTTCAGTAAACTTCAGCATTCAATTGACAGCGGGTTCCCGTTCAATCCTGTCCGAATCTTCATGCCAATTTGTCTTTTTTTTCTTTGAAGAGCTGGGGTCCTTTGCAGATGTCTGGAATTCTTATTTGCAGTCTTCTTAGGATAATTTCGCCTTGTGCACTTCTTGGAAACTAATCCGTAGTATTACAAAGAGTTGCAAACAAAACATCCCATGCGTCTGATGTAAAGTAATAATTAATCAAAATTAATGATTATGTAATTAAAAACAAGCACACTGCGTGTGAACAGCTGGCAAAATATTGCCCTTTTTCAAAAAAAATAAAATATAAGAAAATAAAAGAAGCCGCGCGAAATAAATTAAACCATCAGCACCGGCGACCAGAGCTATAAAGATTGTAAGGAAAAAAATATAAAAATGTATATAAAAAAAGTTTTTCTCACTTTCAATAGGGAAAATAGAAAAACTGGCGAAAAAAATTAATCACGCGCCATAAAGCGATGCGCAAAAATATCTGCTGGCGGAAATTTATGAGTCGAGCGCGCGGGCTGTGTGTGCTTTATGTTGTTTGATGGCAGCGGTAGTGAGCGATTGACAATGTGCCAATGCCATTCACTCAGTGCGGACGTGTCAGAGAAGAAAAAAAGATACAAAATCGACATCAAAATGCACGCTCCGCCCTGAAGAGGAGGGGTCTTGGATTCTTGTCACTTCTCGCCGAAGCCCCCGAAAACAAAATGCCAGTTAGCTACTAATGATACTGCTGGTGATGATAATGATGAGAGCAGAACATCAAATCAACAGCGTTTAAGTCTCCTCTTTACGCGTGCCTCATTTAAAAGCGTGCCCGTGCACTGAGCTGCCGTTACATTATACCCATTTCCAATAAAACAAACAAAAGGTCGGAGTTTTATATTGTCTGATTCAAACTAATAATGAATTGCACTGGACCCCTCGCTTCCTTACACCATAGTATGGTCGCCTCCAACAAGCCGTGCTTGCAGGGGCTGGAAAGCAGAGGACATGTTTATAATATTGGAAATAGACGCCCCGAACCAATCAGTGAAGAGTCCGTCTTTGAGTGGCGGCCCGAAGGACCAATGGGTGACTCCCACTGATCACGAACACCCGCCTACAGAGCTCAATACCTTTGCTACGGTTGTACAGAGAGATATCAACTTCTGATTGGCCGTTGTCAAGGGTGACATCTACTGCAAAAGCAGGCGGCGCTGCGCTGCAGAACTCATCGGCAGTTGCTATGGTAGCAGACTGTGCTCCGTGGGCTCGAAGCAAAGAGACACACTGAAACATTTCTGCGCCTTCCTCCGGTTGCCTCGCTTCTTACACACGCCTTACTAAACCCACAGTGGCTTTCCCGCCAAACCACTGTATTTCCCAAGCAAAAATCGCTACATTTCATGTCCTGACGTTGTTGCGCTTTACAATGGGCTACGCGCCTTTTGTTCAATGTCATACACCTAACAGTTAAACCGTTTTGCTTTTTGTTCTAGTGCTGAAGTAAATAAGAGCTTCTCACAAAACAAAACTACAGTGGGAAATACATGTACCAACTACACTATACCGATTTGCATTATTTGATGATGTGTATCTACTAAAATGTATTTTTATATCCTTATGAGAAACTTTAACCTTTTTTTATTCTTTACTGTTTAATCTATTCACTTACTTTTTAAAATTTAATTGTTATATTAATTGCATGTTGTAATGACTCATGTTTAGTGGTTAAAAGCATTTGTGACACTGTTTATTCTTGTTTACATTATTACAAGCATATTTTTTTTTTTGTGTCCAAGTGCATTATTTCCTTTAAAAATAATTGGCTAAATTAATAATATCACAAAACATAATACGTTTGAATTCAATTTTAGTACATTTAAATAATACATATAATTATTGTATGCTTTGTTATTTTAAATGAAGTTTTATGTAAACAAAGTTCGGGAGGAGCATGTTCAGGTAATCAACCAATCAACTCAAAGGAAGCCGGTATAAATAAAGCTTTTCTCACCTCCTGTCTCACGACAAGTCTCTCAGCATCCCTCCACCACCCCATCACCTCACTCTCGGCTGGGTCTACCCCAGTATAGGGGGGAGTACTCTGGGTTCGGGCAAAATTCTGAGCTCGGAGCCCTCCCCCGGACAGCAAGCCAAATACGCATTTAACTTATATTTGATTTCTTGTACGTGTGAACTCGTGAAACTCCCAAAATGTCAGGTGGTGCAACTGTCCAAACAAATGAACAGATTCAGAAAATACTGTCTTAATTTTATATATATATATATATACTGTGGCATCATTTTAGGTCTGAAACCTAATAAATAAATATCAGCTGTTGAGATAATTGAAATATTGTATATTTTCAACAGCAAATATGGCTCTTTTCTTGTGAATAATGTAACCATAAATATGATAATGCATCATCCAGAGGACCCCAAATGATCCTTGTGGCAGATTGAAACGGTTTGTAGATCTATCTCAAATACTGGCAAATTGATCATTTCAAATATGGGTTGGTATTCTTTCCATGTCAAGTTGTACAACTAGTCACAGAAAACAAAAAAGTGGCTGCCTTAAATTTTCAAGTACAATCAACTTGGATGTTTGAGTAAATTACATCAAATTGACTTAAATGAGCTGAATATAACTGAAAATATGTATGTAAAAACATATGTTGTCATAACTTGATTGTATATATTTTGTACAGTGTTTTGGTTGTACCGCCTGACATTAACAGTCAAAAAATATATATTTAAACAAAAAATGTATACATCACTTCAGAAAAGATTTATCTGTTAATGACCTAAAGACAAATTATGAGAGTGAAAAAAAAACCCTCACATTGCAACCAGATACTACCTACCCACAGGTTAATATTCATTATGAAATCCTCTGGAGCCACAGTTGAGGTAATGCACTTCTGCAGGGTTGCACTCGTGACATGACAGCCTCTGATGTGATGGGACTAATTACCATGAATCAGAGACACATACAGAGGAAACAGAGCTGTTAATTTTTGCACAGCAAGAAAGTCAATCAGACACCCTTCCAAAGGCAACAACGTGATGCTACGCTGAGAATTTGTGAAAGCTGGCACCAGAAAGTCCCGTTCCATATAGTGCATGAACTGACTGAAGGCCCTGTGGACCGCCTCCATCACTGACACACACAACACGGGAAATTAACGCAGGCTAATTAAAGAGCGAATAATCAGATATGCAGAAAATCAAAACTTCCTCTGGGATGATCCAGTTGAGGATAAACAATGCGAAAAGCGCTGAAGAATCTGTCAGCATGCTTGGAGCTTTAAAAGCTTCATGATATTATTCAAAACATAACATTTTTTGACACCCGTGATTGTTTTTATGTAAGTAGAATATAGGGGATTGTTGTAACACAGATTGAAGATTTAAATAAATTCTTTCACCAATTAGAAATGAACTTGTACACACCACACCACCCACTTCTGATGTAATTTGAAGCCATAAATTCATGTCTTGTTTATAATTTGATTTGTGATTTTTAATGAACATTATGTGACAGGACTGATATGATCTGAATCAGCAGTTTATATTGTTTAATTTGATCTAACACCCACACAAAATGTTTCATCTATATTTAAAAAATATTATGTCTGAACAGATGGCAAGGGTTGTAAACCTCTTTTCCAAAGAACTTGTAGATTTTGCAATAAAAAAAATAAATAAATAAAAACTGGGGAAAGGTATTCTGTGTATTCGCCAAAATGAGCGCATGAGCACACATTTACTTACAGTGGCTTTCTAAATGGGGAAATTCCATTGACTTATATTGGTTCTTACATAAATACTTTAACAGAAAACATTTTAACTTCAAATGAGTTAAGGTTAGGATGTCCACAAAAAGAGGGCTTGTCAGATCTAGCTCACTTCTGGGAGCAAATTTCCCCTAAAATATGGTTAAAGGGATAGTTCACTTTGAAATTAATTTTGATATGTTTTAGCTTACCTCAAGGGCATCCAAGATGTAGGTGTCTTTTTTCCACAGTATTTTCAATTTTGATATTTTTAGGTCAAACCGTTCGTCTGTCAGTAATGGACGTTTATGGGGTCCACCTCAAAGAGCATGCACAGAGAAGTCCAAATTAAACATGATTCAATGATTTGTAATTGTAAGCAAATGTAAGTCGCATAAATACTTATAGTTATAGTTTGATACATATTTAACACACATACGCTTATGATTTACACGCATCTTCCTGAACAATACAGATCAAACAGTAGAATTTATAGTGGCATATTTACTTCAACTCTTGTGTATGAATTGGTGTTCAGAGCAATTGATTCAATTCTTCGGGAGCAATAAGTGGGTGATATATTAGTCATGGATCATGTTAACACAGTTACTGGATCCTGAGCAAGAATAATGAGCTCACCTTTAATTAACCATTTCACACATATCACAGAGTAAGACAACATGCCACAAGCCCTGTAATTCAATTGTTTTGGCTGCGACTGAGTGCATGTGTGTGTGTGTATCACACAGAGTTTCACCATCATTTTTATATAGGCGTTGTCACTTTTATTATCAGTGTGTAAATGAACTAGTTTGAATATAGCATGTGTGGCTGACAGATTATGGATTTTTAAAATCACAAGCATCCAATAATCACGGAACGGTGCCGTAACGCAACATCTGTGCTTATAAAGCACGTCGCATGAATCTAAGCAACATAACATTTAGAAGTTGTCCAAGTTCAGGAGGAGGCTCTCTCGTTCTTTTTAGCGAGCTGTGTGGCTCGGCTCTTTCATATTCACTTGACCTTGAAGTATCAGCCCGGCACACTCCTGAGTTTAGTGAATGGAAGTCCCAGACCCACTGCATTTATCACTGAAATACTGTGCTGTCAGGTGGCTCTGTATACCTGTCATAGAGGGCTCAAAGGAACAGCTCCAGATCCTCTCCTCCACAACACCGCATGATTCTTCATTGCCTTGCGTTGCATGCCTTTCCACCATTGTTTTCAGCCATATGTCAACATAATTCATTTTCCCCAAGTATGACAGCAAATCTTTTGGTGGGAGGGGGGAAAAAAAAGACACTTCAGCTTATTGTGGCCATGATGCCATGCTTACATAATGACATAAACACAATTTCTATCATTGGATGTTTACTGCCCACTTCCTTCAACCGACTTGAAATTTCAGTGAATTTATGGAAAAAGAGTAATGAAATCATAATTTAAAGGGATAGTCCACTTTGAAATTAATTTTTGATATGTTTTAGCTTACCTCAAGTGCATCCAAAACGTAAGTGTCTTTGTTTCCACAATATTTTCAATTTTGATATTTTCAGGTCAAACCGTTTTTGTCTATCAGTCATATAATGGAGGTCTATGGGGTCCATCTCAAAGAGCATGCACAGAGAAGTCCAAATTAAACATGATTTAATGACTCATAAATATTAGTACACATTGATGGCCTAAGACACGAAACGAGCGGTTTGTGTGAGAAAACTAACAGTATTTATATAGTTTTTACCTTTGTGGCTGTGGTTACAAGGTAAAACGATATAAATACTGTTCGTTTTCTCACACATACCATTTGTTTCATGTCTTAGGCCATCAATTGGTACTTACATTTACGAGTCATTAAATCATGTTTAATTTGGACTTCTCTGTGCATGCTCTTTCAGGTGGACCCCATAGATCTTCATTATATAGACAAACGGTTTGACCTAAAAATATAAAAATTGAAAATATGTGGAAACAAAGACACACATCTTGGATGCACTTGAAGCAAGCTAAAACATATCAAAAATTAGTTTCAAAGTGAACTATCCCTGTAAGCAGTGAATACTGAAAATCGTGCTGCTTATGAGCCGAGCGTCTTGAAAATATCAGCTGAAGTTTCTGCCAAATATGACCATGGTAACCTCGCTGTTGTCAGTGGTAACTGTTGATATTATTGCTCTTGGAAAGAAGCCCACCGTTCATGATTATTTTCACTAATGAGCACACCAGGCTTTTTTTCCTACCCATCCCAAGCGGTTACTCCATATATCATAGGCTATATGTGTGTGTGTGTAAGTGTACAGTATGTGTGTGTGTGTGTTTATAAATATCAGATTATATTCTCAACAATCGTATCAGACATACTATAATAAAATACTTGATTTCAATGGTCCACTTTAGAAATTCTAATAACTACAAGTCATTTTGCAACTATACTGTAGTGTAAATGTCATCTAACTCTCTTTAAAGTATTAGTACAACATCTGCTTAATATCTCATTAATATCCTCAACTTTCTACTGACTAAGTAACATGTCGACTTATTCTACTAACCCAAACTCTAACCTAACAGTCTACTTTAATTTAGACTGTTAAATTGACAAGTTACTTAGAGTTAGTTAAAAGTTACTTATAGTTAGTAGTATGTCTAAAGTGCATCGAAATAAAAGTGTAACCTACAATATTACAAAATGCATGTGTTAAACAATAATATTAACTGGTAACTGTATGTTTATTACATCATTACTGTAATAATTAAGGAAAAAGCCAGCGCATACAACATAGCTTCCATTTATCTCTTCAATGTTTAATAAATCCTTAATCATTTACCGCTTATTTATGCATATGGGGTGCTAATTAGTCATAAAATCGTTCTTATCTGACAGGTTTAATTGACAGTCTCAAAACAAATAGCCCCTGTCTCGGAACATACACATCATTTCCAAGAGAATTAAGTTTTTGAAAACCGAACAGGCTGTCACCTTACTTTTTTTTTTTTTTTTTTTTTTTTTTTTGTGGTGACAGCCAAAAAGGGGCCCACAGGTGTCTCAGAAAGCAGTGACTGTGTTGTCATAATTCATTTAGGCATCCTTCTGCAAAGCCATAATTACCTAATTAGCTTGTTAATTAGGAGATTAGCATTTACTGATAGAGTGGCTTGTTTAGTGAGGGGTGGAGTGGAGTTCCAGTGGAGTAAGTTACCAATGCGTTGCCTTAAAGTGCCTCCCAATTCATTTCGCTCTCTATTCGGGTCAGAGACTGGAAGCCTTGATGGAAAGATATTAATAGTACTGAAAAGTTATGCAAATAAATGGTAACTTATTGATAAAATAAGTTTACATTTTTGTTTAAAATGTTACATTTTTAAAAATTTTAAAGAAATTTAGGAGAGAGGATTTAACAATAAACACATTATGTTGCTATATTGCTTAATTTTCTTTAATTTTATCGTCAATTAGCGTAAGAAACACAAACATACCTTCACAATGTGTTTAAGATTCCAGTTGAACTGCCCTCGGTCTGATTGCCCGGGTTACAGCACAAGTACAGTAGTCCAGCAACTCAATAGTCTCTCGTCTATATGTCGCCAAGTCATGTCCTGTTGCTGAGGAAGATTGGAGGAAATGACTCGAAAGGACAGTGCCAGAGACGTTACTAACTATGTTAGCACCAGTCTCTTATCTAGTTTATGTGTTTGTTTGCTTATTCATTTAGCAATATTCGCTGCATGCAGGTCATATGTCAGTGTTACAATCAGGCATGCTTTATGTTTAAGAAGGCCAGTGTTGGGCAGAAACTAACTAAAAGTAGTGATACTAAAGTGTTTTTTTTTTTTCCTAGTAGAGTGTCTGCAACTTTTTATGTTGTTATGTTGTATGTTATAATGACTAAAACATACATCACTATTTCTTATGTCACATTGCACATGCACCTTTACAGCGAGTAATCAAACGTGCTCGACTAAACTATTGAATTGGAAAGTCTGATTCATTTTAATGAATCAGTTCACAGTGAACGGCTCATGTAAATCAAGCAGTTCAAATAAACTATTCACAGACTTATTTAGCTAATTACTCCCTATGTAAAAAACTCTATGTGGAATACTTTATCTTATTATAAAACTATTAAGTTAAAGTTAAGTATTATATGAAGTTAAATTAAAGAGTTAAATGACTTTATTTCTAGTTTAATTTGTTATATTTAACATAATGCTGTAGTGGTCCCTCTAATTGTGAGATAATTAGATCATAATTGAGAGTTTTGTGTTTTAAATAAATGCTACTTGAATTGCAGAAAGAAATACACACATATACACACTGTCAGCCGCACGATGCTATATTCGTTCATTTAAACACTGATAATAAAAATGACAACAACTACATTAAAATGATGGTGAAACTGCAAAACACACACACACAGTTCCAAAGGAATGTATTATATTTTTAAAAATAGCATGTAATCACGGTTAGTAGCTAGTAATGGAACTACATTTTTAAAGTGATGTGCTGAAACTAAAAATCAATATTTTGAAGACGATTTTTAAAATAGCAATAAATTAATTTTCTGAGATATTTCTTTGTTCAGAGATTATTAGATGTTTTTCTTACTACTATAACATATTATAAGTTCGTAACTTACAATATAAAGTTTCACTAATGCAGGTTAGCAATGTTTTGAATCAAATATTAGATTTTTAGGGGGGAAAAAAAGTGATTTTCTACTAGTCTTTCACACTGATGTGTTTTTTTAAAAGGGATAGTTCACTTTGAAATTAATTTTTGGTATGTTTTAGCTTACCTCAAGGGCATCCAAGATGCAGTATTTTCAATTTTGATATTTTTAGGTCAAACCGTTGGAGTCTATCAGTCATATAATGGAGGTCTATGGGGTCCACCTCAAAGAGCATGCACAGAGAAGTCCAAATTAAACATTTGGACATCTCTGTTTGGACTTCTCTGCTCGTTTCGTGTCTTAGGCCATCAATGTGTAATTACATTTTCGAGTCTTTGAATCATGTTTAATTTGGACTTCTCTGTGCATGCTCTTTGAGGTGGACCCCATAGACCCCCATTGTATGACTGACAGACATGAACGGTTTGACCTAAAAAATATCAAAATTGAAAATACTGCTGAAACAAAGACACATCTTGGATGCACTTGAGGTAAGCTAAAACATATCAAAAATTAATTTCAAAGTGAACTATCCCTTTAAGTGTAGTTTAGATAATGAGACGGCTTTGTTTTCCACTTTCTTTTTATCTTTAAACAGGCAAAATTGTCTTATTATGTTTTGGGGTTTTTTAAGGGCAAAAGAAAATTAAAACATTAATTGTATTTGTCCAGTTCTGATCTGTATGTGTCCCTATAGCTATAGCTCTTCACCCCACAGACATCCCCTTCATTCACCCAAAGCCGCTCTGTCTCTCTCACTGGCCAGGTTGATAAATAAGCGGGAAATATTGTGTCTGCCAGGGCATGTTGTTAACTCTCCCCCCACAGTCATTAACTCATTTCAAGTGCAATCATAGAGTGGGAGGTAAATTAACAAACCATTAAAAATGTTATAAATGCACAATTAGCATGCCAACATTTACAGGACACATTCATGGAGCTGCAATAATATTTGATTGGGCGGTTCCAATTCATCCCCCCTCGGTTTGTCTGTCTGCATTGTCTCTCTTTTTTCAGCCTCTCTCTCTCTGACCATCGGTCTCTCCAGACATTTTCGTCTGGTGCCTGTTTGGCGAAGAAATTGAAGGAATGAGGCCTGATTTAATAGGTAATTTAGCCCCAGGTTATTGCATGTAAGTTGCTTGATGGTCTCTGCTATGAGATTACTGCTAAATCGATGAGCTAATGAAACCATAATGGTGTATTTCAATCAAATATCAAATGAATGCTTTTTTATAAAGCATCGCTTCAATTTTGACAGGTTAGTAACAACGTCCTGTTAAAAAGAAATAGGCCCCTACGGTTGTAAAAGAAGATCTTTAACATTTCATCGAAGAGAGCCTGATAAAAACGTTAGCGTGCGTGTTCAGAGTGGAGTGCTTTTGGTTTAAATTACAGACTGTGTTTGAAAGCTGATTCAAATAATTTAAAATATAATTAGGCAATTATAATATTGCTTACTCCCTTCCACAAACAAGAAGTTAATATTGAGTAACTTACATTTTAGACACGACTGTCAAGTACGTTGTCTGGTTTTGAACCGCCATCGAAACGAACCCAAAACAGAATCCGTCTCCGAGCAACACGAATGAATCAAAAGAATCGCTTGAATGAATGAATGCTTTAAGCTCTATGAATGGCTCACGCATAAGCACACTTGTCTGGCTTGTATCGTTCCTGAATAAACCGTATTGTTAACGAATCTGTAAAGAATTTTGAACGAATAGCTTCAGTGAATGGTTCAATGACTGTCACCCACTGTCAAAATTGCACTGTCACCCATACTTTTTTTTCTTTCCTGAATGAACCAATGTTTTAAAACGAATCGGTAAAGTAAATTATTTAAACGGACAATATGTAATTTTTTTGGCCACCAGGGGTCGCTCATTTCACATAATAACAAAGACGTACTTTGATGACGTCAGGAAAGAGCGTGGGCTCACGGGAGTTGTTGTCGCTGTCAATGACAACCAGCTCAGCTCATGACATCGTTTTTACAAAATATACGGATATACGGCATCTCTCTGTAGATTTAGCTTGTCCAGAAGCTTTAAATGCAACCCCAATGTTTACCTGTGTCATGCTTCTCCTGCACGGCTCGCTAACAGCAACAGTTGGCTGATTTGAATGAGACGACCGGAACGAGCAGCGCTATATGCGCGCGCAGCACCGGGGGGCAGTGCATCTCGTCTGAGTGAGCGCTCGTGAGCGGGCACGTGATTTACACGCATAAAAATACGTCTTACTTTTTTTTCTTCGTCATTTTCTATGCTTTCTTGGCGGTAGTCCAGTGTTCCCCTTTGTGTTTGGTGGTTTCACCGGGTTCCGCAAGGAAGTTAGAGAAAATAGAGGAGTCAAAGGTTATATGACGCCATAGACGGACGACGAAACGGAAATAAAGTAACGTCCCGTGTCTTCGAATTAAACTATAAATTTCTCCGTATTTGAAAGTTGGTGGAAACTGTCGGGATAATGTAAGTACACATCTAATAGAAATATATAACATAGATACAGTTATTTTTGCTATTTTTAAAGCCGAAAAAGTACAGATTGTGGCTTTAATTCCTCAATCATATGCAGTCATTAGTTTAGTTTGAATAAATCGGTGATTTGAACGAATAGTTTGAGTGAATGGTTCAATTACTCTATCACTATTTTAAACCAATCGGTAAATGATTCATTCATTCAAGCCCCTGCCCCTGGCCTTTTGTCTCAAAATGTATTGTGCCCTTTTTGTTATTGTAAAGAATTATGAAATATTGTTATTATAAATAACAATACACTTACACACCCACTAACAATAATAATACAGACAAATATTATATTAAAAAAAATGGTGGAGGTGGTAGGCGTTGTTTCCTTTGTAGCGGCTCGTACGCATTTAACGGTTCTGGGACGTATTTACGCAACAGTTCGCGCGAGTCTTCAAACTCAAACTAACAGTAGCAGGTAACGTTTAAGCTAATATAGAAAATTACAGTTATCATGCTACTCTAAAAGTTGCGGCAGCATGCAAGTTATACGTAACTATAATAAAAGTATAATTTGGTTTCAGATGCATTCTGAGTGACAATGTCATTCATTTTTATCCAAGGCCATAGTGTTATAGCTTTGGGGAAATACATCTAGTTTTATCTTAAATCCATGTCCAACTCTAACTGGAATTTCTATTTTATTTCATAAGGCTTTACAATAAGGTTAATTTGTTCATTTTTTTCATGTATGTAGGCTACTAACCATGAGCAACACATTTGTTACTGTATTTGTTAATTTTAGTTATTACTACAATTGTTAATTGTTTATTCATGTTATGTCACAGTCGGTGCATTAACTAATGATAACAAATGCAACTTTTGATTTGAATGTTTTAGTAAATGCTAAAACTAATATTAACTAAGATTAATAAATGTTGTAGAAGTGTAGTTCATTATTAATGTGAACTAATTGAACTAATGAAACCTTATTGTAAAGTGTTACTGATTCATGATAGCGAACACTTTCATACATATAATGCAAACATTCAATTTACAACATCAAGAAAACTAAAAATGAATTTTCCACAGTTACCTTCTTGATTCTCACAATTTTGTTTGGTAAAGTAAATAATATTTAGTAATATTATCATCCTTTCCCTGTTTTCATTTGATGTGTTATGCATTCTAATTGTATTGTTATTGTTGCAAGTAGGCTAAGTGAAAATCATGCAACATATCCTTCACACATATAATGAAAGCAATGGCATCAGAGTTTAAGGTTTGGCCCGTGTTTTCGGTGTCTCCCCTATTCCAGAGGACTACAGGACTGTGAGTAGATCCAGCCGGGCCTCCTCCTCCAGCTCTGCTAAGGGCAGGCAGATGTAAGGGATCAGGGGCAGACGTGGAGCCTCGCAGGGGGAAGGTGAGAGGTACACAGCCTCTCCGCTCCCAGTGATCAATCATTCTCCACTTGTCCTCCTCCCTGGCCCGCAGCTGTTCCTCCAACATCTCCTGTGGAAACACACTCTTCACTTTGCTTAAAATTATTACACAGACCATAAACCCAGAGAGGGAAAGCTCTGTTAACACTAGTGCACAGGGTAGTCACTGTAACCTTTAAGATGAGCCAGTGGTGCTTTGGACGAGAGCCATGCAGCCGGCGCTGGCCCACCATTTTCATACCTGTGGAACTGATGTTTTTGCTGTGGAATTTATTTGCCACTCGCAGCCCAATCTCAGGAGCAGCATTGATCCCCCTTGATGACGGCTTGAACCGCGGCCTTCGTTCCAAGGGCAAGCTATCCGGAAAGCTTGTCAAATTACGAAGGTGCGCAGACCTGTTTTGACAACATCATAAAACAAGCAGCCAGAAATTGTTGACCATCATGACGATGACTAGAATGATTATGTGAGGAGGTGGGATTTCAGATTGCCTTTTTTTTCTGTGAAGCGAAAAAGTATTGTGGCCTGAATGAGGAACCGTTTTGTTTTTTTTTTTCTTGATTTGAAAATGCTAGACAGTCTGGATATCTCCTATTTCTTTACTTATTATTGATTTTTGATAACACGCCAAGTCTTATCATATAAAGAGTGTTTATCTGACCTAGAAAGAGTGAAGTCATCACCACCATTTGTGTGAACAAATTTATAAAGTGTTTCTGCAAGTGTTTAGTGCAAGGTAAGTTCGACAGCATTTGCAAGCATAACGCTTACTATTGAAGTGAATAGGGCCAATTTTACTCATTATAGACACAAGACAAACAATAAGAATATTAGCATGATTTTAGTGTGGTAAAGAAATTACTTACTAACATTTTTTTGTGTTCGATCTAATTTTCATTGCTGAAAATACAATACCATTAACTATCAAAAGATAATGAAAATGATTATTTAAACACCTTTACAGTCTAAATAAAACAAGGAAAAAAATATATGAAAGTGTAAAATCTAACCTCTCTGCTTTTAAAACTTAAAAATAGCCACATTCGCTCTTCGTTTAAACCATAATTTTGGATTTTTTTTTTAAAGACAAAAGAGAGACAAACATGATAATTCACATTATGCCATGAATTATGTCGTTAAAGTTTAACTTGTTCAATAAACATGATTGCTATTCATGTTATGCCATAGGAAACAATACATCTGTAAATTCTTTATTTGAAGCGCATGCTTTCTCTTAACACATTTGTGCATTCACAGATATTAACTCTATACCAGGAGGACCAAGTATGTGACTGGCATACCAACCTAGCCACTCCTAGCCATTTCTGCTTTAAACACAGATCTAGGAACAGTAATCCATCTATTTCTGCTCATCTGCTATGAATTAAACATAGACGCAGGTCAGCACACAGTGTGTCTAAATCACTGCAGCCCGGCTGCCCTTAGCTCAACTTCTCTATTGACATAATGTCAGATATGACACTATTACTCAGCGAGTGGTGATGGTCATTTGATAAATAGTACCATAAATTGTTGACAAAACAATTTGTGATGTATTACGTTCGTGATGGGTTGTACTGCTTATCAAATTTAAGTAATCTGGTGGCGGACACCATTAATCAGCCTAATGTGCATAATCCTGATACTGATGGGGGACGACTTGCAGATTGTGGATGGTTTTCTGCAAAATTCTGTCTTTTAGATTTAACTACACTTCAAAATTAAGGTACTTTGCTGGCATGTATGGTTCCATGCAGAACCTTTAACATCCCTGGCAAAAAAAAAAAAAAGTTTCTTTATACTTTAAAGCTACACTGTGTGATTTTTAGCCCCATCTAGCAGTGAAAAAGTATATGACCATCCAGTGAATATTAGTTTCTGTTCCTCTCAATTCCGATTTCGTTTTAACTCCTACGGCGGCCAATGTAGTCGAAGATTAACATGGCTTCCAGTTCGACCTCGTCCATGAGTGTTAACTCAAACGTAAACGCGAAAGGCGAAGCTTAAATTAACGGGTATGTCCCTCTTTGGCTAACGTACATTCAAGATGGAGGGGCAACATGGCGACCGACATTAGAACCACTTACCCGTATGCATTTTCAATGGCATATTGTACACTCACGAGAATACCTTATTACTTGAACGAAGTTAGTATACATTAACGAGCACATATATTTTTGAAAGAACTAAGTGTTTTTAGCTAAGAATAAACTAAGAGTTACACAGTGTAGCTTTAAAAATGTTCCTCAGACCAACATTCTTCGAAATAAAGGTTCCAAAGGAGAGGTTTAACAGCAAAGCCCTATAAGAACCATTTTGTGGTCCACAAAGAACCTTTCAGTGATCAGGTCTGACAATAATCTAAAAACATTTTTCCATTATAAAGAACCTTTTGGGAAATGGAAAGGTCACGTGGTTGTTAAAGGTTTGGAAACATAAATGCCAAATAAAGAACCTTTACTTTTAAGAACGAAGAATGAAATGGTTCTTTTAAGAGCTTTTCACTCACAGGTTCTTTAAAAAACCTATGAAATTGCAACAAAAACCCTCTTTTGGAAACTTTTTTTTCAGGGTTGGACTGAGGAAAAAGAAAAAGTACAATAAACCTGGATATTTAAGTCATTCAACTTAAATTAGCCTATATTAAACTGATTTTAAAAATGAGTTGAATCTTATAAAAAAAAAGATTTGCTTAACTTATTTTGATGAGTTGAAGCAATGTAAAAACACAGTTGTCATATTTCTTATTCATATAATTTATTGTATATTAGTACCTCAAATGTACTAAAAGGTACCAAAACTGTACATATTACCTAAATGGTATACTAAAACCTTTTTAACCGTCCCAGTGACAGCTTTTGTACCATTTTTTTTTTCACCAGAGTGAGCCTTTTACTTCAACAAATTACATTTTTGGTTCTTATTGGCATTTTACTGGGTGTGTTTTGAATGCTAAGATTGTGTTTATTCAGCTGAACTAGATTGTGCTATATTTTTTTAACATAAATTTAGTATCTCTTTGACAACCTCTCCCCTGACAAATCTGTCTTTTCATGACCATAACATTTTTAAAGCATACATTTGCATAAAAAAGAGTGTGAACTGTTGAGAGACTCTAATTGTAAATGATATGTATGGAAAAGTTTTTATACACACACTATACACTATACAGAACATAGTATAATTTTCCCAAGACCAGCAGTCATGTCATGTTGGTTCCATTATATTCTCTCTCCTCACCAGATTACACACTCTGTAGTGCCGCTGTGTGGTGTGTTTCCACGCTAAGTGAGCAGCCGATATCTCAGCCATCTCTGCTAGTGAACTTGCTCATCTCTGCTGTCACATACAGATGACAGTGTTATTTTCAAAAGCCCACCACAGACAGGAGGACTTGTTTAATGTGCGACAACATCCTGTGATCACTCAGCTCTCTGTATTATGAGCAGAGCTTTGTATGTCCGTTTGCAAAGGCTCAAAGACTTGAAGCGTCTGAAGGAAAGAACGACAGATACAGACACAATGTGTGGAAGTCCACGGGAGCAACACAAAAGGCTGCTTATCAACTCTTGATAAGAGTTGAAAGGGTTTGCCTTTGTTTCTGCTGTCCGCATTACTTGTAATTGAGAGGCTGTCGAAAGTTGAAATGATTAAAACTGAACCATTCGCACACCATTAAGACACACTGACTGTCAAAAATGCTGGTTTACAACATATTTCAGTATTACAGTATGTCTTTACATTCTTTCCCCCCTTGCTTTAATGCGCATTTTGAAGTAAAATCAACAAAAACATCTTTCAAAAAAGATGTCCTATTGCTTAGTCAATACACTGTAAAATGTTAAATATTTTTTAAACTCATGTTTTTTTGTATTTATTTATCGGTGACTGTCCAAATATGTGCAGTATCATTTAATATGTTAGCTACACTTTTTAATAACTTTCATTAATAACATTAACAAACATTATCATATTATATAATGCTTCAGAGATCATTAATAAACATTCAAATGCATCATATGTTCAATATATATATATATATATATATATATATATATATATATATATATATGAAAGTACATAAATAAAATCAGTATAATGTATGCATAATGACTCTTGAAAGTTACTAAAAATGGTACCAGTGTCTCACATAAGACTGAAGAAGATTAAAGTTAAAAACATTCACCACAGAAATTCTGGGTAAATATTATCATTTCAAACACAACGCAGTGTCTGAACAAATACATACACATATATACACATATATATATATATATATATATATATATATATATATATATATATATATATATATATATATTTTTTTTTTTTTTAAATTACCCATGCAAAAAAAAGTCAGTGCTTGATAACTTTATATTTTACCACCCATGTATGACATCACCTGTTTCATTCTCTGCCATTGTTTTAATGTAGTCTGTGGTGAAAAAGTGATCAGAAGACTTTTTGCCCTTTGCTAATTAGAATCCAGCCAGAAAGGCCTGGAGATTTATGAAAGGGTTAGAACCCACACCCGTAAGTCTTTCCTGTGCACCGGTGTAAAGTCGAGCAACCTTGAGACAGAGCGAAACAAATTGCTCACAAAAAAAAAGAAAACATCTTAATGCGGCACATTTCGAACAAAGATTAATTAAAAAGCCAATTGCAATACATATTTTTTACTGAGAGAAATTGGGGCATTTTTAAGAGTGATGCGGTAATTTCCACATCTTTTTCATTAAGGGAAATTTCCACTCCAGCCATTCTTTTTTTAGCTTGAATAATATTATCAGGCCTTTTTTTCCTGCTGTTTTGTGAATGAGATAAAAAAAAATAATAATAATAATAATAACTGTGAATTTTAAAGTTCCGCTGCTTTCTGGTGAATTAAAACATAATTAAGTCAAATTGTCAATCATTGGAGTGAGTGGCAAATGAGGGGTGTTAAATTCTCCCTTTTAAAACAAAACTTTAGAGTAGTTTATATATAGTAAATATAGTTGATTTAAATGTAAAAGTTTATTTATTTTAAAATATGGTTTTAAATGATTGTTTGATAACCCCTAATGATCAAAATAATAATGATTATTGAATAGATTGAGTACAGCCAACTGAAATTAAAATGAAAAAAATAGTTCAATCAAATGAACTTTCATGAGTATTTAAAACTTTTTTTTTTTCTTCTTTTGAGTTCACAAAACTGACACATTTCAAGTAATTTGAATTGTTTTGTGTTTTGAGTTTTGTGAGTTCTTCAATTTAGACAAACTTAAATTTAACTGTAATTGGGCTTGGATTTCTTTTTCCCAGCATGGTTTGTCATGACACTCAAAATGGAGAGTACATGCTAAAATTAATTGTTGTTGTGGATTTAGTAGTGTTTAATGTTTTGCAGGTTTCTGTCATGTTTTTTTTATTTATTTATTTATTTTATGCAGAGCTTAGTTTGGGAACAGATATGTGAAATGTGTTATATTCAGCAAGTTCTATGCAATTAAAGCATGGTAAGCAAGGTAACATTTACTGAATTATCTAGTTAAAACTAGCCAAGTTTCCACTACTAAAAATATTTAAGTTGAGATGTAAAAAATTGGCTGATTACCTCAAATTTTTTGAGTTAAGCCAACTTATTCAAGTTTACACTGTGTGATACTATATAAGATACGTTTTCTAAGCAGTGAATCATTTTACATTCAAATAAGTTACATTACAAAAAAAAAAATGTAAAGAGGTGTGTTTAATAAAAAAGCGAACTTGAGCTTTCCATGCATTGAATCAAATGGGCTGATAACAGAGCAAAAACAGGTAATGGCCGCTGAGTCTAATTTCTCAGCCTGTTCTGCCAATACATGTACTATTAATCTGAGGGTGTTTTTGTAGTACTATTTTTACAAACAGTGAAGGAACTGAGACTACGACGTCGCATTTCAACTTGAATGTTAACTTTGTGAGCGGAGCGGAGCAATACATAATGCAGTGCTGTTGCCTGTTCATCTCTCATGAATGTGCCGTTTCAGCACTGTGGAAGTCATTAAGAGTCCCTCTGGTTTAATGAGTAAACCCAGTCTAATCTAACATTCACCACCCCATTTTTTCATTTAATACTCAAATCCTTTTTTTAAAAAAATGGATAGCTGTAACTTTTTTAAACATTAAGATGAACATCCATGGTTTCTAGAAATCCGAAAGATGAAGTTTGTTCTCCATTCATGAAACCACAGACTATAATGTGCATGCTGAACAACAACAATAGTCAAAATAAAACTAATGAATGTAAACAATTATAAAATTGTTAAAATTACTACTACTAATAAAAAAAAACATTAACAGTAATCTGTCTATTTCTGCTAACACAATTTAATACAATTTTTACCTTTAATAAAAACTTATTATTTTCTTAATCACTGTCAAATGTTTGAAATGCATATTTAAAATTTGGGAAACATACAATCATGTTTATGTTTAGGAAAACTGAACCCTCATGCCAAATTGATTTGTGTGTCTGTGAGCCCTGTGCTTATCTGTTTTCCAGCGTAGCAGAGAAAGCTAACCGCATCGCTTCCGTGGCAGACAGACACAGGGAAAGATCCTATACATGGGAGA
Organism: Cyprinella venusta; assembly: GCA_038021265.1. Lineage (NCBI taxonomy): Eukaryota > Metazoa > Chordata > Actinopteri > Cypriniformes > Leuciscidae > Cyprinella > Cyprinella venusta. The sequence goes on from CM075872.1 coordinate 17,936,917, forward strand.
TGACCCGTTAATGCGGTTTGTCCTGTATGCTTTAGCCGCAATTCATTTTAATTGTGCGTATGAAGTTTAAAAGTATTAGTGTCAGGTAAAGATTCATTGCTGCGGTTTGATTTAAGGCCGGCCTAATCGGAAGCAACCATGTGTTCTGGCAGATGTTTACATAAGCCTCACTTGCTCCCTGACAGGAGTTAAAAAGTACAGTTGTGGTAATCAAATTGTGGTGTGCCAAGTCAGATGCACGAGGCAGATTGAATTAAGCAGGCTTGCAGATTTATGTATGAGGAGACGCCAGCCAGGGATACAACATTCATCTCTGGGTCTCTGAAACCCCCCCAGTTCTGCTGTTCTCCTTTGTGTCTTGTCGCCGTACCGGACTGACGCACGATATCAACGTTGTTGAGGCGAAGTAAACTTGTGCGAGAACGGGTTAAAAAGCGTCTCCGAATGAACGAGAGCGTTTTTTTTCGATTGTTACACACTTATTTCGCTCGCAACAGACAGAGACAGAGTAAAGAGTCTGGAACAGCAAGAACAATTGAAGTCAGATTATGTCTGGTTCAATGGTGACAATGAAGCAGCGGAGGAGGGCGTGATTGGAGAGAGAGCGAACGAGAAGGGAAAAATCATTAGTTCTCCTCCTTTCATGTTGATTGCAGGCACGTAATATGATTGATACAGAAAGAACATCTAACAGGACTGTTCGATTGTTTAAAAATATCACCGCTCAGATATGGTTTCCAATGGACTGCGCTGAAGAATACGAACATCTGGCCTCTGCTCAAAGATCCGCTTCTCTTTGTTGAGAAAATGAATACGATCCAACTCGAAACGATCTGACATAAATAGGCTTAGTGACCGTGAATGATTTTCTTTTTCCCCCGTTTTCCGTCAATTCTGTCAGCGCAACATATTCTTCAATGGAACATGGGTCAGCATTAAATTAAACCTCAACCAGTTTCCAATAGTAATTAACTTGAGTATATCGCAGGGCTATTATTCACATCTAAGTAACCTTTTAATAGCAGTACTCTTTAAACCCCACTGCAGGTAATGACTTTAAAGAGGCCTTATTAAAAGAGAAATGGTAATGAGCTTTAATAAAGCAGAGCAACTCTGAAATGAAGAAGCATTTTGTATAGAGGAGGACACAGGGACCAGTGTGTCTGAGCTTCATTAATGAGAATGATGATCCCAGCAGTCCCTCTTCAGTGTGTACATGAAGTTAACATTAACCATGATGGAGGACAGATCTATCCAAGTGGAGAGAGAAATGGATTCTTCTAATCAGAAAAGAGGAACCTGAGTAAATTCAATAAAAGGAGAGTCCTGATAACACAATTCATGTGATCTGCGAAGCAGCAGAGACTTATGGGACATTTCTCGCAGAGTAATTACGGCGCAACCCGGAAAACGGTGACATTATATCCAAACGGATGTGAATCCAACTGAATGTCACAGCTGAATTTTCGTCGAAACGTTATTGTTCGAGGCTTTATTATTGCTCTTTAATTTGGCAAAAGTTAATTAGGCTTCAGATGTATGATGTATATTTATAATTGTGAGCCTTGAAGCAAAGCACAATTATGGGAATAAATGGCTGTTTTAATTTATTTATATTCTCCGCTTCTCGCCGTTTTGCCAAAGCATGAAAAGTTCAGAGCGCTGAGGAAAAGAAAAAAAAAACAGCAACGAAGAAATAAAAACCAGTAATTCTCTGATTTAACATTCGCCAATTCACAAGACAAGCAATTAAAGAAAAACACTGAGAGAGAAAACAATCGAGGCAGAAGAACATAATGAAATCAATCTTCTCCAAACAGCTGGAGTTGAATTCCAGCTGACATGAGCACCTGGAATTGCTGCCGGGTACCAACCATAGGCCTGGAGAAAACTGCTACACACACACACATACGCGATTGTGTTCACTCTTGGTGGCACTTTGACTGGCACCCCCCGCTGCCTCGTTCTCCCGCCGCGAAACGTCGCAGAACGCTGCGGTGACGTTCCTCCAACTAATTAAAGGGATGATTTGTGCAACGCTGACTTTTTATTTAATTAATCACCTGCACAAAGCCATAAAAAGCCATCATTTAAAAAGATTCCTGTTAGTTTGCCATGTGCCTAATAGATTATGGTACATTAAAGAAGTGACATGATGATGTATTTTAAAATATGGCCACCTTGCCAGGCTGGCAAACTTCCCAACTTTTTTTTCTTCTTTTTTTTGGGGGGAGGGGGAGGGTGTTCCCATTGATACAAATGAAGTGTCAACACTAGCAAAAGCTTGCAAACGGCTCATTTTACCTATTAGGACAACTCGCTTTGTAAGTGCTGGATCTTTTTTTGCTGCTGCTCTGTTCTGTGAGACTGTAAATATGAATTAATGTAAATATGAATTAATGATTATACAAGAAGTGAACAAAAGCTCTCTGTCTGGTTCTTCTCCTGTGACATGTATTAATTAGTTCAGAAGAAAACAAGTTCATTTGTGAAATGAAGAATTTGAGTTATGCGTGTGTTGAGAGTTTGTTTGTCTCCCGGGTGTTGTGTGTGAAATTGTGAAATAATTTATCTTCAGTAATTTAAAATAGCGGAAGTTTTCAATTGCTATTTTAATTCTATTTTTAATGTGTGTTTGTAATGAAAACTTCACCAAGACAAATTAATTGTGTCTAAGCAAACTTGGCAATAAATCTCATACGGACTGCTATCTCTTTCTGATAGCGGTTTTGTGCATCAGTACTCTTTTCAAATTGAACAAACGTTTTACATTTTAATATTGTTTATATATATATATATATACCTGTGTATGTGTACACATAGATATACACGACGCTTCGGTGACTAAATAACCGAACAAGGGTAAACAGCCTTCTCCGTTCTCATCCAAACTGACGCTTTTGACCATGCGTCAACATCCGACACACATGGCACCCTTAAGGCCAATTTATACTTCTGCGTAGGGTGCGCGCAGTAGGTACGGCGTAGCATACGCACAGACCGCGAACCCTTCCGCGTTGCCTGACGCGCACCTCTTCAAAAATGTAACTACATGTCGCGACGACGCGGACCGCAAGATCGGTGATTGGTCGCTTGGTAGCATCGTATTTTCTCATACGCATTTCCGCACGTACCTTCTAACGCATTTCCACACGTACCATCTCCTCCGACGTCTTCTCTCATTTCTGCCTTTCAGTTTTAGTAATTTCACTAAAATGAACTGTTTTTCCACTTCAATAAGCTCAAACTCCAACATGATCCACTCTCTTTCAGTCGCTATTGCTTGTAGTAACCTAGCCGTGAGGAATCTAAACACAGTGGAACATTAAAACCCTCCGCCGCCAACTAGCGTTTCGGAGCAGTACTGCAGAGCAACCAAGACCTGAACGCAGAAGTATAAATGCTCACAACGGCGTCGCCTACGTGCGAAGCAAACGCCGTACACTACGGCGTACACTCGACGCAGAAGTATAAATTGGCCTTAAAGCATCAATATGAGATGCGCCTCCTAGTGGTCTAACCTTACCCCATACCTAAACCTACCCGCGTCATCTAACGGACGCTAAAGGTTGCCACGTGCGTCGGATTTAGATACATGGTCAAAAGCGTCAATTAGAAGAAGCCCTAGGATGACCGTTATCTAACTGTCGCTAAAGGTTGCCGTGTGCGTCAGTTTTAGACGTATGGAGAGTCAGTTAGATGACGCCCTAGGATGAGAATGCGGGGTAAATGCATAAAAAAAAAAACATTACAAACAATTGTGGACCTTTCACTAACATAACACACTTGCAAACCTATTTTTCCTCAAATACTTTTACCCAAACCTGGTCAGAACTTACCCAGCCAGAAATCATGAAAACAAATGGAGCTAGAGCTTTTTCTGAGCATTTCTGGTTTTAACCAGCTAGTGTCAGAGTCATTTTTAGTGGATGTATGAAGTCAAGTTCACACAGGTGTTCTCTGTTAGAGTAACCAGCTCAACACAGTATTACAATTTGAAACCTATTCTTTGCTTAAAAAGCATCTAATATATCTAGCAATGTGTGTGTGTGTGTGTGTGGTCAAATGTGGATAAAAATTCCCATGAGGAAAAGAGCTTATTATTATTCTCTTTTATTATATAAATCCATTATATTGAAAATAATAATAATACAATTAAAAAACACTTTTATCTGTAAGGGTTATGTTTAGGGGTAGGGTAAGGGTTACAATAAAGTATGTATTACAACACGTGTGTTTGGCAATCACGCAAGTTATTTTAGTGAATTCAATTAAATGCCTTGTCTATATGCATCCTGGTGTGCTATAGGAATGAATCAATAGCTATATTAATACAACTTAAAAATGTAGCATTTAGCATTAGCATTTAGCCTAATATCTTTTAAAGTTTGGCTAAAGTTTCATCTTTCCAACCTGATCTCTTAAATTCATATCTCAGATTGCCATGTTCAACGTCACACAGCCTGTCTCTAATTATCTTAAAAACAGTAATTAACCATAAATATTTGTTTAGCTCCCTTCACGAGAGCAGTGTGCGAAACAGAGGACTAATGTAATTTGGTTTCCAGCCTATCAAGATTAATTTAGCATTGGACATGATGAATGCAGCTGTGGCTGCGTCTGCGATGCATCAGTGTCAGGAGGGCCACTTCGCCCAGATTTTTCACACCAGTCCGGCGTTTGGAGAGACAGAGTGCGGTATTAGTCATTGTTTTTGGGGAAGAGGCCCGCGCGCACTGATTTACTGCCAGACGACGTTCAGAGGAGGCGGCGCCATTAGCCTTGACAATCCTTTAAAGCTATAAAAAATTCAGACTGTGTGAATTTGATTAGCATCTCTCTTGCTTGGTGGGAAGCCGAGCTGAGCTTGTTTTATCTGGGTGGTATTGAAATTGACACACTTTTTTCCCCCCGCGCACCGTGCCAGTAATACTCCAGCGGTGGCATTTACCTGATTTGAAGAAGATTGAAGAATAGGACAGGAGCGGAGCAAGCGAAACACCCTCTTTACTGAAATCGACTCCAAGATGCAGATGTAGCGCACCTGCTGAACAGAATGACGCTAGCGCCGAAACAATCACAAAATAAGCTATTTGTTTGTGAATTTAAGAACACATTAAGTCTGTCTAGCTCGAAGCAGTAGCAAGGGGTATATTACCTGCTCTGAAAATGATGAAGAGAAATCGTTTTACAAAGAAATGATAAAAAGCGCCTTGAGCAAGCCGCAGAACTAGGGTGCCGCACACCGGGAAGATGAGCGGGCCTGATTAAAATTTCCATCTTTATCACCAGGCGATCACCCCCGTGACGACTGCGCCTCACGTGCACGGCTCTGACGCTCCTGAGGATATCGATAACTTTCATATGATTGTTGTAAAAGGCCTTTCTTAGAGAAAATGTCACACTTTTTTCCCCCTCCCTCTCTTCTCGCTCTGTTGTGTCTCCTTCTGAGGTGCTGTCTATAGAGACATATGAGAGAACAGAGGCAATCGCCTGTCAAGGCTGATACTCACTTCCTGTGGAAATATGATGTTGAAATACTCCCCGAGCAGATAAGTGTCTTTACACATGAGCAGCACATTTGATTGCCTTCTGCAGCGAGAACAGAAAGTGGATTACAACTCTCTCTTTCTTACTCTTGCTTGCATGCTCACACACACAGACAGAGAGAGAGAAAGAGAGAATAGCTCTTTTTATCTGAGCATGAATGCATCTTGCCCAATTGTAATGTTCCTCCTTTGCCCTCATTCACTTTTTCTCTCTAATGAACACATGGAGACATGGAAGAAGGAATATGACCTGCCCTTCACAACTGGAAGAACTCGCAGTTCAAACATATAATGCTGTAGCCAGTCTTAAAGTAATAGTTAACCTAAAAATTAATATTCTGTCATTTTTATTGATATATTTTTATAGCAAAAGGAATAGTTCACCTAAAAATAAAAATTCTGCTAAAATGTTGCTTTAAGTTTTCATTGGTAAACATTAGTTAACAATTAAATGTTAATAATGGTACCTTATTGTACCACAATTCATTCATTCTTTCTTTTAAACCTTTGAATTCCTGAATAAAATGCTGGTTTAAGACTTGTGCACTACATTCCAAGTCATGAATATTTTCTGTTTTGTTTGAGGAATAGACAAAATTTTGATTTGCTATTGAATGAAAATGTTGACACGTTTGAGCATGAGATAAGATAAGTCAAGTCACCTTCATTTATATTGCCCTTTTAACAATATAGATTGTTCAAGGCAGCTTTACAGTGATAATAGGGAATTAAAGTAACAGAGATTGTTTGGCTTTAGGGCAGGTCTACAATAAAGCGATTGTCCCACTAAAGTTAGTTTTGATTGATTCACTTCTGTTAGATAAGCGATGTGCAGTTCTAATCGTTCTTTTAAGACGAATCTTTTCATTGAATCAGTCTGATTCATTCTCAAATAGGACTGACTCAGCTCTCAAATTCAACTCTCCAGAGGCATCGCTAGTCCCCTTTACTGGGGCATGATCCCCCGTGAAATATTGCTTGGTTGTGATAAAATATTACTGATATATACACTCACCTAAAGGATTAACACCTGTTCAATTTCTCATTAATGCAATTATCTAATCAACCAAACATGACAGTTGCTTCAATGCATTTAGGGGTGTGGTCCTGGTCAAGACAATCTCCTGAACCCCAAACTGAATGAGAAAGAAAGGTGATTCAAGCAATTTTGAGCGTGGAATGGTTGCTGGTGCCAGACGGGCCGGTCTGAGTATTTCACAATCTGCTCAGTTACTGGGATTTTCACGCAAAACCATTTCAAGGGTTTACAAAGAATGGTGTGAAAAGGAAAATGCAGTATGTGGCAGTCCTGTGGGCGAAAATGCCTTGTTGATGCTAGAGGTCAGAGGAGAATGGGCCGACTGATTCAAGCTGATAGAAGAGCAACTTTGACTGAAATAACCACTCGTTACAACCGAGGTATGCAGAAAAACATTTGTGAAGCCACAAAACACACAACCTATGGGCTAAAACAGCAGAAGACCCCACAGGGTACCCCTCATCTCCACTACAAATAGGATAAAGAGGCTACAATTTGCAAGAGCTCACCAAAATTGGACAGTTGAAGAGTGGAAAAATGTTGCCTGGTCTGATGAGTCTCGATTTCTGTTGAGACATTCAGATGGTAGAGTCGGAATTTGGTGTAAATGGAATGAGAACATGGATCCATCATGCCGTGTTACCACTGTGCAGGCTGCTGGTGGTGGTGTAATGGTGTGGGAGATGTTTTGGACATCTAGGCCCCTTAGTGCCAATTGGCATCATTTAAATGCAACAATCTACCTAAGAATTGTTTCTGACCATGTCCATCCCTTTATGGCCACCATGTACCCATCCTCTGATGGCTACAGGAGGATAATGCACTATGTCACAAAGCTCGAATCATTTCAAATTGGTTTCTTGAACATGACAATGTGTTCCCTGTACTAAAATGGCCCCCACAGTCACCAGATCTCAACCCAATAGAGCATCTTTGGGATGTGGTGGAACAGGAGCTTCGTGCCCTGGATGTGCATCCCACAAATCTCCATCAACTGCAAGATGCTATCCTATCAATATGGGCCAACATTTCTAAAGAATGCTTTCAGCATCTTGTTGAATCAATGCCACACTGAATTAAGGCAGTTCTGAAGGCAAAAGGGGCTCAAACACAGTATTAGTATGGTGTTCCTAATAATCCTTTAGGTGAGTGTACTTATCTGATGATGTAGATGTATATGCCAATCTGAGAATAATTTTCCCTGGTTATATTGCAGCACTCATGCATGCATGTTGTCAATCCACAAGAGATGGCAGATACACAAATGAACCAATAATTGATCTAACTTTTTGCCAAAAATTCGGAAATTATTCAAGAGTCACTTTAATTTACTCACAATCATTTGTAGTTTTTTTCCCCCACTCCCAAAGAGTATGGGATACTTTAAAAGACAGAAAACGAAAAAGCTCTTTATTGCATGTGTGCTGCTTGTGAATGACTGCAGATTTATTGTCCATAGCCTATAACAGTATCAAAAAGAAATAGAGAGAGAATCAAAATATCGGGGCCCTGTGCCCCATTCTTGAGGAGAGGCTTGAAATCCCAAAACAAGTCATTGACTCAAACTCTGATCTGTGTGTCAAACAAACCTATTTTATTGTGAACTTTAACCAAATGCCAAAAAAATAGACCAGTCCCATGCACTCCCACATTTCACTTCCTCTTTTCCAAGCTCAAATTTCTTCCCTACAATGAAATTGGTTCATATGTGTGTTTGTTTTTTGTCATTAATATGTTGTTCTGTGAGAGTGGCACATTACAGCTTTGCTGGGAATGAGACCAGTGCCTCTCCACATTACAGAGTAAATAAATTTGGGTGCTCCAGAGGCCTGCCATTGTGGGATGCTGACTATAATTAAGCGCTACATTAGAAAAGAGGGCCGGAATAAAACATGAGTATGTAAATGCTGCCCGGAGCTGATATTGTAGTGATTATTACAATGCAGATGAAGCATTTCTCATAACTGCTGGTGCCTACTGATGCCTCCGAAAACATCTGGACCTTTTAATTGAAAAATGGCACAGCGCTCTGCCTTGCTGCTGCTCGCACACTAAGTGAAGTCAACAATTAAGACAAAAGCCTAATTGATAAAATTGCATTATTTGCTTATTTGGCGTTCCAGTGAGATGAAACATTTGATTTATCATTATTTACGGGACAGTGGCAGAGGGGAGACTATTTTGTTTCGCCAGCATTATTAAAAAAGAATAAACACATACGTTAAAAAATGACCACGTTCAGTGGGGACAGTGTTGCATGAATAAATAATTACTATTAAGCTTCTTTTGCATTGCACATTTGGATAAGCGCGAGAAAATTCTTTATTACCGTTGCTTTATGCAAATTTATGAACTGGAGTTTTTTGCTCCTCACTTATACCTTGCTTTTACTGTTTACTGTTGGCTAATAAATGGAAAGACAATAAGCTGCCTGAATATGATGCTGAGTAATAGTTAACACTTTACATTACAGTGTATGATTATTACTAAGATTAATTACTGAAGCATTTGGGTCTACAATGTACAATGTAAGTATGTGTAGTTCATATGCACTTATAAGTACTTCATATCAGCTGTAAATAGGCAGTAAAATGAATAAAAAAATAAGAAAATGCAATAAAACGAACTTCATTACCATTATCCAAATAAAGAGGCTTATTGAAATCATCAAACGATTACAATCAATGTGCTACGAATAATTTTGACTTTAGTTTCTGTGTAATTATATTTAACAATAAAAACAAAAGACTTGAAACCACTGATGGTAATCTTTTTAGCAAACTTTCTTTTTTTGTCTCTTAACTGAATCTAATAGCATTTTTGAATGAATTGGTTGGGTCAATGATTTAATGACTTACCTAATCATAAAGAAAGTCACAACTTTTGTTCCCAAAAGAATCTGCTTTTTCAGCCCGTTCTCATCCTTTAACGTCATATAGAACGCTATATGCAAAAACGGCGCTATACTACGCACATGGCACCCTTTATAGTTAATATAACACGCGAACCCAAGACGTCATAAATCCTTTAGCGTGAATATGACACGCAGACCCTACCCCACACCTAAACTTAGCCCTCACAGCGCGTGTTATATTAATGATAACGGGTGCCATGTGCGTAGTATAGCGCCGTTTTTACATATAGCGTTCTATATGACGTTAAAGGATGAGAATGCGTTGGCTTTTTAGAATGAATCATGTGAATAAATATTTTAATGATTCACTCATATAGACAGTCACTTGATGTCTCCACCTACTGGTGTAATAACCAAATTAAGATAAAATCACCAATAGTCACTAATTGGTTGGAAACCCACCAATAAGTTTATTTATTTATTTTATTTTTTAGTTTAATTCAGAAATTTCTGTCAATGGCGGGAGAGCGTTGTCTGTATGAAAATGTATGGAAAATATGAAAATGGCTGCGTCCGAAATCGCATACTTCCCTACTATATAAAAGGTGAAAAACAGCATATGCATGAATTCACAGTACTCATAAAGAGTAGGCAAAAGTACCCACATGATATACTTCTTCCGGCGAGACTCTGAAGTGTGCATACGGTGGACACTTTACTATCCCGCGAAGGCACGGGAGAGGATTTGTGAACTGACGCTGGAAGGTCACATGATAATGACGCCATGGCGAATGTAGAACGTTCAGATTTCGTATACTACACACATTTGTATACATACTTTTTAAGCGGTCATGAAGTAATTACTTACTCAGAATAGCCATCAAGAGTGTATGTTATTTGCCTCTGACAGTGGTGGGGTAGGGGGTATCAGTACTACTATTAGAATTCATTCTATTTAAATGTAATGTGTGTAATATGGACACTGCATTGAAAAATTATGCAGCTAACGAAGGTGTATATAATACATGTTATGGAAAAATGACCTAAAATAGTATTAAGACTATAATGCTGTATTGGATATCTTCTCATCTGAGCTACCTCAGCGGTCTGTCTGTCACTGCTCGTCAATATCAAAATAAATATTGACCAATCAAATCAAAGTAGGCAGGCTTTATGTTCACAGAAGCTGATGAGAGTAAATTCCAGCGTGACACTTCAGGAAACTGTCATAAAGTGCGAGATAAGATGCTAAACTAAACATTTCATATTTGACAGCTGTTTTAGGATAAAAATACTAAAACAGCTGGGCCAGCAGCATGTCCAAATTTCAATCTTAACTGTTCTATTTCATCAGAAACGATCTTAAAACAGGGCTTTAAGTGTAAAACTTGTCCTTTAAACAACTTACAAAAAATAATCATTCAAACTAATATAACTTGCCAAATTTTTGATTTTGAATTGAAAATATTAACGTTATTCGTGTAATGTAATAATTAGTAGCTGACTAGCTGTCATTGTGAGGGTGGAAGAAACATAAGCAAAGCCTTTTTCATCATATTAGGCATAAGATTGATAATGAATGTGTACATATTATGAATGAATTTGATAAGCTTATTTAGCTTGCATTTGTAGCCTTCAGAAAGAAAGTGGTTAATAAAACATTTAGGCTAACCCTATGTTTACTTTCTTCACTGACACAGATGAAAATGAAAAGACTATCAGTCAAAGCTCAGCTTTAGGAGGGGAAGAGATACAGGGCAAGATAAGAAGAGAAAAAGAAAGAGTGATGGAGAAACAGAGCTGACAAATAATCCAATGCCCACTGACAATTTCTTATTTTTTTGGCCTTTAAACATCTGCATGCACAGGTCAGAACAATCTCAATTTTCTGGGTATGTCTCCCCCAACCCCTTTAACGACCTCAAATTTTGGACCTTGGTAATTATAAAACCCTACCTACAGCCATGGCTGTAGACTTGGTTGTTTTTGCAAGTTAGTTTTGTATGGTGCACTTGCACTGACCCCTTTCAAAGTCAACAAGCAATACCCTCTGAAAGAACTCATCATCAGTCTGGGCCCCTCTCAGCTAGATTTGTGGTCCGGGAGCGGGGCTGCGTGGAGCGGAGGGTACTGTTCATCTGCCAATATGGCACGCGGGCTGAGTGATGGGCGTTCGCTGTTGTCACTAATAATCAGAGCTGTAATGATCTGCAGACAGGAAGCTGCAGGGGCAATGGATTGTGGCAGAGGGTCGGGGGGGAGTTGAGGGGTTTTGTAATGATCGGCGTACTAAGCCGGAGGTATGTGCACAAGGGTGTGCTTAGTTCATTCCAGAGCAGATTTTAATCCAGACCATGTTACTCTTAGAGCGGTCATGATGCTGGGAGAGTTTTATCTGTATTAATATGATAGTACTTTTTAAATATAGGAGTGTATTTGTTATATATATATATATATATATATATATATATATATATATATGAAGAGTTCAGATGCAAAAACCTCTAAATGCCATTTGAAATTTTCTTCTAAAATTACCATTTTTATCGAGCTTGTATATTTAATTTCAGTAATTTCACTTAAATGACAATTAATAGGTAATCTTCATTGCCATTTAAGTGAAATTTCTGAACTTAAATATACAAACTTGATAAAAATGATCATTTTAGAAGAAAATTTCAAATGGCACTTAGAGGCTTTTGCATCTGAACTCTTCATATATATATATATATATATATATATACTATATACGTATATATAAACATAAAAAAGTTTAGTCACTTAAATTTTATTATTCTAATGAAACAGCCACAACTGCTGAAATACTACTCATTTAGGTCACTTTACTTGACCAATTAAAATTGTAGGGTAATGCAGGGCTGTTTTACTTGGTCAAAACAATTCTGCCATAAATACATTTAAGGGCCTGCTCACATATCGCGTCTTTTGCGAGCTCAAGTTCGTTATTTCAAATGTAGCCAAACGGTATGTGCGCTCATAATGGAACCGACGCGGTCACGGTGCGACGCGCTCATTTTTTCCAAGCGCATCCGCACCGCATCGACATATCAACTTTTCAGAATGCCGCAAGCGCACCGTAAGTGCACAGTAGGTCACGTGACAAGAACCAACCGGAGCTCAACCAGCCTAGCGCTTTGGAAAAAGGAGAATGCGGCGCGCCCAGCATTTTCTACGCGTTTTTAGGCGCTGTATGTGAATCCGGCCTAAAGCCTTGTTTATAATCTACAAAAATGTCATCATTGCGGTGTGGGCGGTTGTGCGCATTGGGTGCGAAAGACCCCATTTCGCCTAGTGGTGTGCACGGCACTTTTTTATAACATCACGCACGGCGCCACATCTGAAGATAAACGACTTCGAGCCGAATCTGGCCGAACTGGTACGATCTGTACCAGCATGTTTATGATCATTCTATACACAGACACATTTGCGTTGATGGGCGTACAAGCCTACAATAGCAGAAGTAAGCCCTGCTGGTGAAATTAAGGTTTAAACACTCTCCAATAAGGCTTCGGTTGTCTAGTTTACATTCGGTGAAAGTAGGCGACAATAAACCTACAGCATTTACTATTTTATGAATTAGAAATTAATAAACAACTAATAAATGGCAAAGTACTTCTTCACTGCTGATTCCTGGTGGTTTAGAGGAGAATGGGCTCTATGCACGGCGTTATTTCAGGTGAAGGTGTAAGGATGCTCGATAACTTCCGCCAATCGTAAAGTCCAATGCAATACCGAGAATTTATATTGAATTTTACACTCCATGGTTATACTAAATAAACGTTAGTCACAAAAACAGATAAAACAGACACCCCTCGTTGTGTTTATGCTTCTTTTCAAAATTATATTAAATAAACATAACTATATATAAAATTACATCTAAACGTATGTACGTTTCGTTTCAAAGACGGGAGGACAGTAAATTTTAAAGACACTGCAATAATCCCGTTTTCCTCGGTTTTCCTTCACTTTAATCTCCACAACCGGAAATGGACGAGCATCCTTGCGTCAAATGCGGAACTTATGCGTGCATATAGCCCATTACTCCGAGTCGCCCCCTGTCGTTTCACAGAATAGCACAACAGCAAGTGCGTCTAGTTTAAACGCCTCGTCCATTTGGAGAGGTGTGCACAGTCAGCGGAGACTTGCGCTCATGCGGACGTGTCGAGCATACAAAAGGCTTAAGTGTGTTGAAAGTTATTTTAATGTTACTCTGTGCATTTGCTCGGTTGGCTGTTGAGACAATATTGAAAAATGCAAATCGTTGTTAGAATACCATATTAATAAAAGCTGGATAACTTGTGTTGCTTAATGGCATGCAATTAATTAAAAATATATTGTACGGTGGAGAATATGCTGTATTACTGTTAATACAAATAAAGCTTTTTCTGGTAATGCTATGTTTGCCACTTGACAAAATAGCATTGTCTCAGAAGCATGACACAAGAGATTCACAGACTATTCACTTAGTTATTTAACAATTTGTTTTCTGCCGATAAAAGTATCCAAAAGAGTTGCTCACCTGTCTAATAGAACACATAATGGTAGCACTTTATTTTACAGTCCTAATTCCCATGTACATATACATAGCACTATATGTACTTATTTTAATAATTGCAATAACTGGGTAAAAACTAGGTACTTATCCTGAATCTACCACTAAACATAAACGTAGCCCATGTAGTTACCTTATATTTCCCAGTACTATCTTAGGTTAGTACACTGTAAGTACACGTACTGTAAAACAAATTGCAACCCACATTATATATTAAACCATCTTTGTTGATTGCTGATGTGAAGTAATTGACAGACGACGCAATGACACGGGCCGTTACCCATGCTAAAATAGCAGCTTTCTCTGGATTTAAACAATGTTGGAAACATTTGGGATAATGTAAGTGTACAAGTCAGTGAATTATATAAAAAAGTAATGGGTTTTTGGATATTTGAATCCAAAAAAATCTTACATATTGTCTTTAATTAAGATGTTGATGTTCATGTTAGTTCACAGTGCATGAAATAATGTTTCAAAAGATACAACTTTCCTTAGAAATGTGCTTGTAAATGCTGACTTTAACATTACCTAAGATTACGAAATGCTGTAGAAATATTGTTCATTGTTAGTTTCATTGTTCACTATCAAGACACATAACTTATTGTTAAGTGTTACTAAGAATTGTATTAAAACTAGCAGTTTTGTTTCCTTTTAAATTCTTTAAAATCATCCTATTTGCATTTGGATAATCCTGAATCTTATTAGATTATGTCTTAATTATATTAATTAAATTATAAGGTATTTTGCTTGCAAACAAGGGGTCATTTCTACAGTATATCATGAGAAACATAAACTGAAGTTATCCTGGCCATGTCTCTACATCTTGCTTTAAGCACAACTTATTTATGCCTTTTTTTTCCATCTCCATGCTACACATGCATGTGATATTCCAGCCCAACATCTGCCTTTCATTCATAACGGCATTGCATTAGCTCTGTGTCATCATTCATCCGAATATAAAACACCCCCATATAATTTATATGTACATCTATTTTAATATGTATATTAGTTCACCAGGGTCTCCATCATCTGTGTGGCACGTGAGATGATGGAGATGCAGACTTTCCTGCAGGGGCCATTATGATAATATCACATCAAATGTACCAGCACATTTACATACTCAGAGATGGACGCCCACCTGGATTATACCTACCGCAGGATCAACATCAAACGGCATGTCCAAATTTTGCTGCGTTTCAAGTCGATGTTCACATTTTTTTCCCTCATGTGACATTGTTTTGTGCCCTGGAGTTTTCAGGAAAACATGTGAAAAATCAAAAATCTGATTTTTGGGCAGCACATCTGTACATTTTGTTTAGTCTATCTTCTTTTTCTGAGTCACTGCCACTGTTTAACTCTGGCGGAAATGTCCTAATTACACAAAGCCAAACAGCATCTCTTCCCTCAAGATTATATTTATTTCAGCAGAGCAAAATTATTTGAGAGAGAGAGAGCAGAACGAAGAAAAAAAAGGAAAAAGGGTGGCTACTGCTTTGGTAATTTAAGAGAGTGCTAATGAGTGTCTGCTAACCTTTCTCCACCATCCATCAAAGCGTAATGGAGTAGAAGATCCTCTTTCCAATCGTGCTTCATTAAAAACTTTCTATTAAATCTAAATATGACGCCATGTACCGATGAAATTAATAGAGTTTCAAATGCTTATATCATCTCCATGGCCTTAAAATCCTTCCAAAACATTTTAACAGCATTGATTATATTATTTAAATATGATTTAATAAGACAAGGGTCTCTAACAGTGCACAGGAACAATAAAAATATACGGCAGCACGATCAATTCACTTTTGGAAGCTTAAATTTTACGTATATGACTTTCATTGAGGTATTTATTTGTGTACCTGGTGCAGCTTATTTACTCCATGTAGAAAATGTCTTGATTCTGAAAACTTCAACTGGTAATATCAACTCACAGCCAGGTGATATTTATGAAGAATTATAGAGAAATATCAATATTATTGTTCATTTGAGAACTAAGTGCATCACTGAAGAATTCACAAATTGTGTAATAATTATCTGTCTTAGCAATCTAATTTTAAGTATTGTTATATTAATTAATTACTGCTGAAACTTGATACAATTATTATTATAAGAACCATTTGGTAACTCTTTGTTTTACACTGATCGTGTTACAGGCGACATTTAGTTAGATAAAATTAAGTAAATTATGCAAAATTACAAGCAACCCCAATACAGTATAAACCAAGCAAGTTGTTAATATTACTCAGCACTTAAATGCATAATTACACTGTAACAAGGACCTTAAAATAAAGTGTAACATTTCTGTAATTTTATATTGTGAAAGAACATTATAGGGTTGGGCGATGTCTACACTGTAAACGATTTCTGTTGTTTTCACAGGATTATACTGTTTTTCTCAACAGTTTCTTACTGTATAATCTATGTACAGTAAGTTACAGTAGATTTAGTTGTTTTCACAGTATTAAATTGTTTTTCCAACAGTTATGTACTGTGCACACAGTTGACAGTATGTTACTGTTGAATTTCAATGCATTCTGGGAAATTATCAGTTACTGTTAATCTAAATACAGCAGTGCAAATTGACCGCGAAAATCACCACACCCAGTTCCAGGGGAAAAATTGCTAGCCTACTAATGTTATTCTTACATTTAAAATAAAAATGTAGCACTGGTTGACCATTAACAGTCATAATTTATGACATAATTTATGTCAGTGGGGTGTAGACATGAGAGCATTTGACTTTGGAAGAGTTTCTGTCGTGTCAGTGGTGCTGCTGTCGACGTCTGCCGACCTGGAACTTCTTCATCTGGTGAGTAGGCTAATAATTCTTATATGTGTATGCATACGGATTCTAGCAAATAACTTTAAAGTTATTTAGAATAGCTGACCACGATTTCTATCTATTCTAGACATTTTAATATAATATGTATATGATAGGCTACTCTTCAATGTAGCCATTTGGGACATGTTACTGTAAATTCAAATACATTAGTACGAAATGACCGCGAAAAATAACAACAAGCTGCCGTTTTATGAAGAACTCTTCAGTTCTCTTCCCTCTGTAAGAACGCGAAGGCAGTGCATCGCGTTGCTGTCGACGTTTTCGCCATACATATCTGGTTAGTAATTCATATTTTTATGCAAACCATATCAGTTACTTGCGTTAACAGATTAACGTTAGAAAGAACTGACCGCGGAATTGTTCTATAACGTCTGTATCAGACGCGGATTGTTGATAGCCTGGCTAACTTACTTGATTAATGTGATTTTATTAACATACATTTCATATGTAACCTCTTATAAGGTCAAAATGGTCTAATCATTTTGTTATTTACCACGTTAAGTCGGTGGAAGCGCCTGCACGTTCATTATTTTATTACTTATAGGGTTAGGAATTGAAAATCGATCCTGAAATCGGATATCAAAGGTTAGGATTCGGATTTATTGTTATAAAATTAAAGTGTCGATTTCTCTTATTGATTTTTTCACGCTTATTTTCGTGTAAATCCTGACCTGGCGTTCTGCCATTTAACGTTAACGTTACCTCAGTGATTAACTTACTGATGGACCGCGGAATAAAGCGCCCAAGGTGCATTTTTGTCCAAAATACAAAGCTACATGTGTGACATGTTACATGTACAGTATTGTCTGCTATAATATCATTTTTTTTTTACTAACTGACATGTAGGCCTACTCATTTGAAGAGAACGATGCCTTGTCAAGCTTTTTTTAATTCATGTAACTTAGTATCACACAAGCAAAATTTAGCCTATGTTTTCAAGTGTTTGTAAATGAATTGATTTTAACAACAGTCCAAACAAGATTTTAGTATTAAGTGAATTACACTTTAGACATCATTTTGTCTGTTTTTGCTGTTTAGCCAAAACAACAACAACAAAAACGTACTGTATTTTAACTGTCTTGTCTTTCTCCTTTTCCACAGGTGTGAGCTGTGCATGTTAAGAAGACCCCTATCCATCTTGACGACCGATGAATTGTAAATCTAATTTAATTATTCTATCTAACTACTACCACTATACCTAAACGTACTGTATTTTAACTGTCTTGTCTTTCTCCTTTTCCACAGGTGTGAGCTGTGCATGTTAAGAAGACCCCTATCCATCTTGACGACCGATGAATTGTAAATCTAATTTAATTATTCTATCTAACTACTACCACTATACCTAAACGTACTGTATTTTAACTGTCTTGTCTTTCTCCTTTTTCACAGGTGTGAGCTGTGCATGTTAAGAAGACCCCTATCCATCTTGACGACCGATGAATTGTAAATCTAATTTAATTATTCTATCTAACTACTACCACTACACCTTGGTCCAGTACTGACCCACTGAGAACATTTTAAACAGATTATTATCCATCTGTGAATTTTGTCTATCAAGTTGTTAAGAATTGTTGTGTAAAAAACACACACTAAACGTTGTTGTACAGTTTAAGGTTCAATTGCATAAAAGCTTGGATAGAAAACTTCCTATTGCAAAAGAACATAAGTCTGCATAAATGATTATTAATACCGTAATGCAAGTTTTTCATGGCACATGTGCATGAGAAAGTTGTTTTGTGTTTAGTTTTTTTTTTAATGACATTGGATAACTTGTCATTTTGTAATAGTAATCTGGATTGGTGGTTTACTCATCAAAGCTAGTTTATATATGTCTCCCAGTCTTGCAAATCTGTTCCTCTAGATAGAAAGCAGCCAAAAACCCTTAAAAATCAGCAACTGACCAGTTAGACAGTCTATCTCAAACCAATAGACCATCTTAGACTAGTTTAAGCTGTTTTACCCCAGCAAGGAGTGGGTGGATGAGTTGTTATGAACTATCTTTCTAATAGATTGATCAGATAGCACCTCTTTAATCTTTTCTATTTTACCTGTTCATGATAATTTTTTGCATGTATTTATGCATAATTGTTCATGATTGTCATGCATGATTTTTAATGTATTATATTACATTTTTATTATTAATGTATTTAATTGTATTAATGTATTTAAATGTATATTATGTAAATGTACTAATGTGTTTGAAAATACACAATAAACCTTGTGCAGTTAAAGCTTCAATTGTTCTTTTTTCTATTTCCCATTAACAGTTAAAATAATATTTCTACGGATTTTCTACAGGTTACACAGTAGCACTATAAAATAAATACAATAAAATTTCGTACTATACAGTATTATTAAAAATTACCAGTGTAATACTGTATTTTAATATGGTAAGAAATTACAGTAAAATAATGTTATTTAATTTACAGTATGCTTAACAGTACTGTAGTTAGTGTTACAGTAATTTTACTGTTAAATGAAATACAGCAAGTACTGGATAATTGTTGCCAGTAAGTTACTGTTAATTTGACAAGAAATTTTTTACAGTGTACCAATTTGGCATCAGACGATGTCTATACATCACGATGGACGATGACATCAGGAGGGAGTGTGGGGGGGGGGGGGGGGGGGTATTTTCCTCAATATCAGCAAAAAGGGTTATGCGCCTTCTTCAGGGTATAACTACTTCTGGCCGTCAGCAGGTAAACACAGTAGTAATGGCAATCTTCTATAGCCGGTGTTTACAGGAGCTACCCCCTAATTTCAATTTCAGATGTAGCCTACACCGTATTG
This sequence comes from Cyprinella venusta, assembly GCA_038021265.1. Lineage (NCBI taxonomy): Eukaryota > Metazoa > Chordata > Actinopteri > Cypriniformes > Leuciscidae > Cyprinella > Cyprinella venusta. The sequence goes on from CM075872.1 coordinate 17,956,564, forward strand.
CCAAACGGACATCCAGAGCCCTGAGTAATTGGTTAGTTAAAGAATTTAAGTTTTACGCTGCCTCATTCATTCATAATTATGAAGGTAACGTTATGTAAGTTAGTCAAGCGATTAGTTAGATATTAGCGATATATAACTATCAGTAGTTTGTTTACACGTGTATGCTATCAGTACCGTTAGTTTAGCCTTTTAAGTTTGCTCACTGACAATCAATTAGTCTTAAAACAATCAAATGAAGGCGAGTGGATTATTATACCAACAATATAATTACTATGATGTCCTTTGTGTTTATGTAGGTCAACCTTCAGTTATGTTAGGTAATGTTACCCCATATGACAGGGTCTGATTGATTGATTTTCTTGTCCACCATGTAACATGTAAGGGTGATGCTGCCAATAAAGCTAAAAATTGTCACAAATAACCAGTAAAAGTAATGGATTATAATAATGTCGAATGGAGACAATTTAATTGTTTATAAACAAGTGTTTTCTGTGTCACTGTCGCCTTCAAAGATGAAGTTTGACGACGCTGATCGTGATATTCCCAGTAGTTAACACGCCAGAGAGAAATGCACATTTCATACGGATTACAGAAGAAGAGAGAAGTCCATTTTCTTTCGTTTTGAAATGTTATTTTCAGAAGTAGATAGATATATTTCTCAGGTCTGTGAGGCAAGTAGGCTACCTTATATACTGATTTTTGGTTAATTTACGTGATAAGCTCAAGTTTCACGCGCCGGTGCCTCTGTGTCGTGATTATTTACTTCTTGTTTATTAAATTCAGGCAATTGGTTGTTGAAACATTGATTAAAATTAAGATACAATTAATACAAAATGAAATTCACTTTAAAGAAAGCCTTTGTGCTTTCTGTTTGAGGTCTCTGTGAAAGGTTTAAAGCAGTCTTTTAGTGCCACTTTCAGAGAACTCACGTCCGTAACATATTCCCCAATTTTAAAGAATTTATCCTGAACTAGTTTTGTGGTGTAGGTCTATGCAGTGGCATGTAATAATTTAGTAATAAGGTTGGAGTTGAGCTGCCTGTTCATGAAGCTGAAAGTGCACATAATAAAATAATATACAATTGATGCAAACCAAGAGGAATCATTGCCTTTTCTGATCTATGTTTATGTTTTAGAGCCCCATATTAGTTATTGAAACTTACATCCAGAAGCACATCACGCAAATTAGACAGATTTTCTTCTTCTAAAAAGATCTAGCCGCTTGCAAATTCTCTTTAAGGTTTGTTTGCTAAATATTATTCTATCATAGTGGATAGTATTTCTTTGTTACTGAAAGAAAGTCTAAAATATAGTTTGACTAAGTGATCCAACTCTGCCCTCTATCAATAGGCTATGCAATGAACACTGATCGAATGCGTTAATCTCTACAAATCATTTCGACTTTTTTTTCCTCGAAACACAACTTTATTCTCAAAGTTTAATGAATTTATTCTCAAGATTGTATTTAGACTTTTTATCGAAATTTAAGAGTTTTTTTTTTTCTCGAAACACTTTACACTCAAAATGTAATGAGTTTTTTCTATAGATTCTATTTCGACTTTTCTTGAAATTTAACGGCTTTAATTTCGCATTATAATGACTTTAATCTCGAGATGCTTTTAATTTTTGTATTATATACATTCATAATTCAGTTTTTTGCATGAACAATACATTCATAATTCATTTAAGAGTCTGAACATGCATTAAAGACACAAAGATTGAATTTGTTCTTTTTGCTAGCATGTTTGCGTTTCTGTGACTTTGACTCTGATAACAGTTAATATTCTGCTAATTCTCTGACTTTGTTTTTGTGTAGACTGCTACCAGTGCAAGTCCATATGCAGCATGGTGTGTCAGACTTCATTGTGCGTGTGTGTGTGTGTGTGTGTGTGTGTGTGTGTGTGAGAGAGAGAGAGAGAGTCTTAATTAACGTCTTGCCTTCGATTGGGTGACATGTTACCTGTCAGAGTCAACACGCAGCGCTATTCAAGCCTGGACTGTTTGTTTCTGTCACTCAGCTGCCAACAAACTCCCAATTTTATTCTTCTTTTTCCCTCCTTAACTCTCTCTCTCACTCTCTCTCTCTTCATTCAGTTTAATGTTATTTGATTCACTTCTTAAAATTTCAGTTTTTTGCATGAACAATTAGAGTGTGAAGTCGAGTAGTACGTGTATAGAAGGGAACATTTATAGAATGTTTCTAAATAGCATTAAAACTTAGAGTGAAAAAATAATTGCGCACAATTTTTAAAGATACTATATAAACTGCGATCATAAAAAAATATATATTTTTATACTTTAATTTTATGACAAGTTTTATTATTAAAGATACAATTATGTAGTTTATTCCAAAAGAAAATATAGATCAATGAAAAGATATAGATAGATAGACGGACGGACGGACGGACGGACGGACGGACGGACGGACGGACGGACGGACGGACGGACGGACGGACAGACAGACAGACAGACAGACAGACAGACAGACAGACAGACAGACAGACAGACAGACAGACAGACAGACAGACAGACAGACAGACAGACAGACAGACAGACAGACAGACAGACAGACAGACAGACAGATAGATATATAGATACCCAGATAGCAAACTGACGTTGAATCAACGTGGACACATGACATCGAAACAACGTTGATCCGACATTGTTTTGCTCATCGAACTAACGTTGAACCAACGTCAGACGAGTCATTCTTTCAAAACTAACAGAAAATCAACTTGAAATCAACGTTGTTTCAACGTTATGAAAGCAAACCAATGTTCGATTTTCATTTAGCTTTGAAGAATGGCGTGTCTTCAACATTAATTCGATGAGCAAAATCAACGTTGTTTCGATGTCATGAGAGACGTCATTTCCACGTTGATTCAATGTCAGTTTGCTGTCTTGGTAGATAGATAGATAGATAGATGGATGGATGGATGGATGGATGGATGGATGGATGGATGGATGGATGGATGGATGGATGGATGGATGGATGGATGGATGGATGGACGGACGGACGGACGGATGGATGGACAGGGATATATTCATTTGATTAGGAATAACATAACAGACAAAACCAAATTAAGTTAAATATATATATATATATATATATATATATATATATATATATATATATATTTATAATATATATATATATATTATTTTATTATATATTAATTTAATTTTATTTTTTATTCCAAATTTAAACAAACTCAAACTGAGTGACAACAAGCTCGCCTGCTGAGTTGTCAAGGTGTGTTTAACGAGAGCTCATAAAATGCTGACTTGAGCTCCATGTGGAAGTGTTTAAGTGTGTGTGTGTGCGTTGGATGGCGAGAGTGTGTTGTGACAGACTAATAGTCCGCTCAGGTGTTTTCTCCCTTTGCCCGTTATAAATATGGGTGGCCTTGTTTTTGCTAGGCCGGTGGGTCATGTTTTTATGAGTCAGGCTAATCAGCTCCACTGACAGCACAAACATGATAATTACCCCACACATGTGCACACGTTGCTTTTTCTTCATCGGAAAGATAATATTTTGAACCTCATCAAAGAAGAGGAGTGTTTGAGGAACGCAGGTGAGGTGACAGGTGGTAATTAGCCAGAGAAGGGCATGACTCAGGGGTGGCGTAATCACACGGCTCAGGTAGACGCCGTGTCTTTTGCGCCAATGTTTGCGACTCGTTCTGCCCTCACTGTGATTATTGTGAAGAGGCCCTTCAAACGTCTGCTGCCTTTCAACTCGTTTTATAACAATATCTCACCATCTGTCTGTCTTTCTGTCACTCATCCACTGCATTTCATAGAGCTAAAGAAAAACAAAAAAAGGATGGCTGAGCAGGGAATCAAAACTACGACAGGTGTTGTTCTGGCACTGAGTGTATTTACTAAGCCACATCCCTGGTGCTTTCCCCATCAAAGCAAAGAACTCCCACACTTAGCCAGATGTGTGCAACGCCTGTGTCAGTACGATGCCCCCTAACCTTTTCTGCATCGACGACGGAGTGAAGGAGAACAGCAAGAGGGCAAAATGGCAAATGGTAAGGTGTACACGGTGCCCTCCCTGCCCTATAAATCAGACAGACAGGCAGGCCTGAATGAGCTTCTCCTGCAGTCCTCGCTTCTGGCACTACCCATCGCCATTCATCACCTTCCTCCTTTCCTTCCTGCTCTCTTAAAGGCCACAGGAAGAAGTGCAGACCATCTCATAGTCTTCACCACCCACCAGTAAGAAAGCATTTCATCCAGACACCCTGTCAGTGACTCTTTTGATGCTCTCGGAAAGCACCACCAATAGTGCTGAGAGCAACCAGCCGACCAACTAGAATTTAGCCATGTAAAACTTAATCACCAAGGCCATTTCAAATTACAATAGCTTTAGCTGTCAGCAAAACCTATACCGTAGTGAGAGTTATATCTATTATTCATATTAGGGCTATATAAATAAAATAAGCTGTTACTTATTCACGATCCCTAAAAGTCTAGTATAAAAAGGCAAGGTATAACCGGGATAATCCCTGTGTTGTACTTGCACTTATTGTGAAATTTGCATTATTGTTTCCCTATATTTCACATTAATTTGAACTTCTCCACTGAGGTTTTTTTTCTTCTTCTATGTATTCCCTCAGTGGAGCTCTTCTCAAATTCTTGTCAAGTATGCTACTATTCCCACTGAAAGATGACAACAGCTATTTTAGATTGTGAAGTAATGATGTTAAAGAAATACATGAATGGCCACAGGAATATATATATATATATATATATATATATATATATTCACAAATGGTAACATATATCTGTGTGCTTAAATGACGCTTAATGACTTTGCTAAAACAAAAAAAAATGTTAGATGTCCTTTTGTTAATTGCATTAAATCATTCAATCTGTATGGAAGAGCTGTTTGGTGTTTGTTTAGCCTACATTGAGAAGCAGCGATACATGTCATTGAATATCTGGCCTGAAGGCAACAAGACAACAGCTTTCATTGCTCTAGTACAGGCGAGTATAATAGGTCTGATTTTGTCTTGCATTTAGGAGAACTTATATGGCTTTCTATATCTCTGTTCCCTTTATTTGCTCGTTTCTAAGTAGGTTTATAGTGAGGGCAGCTTCCATACGCTTCACCAAACAATGTCTTTAAACTCCACTGTAAATCAGTACCAGAGAAACTGCAACAGCAAAATCCCATTGAATTTATCGTCTCAAAGTCTTGTAAACTAATATTGAAATAGGTCTTAATGCACAAACAGCTCTGAGCTTTTAAAGGTGTTTCAGGCCACTTTGTCAATTTTCTAATTTTTGAGAATTTTCTTTTTTACTTGGTCATTCTGGGTTGGGTATCGAGTTTGATACTTTTTAAGCACAGACCGAATTGCCTGGATAGTATCGAAACATGTTTTGTCGTTCGGTACCAAATTTGGACACCTAAGGGGGTTCATTTCGTCAATGTCAGTGAGCCAATAAGCATGTAGCATGATTGGCTGTGGCGGAAAAACACTAGTTTATGTGGTTGTCCAAAGAGTCAAGGCATTGTATAGAAAATTTTTGAATGATAACCAGACCTATTATGAAGTATTGTGCAATGTAAATATAGTAACCTGACAAAACAGAGTTGATCGCTTTTATCTTTCATCATAAATGAAAAATTGTACCATAATCACACTTATATTCATAACAGTATGCGATGTACGCTAGCCTGGGTTTCCCCATACTACCTTGCCTCAGCGTGATTTTATTCACGCTGCTAGTCTGGATACCATGGACCAAATCTTCGCCATCTAGGGAACCAATCACAGAACAGGGAGGGAGCAGCAAGACGATGACGACGTCTATGCGACAAACCAAAGCAGTTTGTTTATAGGCTACCAATGGATCCAACATGGCACCAGACACGAAGTTACAGCTTTATAGCTGTTTCACACCACAAGTGTGAGTGGCGCTTGAGCAGCGCGTCAGCATAAATGCATCGTCACTGCAGCTGCAGACGCGTTAGAGTATTCACACTGGAAGCATTTGTACAATGTCACAGCAGCGGCTCTGACACATATATAAGCGAGCAATTGTTTAAAAAGACAACTATATATTTGTTTTATTGGTAGTTGGTCATTTATAACATTGATAGTCTTGAAAGTTTGTAATGGGGAAGTGTACAACATTCGCATATACATATTAAACAACAAAAAAACAACCCAGACAATGGCTCCAATCTATTAATTTCAGTCATACATTCGATATGTTTACAAGACTGCAACTCTGCGGATAAAAAACAACACAAATAAACCACACACTCAGGTTATATTTGAGTTGTGCTATAGCCTATGTATCTGTCTGTGTGTTACAAACTAAAAGAACGTTTAAATATAATTTTTTCTAGTTTATTTTTCTAGTTTACTTCAGTTTTTCTTTAATATAATACACAACTTTCACCCAAACTGAATAATTAAAAACAAGTTTTTTACCGGGTAGCCTAAATCTTCTATAAGTATTACTGAATTTTTGTTTTCTTTTATTTGCCTACTCAAGTTCTTGTTAAAACTCACTAGATATGTTTATTCTGTGCATATCTGGGCATTTTTGTGTGAAATCCTATTTATTTTTGTCCATCAAACGTGTACTTTCACTTTAATTTAGCGTGAGCAGTGCAGCAAAAACAGATTCAACACCGAACCACCCGCTTCACTGCTGCTCACGCACTGCTCCTGCTCCCGGTGTGAATGCATTTATTGATTAACATACACGCCGCAAAAAATATGCGCCGCTCACGCATGCGGTGTGAAACGCTCGTCTAATTTCTATCGCTCTGCATACGTCATCTGGTATAATTGAAACGATTGGCTATGAGCTACATACAGGCGCATTAGACATTATTAGCACCCAATAAACAGCATTCGTAAACCACTCCTCAAATACAAGAAAATGAACATGTGGTTTCCAGACCCAAGTCTCAATGAGACTTGGGTCTGACGTTAGCCATATACATTTATAATTTGTATTATAGATATATTTATACATTTGGATGGATACCGAAATGTAGAATAGGCCTATAAAAGATGATGGAATTCTTAGTATAGGTTGATTTTTTCTTGTATTTTATAATGAATTAGATTGTTTAACGATAAATATTGTTTAACGCATCATGTTTTGTAATGCATTTTTTGTTTGTTTTGTAAAACAATGACCTAATTTAATATAAGTTCTGTTTTGTGTTACTATGTATGAATACCTACAATTATTAATTAGATAATAAAAATTAAAACATTGGTGCAGAGGCAAAACTTTGAGATGCAGTGTGTGTGTGTGTTTTGTTTAATTTTATACCATTCCAAAGCTTTGTGAAAATCAGTTCTTATCCCCTTGAGGATTTTCAAAGGTAAGCTCCTTTTTTTTCAAACCCGAACGTTTGAAGCACATTTAGATTTACAATGACAAATACTCGAAGATTAGCTCTCCGTAAGCCAGCTCTTATGAAAATTTACAGTTCCGCATTAATATTAATGGATTATTCTCACCTGCTCGGTTTCATAAATAAGCGGAGTTTTTGTCAGGCCCTGTGTAGATCACCTGGATGGTGCTTACCTCACCCAGAGCCTCTGTAGCCTCACACATCCGTTTTGTGAATTAATTGGAGAAATTGCAAATCAGGTAGCTGGCCAAATAATTCATTGTCAGATCCAATCAATACACAGGGTAAATCAACTCATTTAATTTATAAATGATCTTAAATAGATCAAGCGACCAATTAAACAATTAGCATACATTTAGCGATTAATTAATAAGTGCATTAATCATGTCATTACAGTTGAGATTTTTGAAGGCAGCAAGTTTTTTGAAAGTGCCAGGCGTGCCGGCGCAGAGGCAATACGTTATGTGCGGAGAGTGCAGCCAGTGACACAGAGAGATTTACTGTGCTAAAAGCAATGCAATTAGGAGAGAGGTTGAGAGGCTGGAGAGGGTATATGTGCAGTGTTAAAAGGAAGAGAGATTTGACAAGCGCGGACAGACTCTTTTCTGCTGATGAAAAAATATACAAAATGGGCCCTTGTTAAAGTACACTCAGGATAATTTGCAAAGCAAAGTGGCCTTTACAAAAATGCTTTTAAAAAGTTTCTAGGTTAACTTTGAAGTCAAACATCAGCATAGATTAACAAAATGCAAATCAAAGCTTTATCACCAAGAGTTTAGAGGCTGGAATATTTTGTTTGATGAATCTGATAGAACTCAGATAAATGTCTATTATTGCTGTCAAATGAATAACTATTATTAACATCTAACATACACACACACACTGCATGAAAAGGCACGTAAACAGCATTCCAGCAGTTTCCGTATACATGTCTGGTTTAGACACGGCCAGAAACGAATCACTTTGTGTGGCCATTTCTTAGTCCGTTCATCAACGCGATAAACCTCCAGACACGGACAGAAATTCTCCCACTCAAAATCGGTAAATCCCCGTACCACCTTGTGCGCAAGATGTAAAATCTCCACAAATTTCAAGGTACAAGCAGTTAAATATCTGTAAGCGTAAACGGCAACGGTGTCTAAATAAACCTCCATAAATTACTGTACACATATTTTAAATGCTACTGGCCTCCAACATAAAAGTGTGTCATATTAGCCTTATCAAAAGTAGTTGACAACAAAGCCACAAACACAGCAAGGCATCAACAAAACTAAATTGAATTTTTCAATGGAATGCACATTTAACAGGACTGCAAACATTTTTTTTAACAAACTGAGCAGGACTGCAACATTCAACTTATCATTTACATTAAAAAAGGTTTTAAATATGTAGCACAAAACATGACATTAATGCAAAACATTAAACTAAATAAACAGTGAATAAAAATGAAACCATAAGAACTGTACACCAATTAACACCCAAAACAATAATGAACATACTTGCAAAGGACACTGCAAAGACAGGAAAGTGATTATAGTGCTCCATCTCAATTAGACACATATTTTACAAGTACCACCAGGGGCATGACATATTTTTTTCAATTAATACTGCCCTTCAGAAGCTACAGAAGATACCTGCATGTCTCCCAGAAGACAAAATAAGTAGACAAAATACTCTCTCTCTCAGATCGTTTATTTTCTCTCATGTAATAAAGACACAATTCTAGCTCCATACTTTTCATGCGTTCAGTCAAAGACTTTGCTTCAGTCAGCTGATTAAGTGCGAAAAACGTGTGTGACGAACTACACTTCAAAGACTGTTTACAAGGTGAAACGTGTGACGTAGCCATACACAATTACCAGACCATCTCATGACGCTGATGATTCTTTGCATCTAAATAAACTGTAAATTCTACATTTAAATGATCATAAGCAAGGTTGGAAACTAACAGGGGCTTAGGGCAAAAATGCAATCCCTACAGAACCGATTCTCACCTATCTTTACATATTGATAGATATGAAGATCTGATAGATATGAAGTTAACAACTGAAGAGCCGTACCAGTGATACCTATTGCAGAGAGTTTAGAAAGAAGTATAGGGTGGTATACAGTGTCAAATGCTGCAGGAGGAGATAATTTAGCACTTTTAAAAGTGTCGTTTCTGTGCAGTGAAATGGACGAAAACCAGATTGAAGTCAGTGGTTAAAAAATATTGTTTCTCTAAGTTTGACTGCAGTTGTGCCACAACTACCTTCTCAAGTAGCTTGCCAACAAAAGGGAGGTTCGATATTGGTCTATAATTGTTCTGAATGGCATTGTCGAGGCCAGATTTCTTTAGAATTGGAGTCATGGCCTCCACTTTCAGATCATGCAGAACACAGGCAGTGGCAAGAGATCTGTTTATAATATGAGTAATAGGTTGAATAAGTGACGGCAAAAGAGCTTTTAGAAGGTATGTTGGAACAGGATCAAGGGTATAGGAGGAATTGATTTGAAGATCAGTTTTTCAACCACAGATGTCTTTGTGAGTAAAAATGTGTCTAGCGGACAGCCTATCAAAGATGGGGTTGAATAGGTGGTTGCAGTTGGAGAAAAAGATTGATAAATGTTATACATTTTTTGTAAGAAAAAGGACTGGAAACTTTCACAGAGATTGTTTTTGTTTTTACAAGTGGAAGTGAGAAGTAGAAGGCAATTAGTTTATGATCAGAGATGCCCAAGTCATGACCCTGAGCATGCACATTTTCAATACCAATAGTACGAAGCAAATCGAGAGTGACAGTGAGAATGTGTAGGAAAATCAATATGCTGAGAATGAAGTTTAACTGAAATTTCAGTTAAACTTGAAAAAAATGATAATTAAGTATTCTATCTAATATTTTTACCAATTTTACTTTAGCTTTATTTGCATTAGGCTACTTAATGTTTTTATAGTTTCGGTTAACAACAACAGCATCGTCTAAAACTTAAATTTGTTCACACATTGAAATCTACGCGATGTGTGTCTCAGTGGTAGTGCCAAGCATCTAATGCTCCAGCTTTTAGAGCTGGAATGGAAACGGCAGTTCTTTGCGAGATACTCAGGGCCCACCCGAGAAACATCTGTGTTCTGGCTATTAAAGGTGCAGTGTGTATTTTTTAGCGATATCTAGCGATTCGTTTGAGAGTTGCACTAATGGCTCAGCCCACTGCTCACCCCTTCCTTTCTAAGAAGCTACGGTGGCTAAAACAGGACAAACATATCGTCGTCTGAGACAGCCAGAGTAAGCCAAGAGTGTGTAACATTGTTACTGTACCAAAGTCCATTATAAACCACATCATAGATAAAGTTTACAAAGCCATAGTCAAGTGAGGATCAAGGGTCTTAATATATAATATAATAATATTAATAATCAGCTGATTGTCTCACAAACATAACCAGCGCATTTATCCCCACACAGCAAACCCATAATACAGCGAGAGAGAAGAACCACATGAAACTATGCAACTATATTTTTTTTCTAACAGGGAAGTAAAAGTTTAGCTGGCAAAATATGAGCTGTTACTGTGCTGAGCAGGTTAAATCATAAAGCCTTGTTTAAACTCAACAAGTCAGCTCATTTATCCCCACATAGCAAAGCCATAACACAGCGATGGAGAAGAACTAAGTTACATAGAACAATCTAACTACATATTTTACACCACTGTCAAGGGAAAAGTCACTACTCATGGTGTGTATGCTAGCTTCTAGCTTTCTGCTCCTTCTCTTTCAAGGTAGTGATGAAACACGCTCTATAGCGCTGTTTGTTCGCTGCCGGCTAGAAACATGACATCACAATAGGTCGACCTTCATAGAAGGGAGTGTCCGCGGTTATAAATGTCTCATTGTAAGGTAATAAAAACATTATGCTTATTAAGTCAGTTCTTTATACCCCACTGAAAACATAGTTATGGATGTCACATTGCATTTCTGTTAATAGATACTCAAAATTTGTACACATTGCACCTTTAAACTGTCAAGTAAATAATACTTGTTATTTAATTCTTCCATTTTTAGCTCAAAGTGGTGTAAGTGTTGAACTTTTGACTGTGACACGTTAGTGAGACGAACCGAAAGGAATCTAGACGTCGGTGGTTGAAATGTTCAGAGTTTGAAAATCTGGCTACTTGTTAATGTTTTGAATATTTGACACTTGCGAAGTGTGAAGCCATGCCTACAACAGTGTGAAAAAGATGAAGTTAGTGTTACAAAACCAGGAAAAACAATCTTTTTCTTATGTTGACCTACACTTTTTAAACACATCAACATCAGGGAACATGACATTGTTTTAGTTGTCCTTGCAGTTCATAATTGTACAATACTATAATTACTCATCTGCATATAAAAATGTCTGTTCGCTAGAAAGTTTTCGAGTAAACTGCATTACCTTACAAACAATCGTGTAACTCTAATGCTGATGGCGAATTTAAAAAAAAATGCCAGGGAGGTGATACATTGAGCACTCCCTGAAACGAATTATTTGTTATTTTAAGGGATGAGATTTAGAGATGCATACTGTTTTCTTTGGCTGAGGTCCAGTGAAGTTTTGCAGTGCAGCTGCAGCGCATGAGAGTCAGTCATGCTGCCAGAAATCTGACTCCACCAGCACACACTCGATATGGTGAAATCGTATGATATCAAAGAAGGTTTTTTTTTTTTTTTTGCATAATACAATCATGCTTAAGTTGAAGTTTGAGTTACTTTCTACCCTCCATACTCTACCTCCCTTCAATGTACGGATACAGTTCAAAGGTTTGGAGTTGGTTACATTTCTTATGCTCACAGAGGCTGCATTTATTTAATTAAAAATACAGTAAAAACAGTAATATTTTTGAAAAATGATCACACTTTAGAATACAATTTATATGGTCATATATTTTAAAATCTATGCGATGGCAAAGCTGAATTTTCAGCATCATTTCTCCAATCTTCAGTGTCAAATGATTCTCAGAAATCATTCTAATATGCTAATTTGGTGTTCAACAACATTTATTACAACGATTAATGTTGGAAACAGTTGTGCTGCTTAATATTTTTGTGTAAACCATGATATTTTTTTTTTTTTTCAGGATTTTTTGATGAATCAAAAGTTCAAAGGGCTGGACTGGACAGCTTACATTGGTCTACTTCTCTGCGGCTGTACAGACAATAGAGTGAATGGATTTTTTTTTCAATCTTATAGGATACTAATAATGAACAATCTTTGAAATCGTATACCCTGGCTTTAACAACATTAAATGTTGCATAAAACCCATGTGTACATAACTGATTAGAAAAAGACTAAGCAAATGAAGAAACGAGTTATTTCAACAAAAATAAATCAATTGCGAAGTGTCACGCAGGGAATTGTGGGAATGTCTATTTACGTTTTTTTTTTCACTGTAAATTATACGAGTTGTTCATTTTCACTTTAAAAACAGTAAATTTAATGGCATTTTACAGTAAAATTACATGAAATATACCATTAGATCTATTACAGTTATGTACCGTATATAGCAAGGAAAGGTTCTGTTAACCAATTAACAGTTTTTCACTGTAGCATTTTTACAGTCTTTTACCATTAAAAATCACGATCATTTTTTACAGTGTACGTAAAGTATGCTGCTTACCCAATTTTTGCTCCCGTCCTTTCAACAACACTGTTGCGCTTCAGATTTTGAAGAAAATCCTAAATGTGTTGGTGTACTTGTGTTTTAAACCTGCCTTGAGTGAGCCTGTTTTCAGCAGGACCATCCCCAACCTTGCGTGGTATGGGGTTTTCTGCTCTAATCACGGAGAACCATAAGACATATTTCAATTTCCTTTGAACTTCATCGGGGGTACAGTTGGAAACCTGATCATTAAAAAGGAATATTACTGGTCAGTGGTTTGCGTTCCATCTGAAGGGCTCATGAGTGTGTGTGCTAAATTCGTTTTTATTTCTGAACCAGGTCTTCACAGAAACTTCTTTCAGAGTTCAAAGCTTTATGTGATTGGCCTGAATGTGATGTGAGGATAGAAAGCTTTGAAGTTCAAATTACTATTTGAATTTAGAAAGGGAGTTAACAGTGTGGATTTTGGGGTGGGGGGGGGGATACTTTTACTTTTGAGAGGTGAACAATGTTGGTTTTGAGACCCAAAGAAACGCACATGGCATTGAAACGCTGTGATGCATTAAAATCCCTTTAACTTGTGGTCAAAACTAATTACCACCAATTACATAAATGACACCTTGTCTATTAATAGATTGGTTTCCTCTCAGAATGAAACAATTTTTTTTTCTCATGGGTACTAATGTGTCAGCAGACAATGTTGGATCAATACAGAGTCATGGGTCTATCGAGCATAAATATATTTCTTGGCCCAGAGCTACAATTTTGTAATCCAGACTCAATCTCTATTTTCTGGCTGGCAAAGAAGTTTCACTCTCCCCTGCTTTCCATAATCTACCCTCTGTTTTCACAGGAGACTCCACACTGTGACAAAGGCAGCATTGTGAGAAGAGCAGATATAACTGCAGATGACCAGTGTGATCAAAAGACGGTTAAAGTGTTTTATGCCAGCCTGCCTGAAGAGCTAATGAATACTCAAATTACTCAGTTTTAGGGAAATAGAGGCCTACATTAATAAGACTCCCTGCTTTTTTGCACATGCACACACACTTTCACTTAAAGCCTTTAAGTCTCCAGTATCCACACTTTGCACATCTTGGATCATTTTCTTTTCTAAGCAATCAGATGTAGCCATGTTTTTGGGGTGATAAAACTGTGAAATCGAATGCTAGCGTAGCTTGTACCCAACACAAATGTTCAGTTATAGCGTTATACTTGTTGTTTTAGTTTGATAAGGAATTACAAACAGCGAACCTGTGGAGTCCTAGGCAGACTCGATTCAACAGACATTTCTTTCGAAAGTGTAAATCTCTTGCGCATTTCTATAGTTCATACACTTCGTAAGCACAATTTAGCGCAACTGTGAGTTTTTGTGGATCTTGCTTTCAATCTTTGTAACTAAACAGTGGGTTGTAAGCTAAGCACAGGTCATGTGGGGTTTGTAGTGTTGGTTTCCAAGCACATTTTAAAACAAGAGCAGAGTTGAATTTGGCAATAAGGCTGTTTCTTTTCCTCTTTGTGGTTTTGCTGTCTGTCTGAAGTTGTCTTGTTTTTCTTCTCGCTCTAGTCCCCACAATCAAAAGCATTCTAGTAATTTCTCTCCTCAGCATTGAGGCCAACGATTTGGCTGATATGATGTGACTTGATGAATACAAATCTCAGTTTTACACCAAAACCCCCTCTGGTCCTCTTCCTCTTCAATGCCAGATGAAAGCCCAACTTGTGAAGGACGTCTGGACTGACAGCTCAAGCTCTGGTCTGGGACTCCGTCTTCAGCGGGGCGTTTGCAAGTGCGAAGGTAAGGTATGTTTGGGAAAATCTGGCCCTCACCACTCACCCATGCCAACTCAAACTGTTAGCTGTTAGACGTGCCCACTGGCATCAGCTGGGACCCACTTACCCTATTTTCATTTCGTAGAGATCTTTTGGGGGGGGGAGAGATTGTAGGAGAGCGGTGAGTATGTGGGGATGTAGCCTCCTTTCGGTTGTCACAACTGGTAAAGGCTTGACTTTGAACTGTGGAGAGAGGAACCTAATTATACCCCACCTGTGCCCGGCTGCAGGGGGAGGGAAGGTAGAGATGAAGCTGTTAACTGTCTCGCAACTGGCACCACCCTGTGTTTGTATACATCTGTGTCTTATTTCCTTCTCTGGCACAATCAGTCCAGGAAGCTAAGCAGGCATGACCGCATTTGGCTACTTCCAAAGACTTTGGCAAAGTTAGACAAGGAGAAGGCTGAGTAATGGAGAAGGGTGGGAGGACATGGGTGCTGTGTGTTTGTGTGTCGCCGAGAGGTGTATTGTTTGTTTTTTCTCTCCCTCTCTTGGTGCTTTGGAAATGCTGGTACAGCAGAAAATAATTGGTCCAGCTCTGTGTGGAATTGAGGGATGGAGTTACAGTGTGGAAGATGAGTCTGTACATCGTAATTGTGTATTTGTGTGTGTGTGTGTGCGGAGACTCGTGAGATGTTGAAATGCAGTTTTGTGTCAGAGCAAATCAAAAGCAGCTACCTGGCATCTTAAACAGGCTTGAGTGACATCTGACTAATATGGAAACGCCACCGGTAGAAAGCACCTGCAGTGTCCTCAGCGCATCTAATCGGCATCTTCGGTGAGGCAGGGTAATTCGGAGACACTGTTGTGGGCCGCTTTCAGAGGCATTCTGCCGCTTAGTCCATTATAAGTCCTGTCACATTTCGACTGCTTGATGTGCATCTACAAAAGGCTCACGAGCTCCAGATGGGAGTGACATTCACATTCATTGCCTGTAAGGAACTAAGGAACGAACAAGAGCAAAATAACATGATGAAAAGTATTGGCTTAATTAAATGTTGAAAAACACTAATTAGAAGGAAATGGTTAAGTTGTTTTTTCCCTCGTTTGGCGGTTTATATAACAAATTGCAGTAAAAAAAAATGATTCTAAAATGTCATTAGAAATATTAGAGGAAGTGTGTGTGATTGACCTCTTTTAAGTCCAGTGTCATGATCCAATTCTTTTCCCAACCAAAAAAAGGTGGTTAATTTGGGGGGCAATAGATGAGGTTTTTTTTTAAGAATGTTGTTTCAGAAATGTACGTTATTTTATTTTTAATTCACAGCCACATAAAAAAAGTTAAGTTTTTTTTTCTCAGCTCATAAACACATTAAACTTTAACATTTGACTTAACATTGATGTACAAATTGTATCACCTCTATCAGTCATATTCTTTTAAAAACTAATAGCACTACAACATAAGCTAGTTCTAACCCCAAATCAGGTCATACATAAAGATGTTCACAGAATCCATGCATACTTTATAACAGGGATGAGCCCATTTCATTTGTCCAGATATTGTCAGCTTTCATTAGTGTGTCTGGAACTGGTGGCAGGCACAGCTTGTGTGCAGGTTGTCAGAGCCATTTACAACAATGGCCAGATATGAACCCCAGGCATGTTTCTCAATGTAAATTACAACATCTGTCTGTATCCACCTGTTCTCAACTTCCGCCCGTGTGCTTAATCAAAAAAGAAAAAAAAATGCAATTAACCATATTGTAGCTTGTCTGTGTTCGAAAACACATTGTGCAGAATATAACAACAAGTGGGAACAAAGTAAAATTTTTATGTGTTGTTTTTGAATGTACTAAAAGGGAAATGTTTTAGACTAGACTAAATTTCATTTCATAAGATAAGTGTCATGTGTGATTGCTGCAGAATCTAAGGCAGTTATGATTTTATTAAATTATGTTTTTTATTAACAAAGTTCGGGAGGAGCACGTGCAGAAAATTCACACAACAAATCTCAAGAGTGAGCAAGAATTATCCAGTCGTCGAGATTAAGAATGTGAATGCCCACAGTGCAAAAGCAGCCAAAACAACCTTAGGACCTTGTACTGAAATGCTTGACCCTCAAAACCATACTGAAGGAATGGTCTATGTTGAGGCAAAATAGAGACATGAAAATATGTCTCCTTTAGGTTGTCTGCTGCAAACCAATCTTTGGGGCTAACGCACGTGAGGATGCTTTTATCTTGAACGGAACCTTGTTAAGGGCCCGATTCAAGACACACAGATCAGAAATTGGCCGTAATCCACCGTGTGGATTTTTGGGTATGATGAGGTGGGCTTGGTGGGATGTAAAATCCTGACTTCATTTTGGCTGGAAGGACTGGCTTTATTGCATCCTTTGCCAGCAGGACCTCAATCTCCACACGCAGGACAGGGACAACTGTTTGCCTAGCACTGAGGAAAACTGGATGCAGCTGAACCTTCGGACACAGGGTTCACTCTCTCCTGGGCAAGAGCAGATCTTCTGGTCGCCTGTCTCAGGGAATTTGTTTTGCCGACTGCTTAGACGGTTTAGCGGCAGCTGACACAAGCTGTGTCGCTTTTACAGCCTGGATGTTGGCTTCTGCTTGGGCCACACCAAAGCGGTTATAGATGGCGCATAGGGATGCCCTTGGTGATGGGCAGGTGAAGGGGCAGGATGTGCTTAATCACCTCTGTCTGCTTCTGAACTGATGAGAATTGCTGGGCAATGTCCTCAGCACTATAATCCTCAAATCACCATGTGTATTAACCGAAGTGGTCCTCTGATGTGTAGAGCAACCAGAATGGGAAATAGCAGAGTACTCTTCCTTTTTCAAGGTATTGGAGTCTTGATCTAAACATGGCAATGGTCATGTTCTCACAGTGAGAACATGAGTCATCAACAAAACTGTGCTTCAGCTTGCTTACGACCCAGAAACGAGAGGTGGTTATCATGGCTGTCAGACGGGGCCAGGAAACGACTGCATCGAGAAACACACGGGTTGAATGCCATCTTTAAAAAGACACAAACTCACCCATGCTTGCTCTTTTAAGGAAGCTGATCTTTTAATTATTGAAGCGCCCAGGAGTGTGATCGCTACTTACTTAACTGTGCACGTTTGCTCTTTATGGCGAAACACACCACTGAATGTGGTGTCTCTCCAACACAGAACGTCTCCTCTTGTGAATGAAGGTAGATCAGCAGAGCGTTGACAAACTATCACTCGGCTCCGAAGCAATAAGCGGAATGAGCGAGTTGCCGGCAAGCTAATAGGGAAATGTCCGGGAAAGTGCCAGTGGCCATACAAGTCTCACTTGACAATATCCATTGACTTGTTTTGTTACTACTTGAAGGTGATTGGGCTCCCAAGTGAGATCACATAACGTCAGAATTGTCGTTCATAGTTATTTTTTCCATTTTGTATTTTATTTTTTCCACAGCCCATATACAACCACAGACAATTATTTTATCAACGGGCAAAGTTTGCACAGAAATTTTGCTCTCTTCAAGATTTTTCCCATCCTCACCGACCTCGTCATAACCCCTTTAAATGATCATAGGACGCCTCCTTGCTCGCTGCTTTGTCGACGGCGGCTGTGGTGCAACACTGGTGGCTGGTGTTGCCAGATTGGGTTTTTTTACGCTACATATTAAGGCCTGTTTACGTGCGTTTTAGCCGGGTTTTTGTCTGGAAGGCTCATTAGAAATCTGGCACCCTATTGAATTGCGTAAAACTGAGAGAGCATACATTCAAAGACACCAGAATGAACAAGTTCACAGTATCGTTCATCAGGCAATAATACAGTATGTTCAGTTCACGTTCACCCAAAATATGAACGTTCATTGAACGCGTTCAGGCACAACACTGCTGAATAGGGAACCCATGGTAATGAACTCAAGCAGGAAACTGAACTAAAACACATGTAAACCCACCCCAAAACAAACACAATTACAATCCATCATAACAATAATGGCTCTAGGTTTTCATCTACATTTTTATAATGGATTTCAGAATTTTCCTAGAAAATCCATAGAGTAACTTTATGCAAATGTATTTTTTTTCTCTGCATCAGACACTAACCAGGAAGTTGCTGAAAAAACAGAACAAGCGGAGTTAAACTCACGGGTCACTATTTTTATTTAAAGCACTCTTGCTGCACATGCCATAGCTGTCCCTATCCATCCATGCCAACCCTTGTTCCTACACTCCTTTCTTTCTTTACCTTGAGCGTTTGTTTTCGTTTTACTCCCTTGAACCTTGCCACACGGGTGGTGACACACAGGGCCTGAGAGGGAAGATGGAGAGGTGGAGCAGGCCAGAATGATCACTATCATTAACATTCACCGCGGTTCACTTATCATCCCTGACTCCTGCGACATGGCAGCCATTACCTCGCGTCCGCAGGTGGAGCAGCACCATACATATTGCATTGTGCCAGTGCCGATTTATGTATCCAGTAACAAAAGGAAAGTCTAATGAAAAAATACAGGGGGCAATCATTTATGCTCCTTCGCTTCCTCTTCCTCCTGAAGATGGGGGAGCGGCAGCATGGACAAAGCGGGGAACACCAGCTGTCTTCTTTCCACATCAGTCCTCTACGCTGCACTGTCAGTCAAATTCTCATTTGCAGAGCGAGCGAGGTTAACCTGCATCAGAGCATCAGGACTGTGACAAGGGGCCTATCAGAGCCCGAATACTATGTCAGCCAAAAAAGAAGAACAGAAAAGGTTGGTGTCTCAAACATACTTTAGAGTGCATGAGGTGACGGAATGTGAAATCTCATTCACGTTTATTCAAATCAGTCGCATCAAGAAGAACCAGCCCAGGTTTGACATCTACGATGCCAAAATCATTGGTTCTCAATTGCCTTAATTGTCTTGTCTCGTGTAGGGTTTCAGGTGAACCAGGACCACCCCTCAAAAACACAGGTGCTTTGATTCAGATGGATACTTTGAGGCATTTTTTTCTATTTTCTATTTGTCCTATCAACAAAAAATTAGCAACAATTAAGCCTCTTGTAAACCACTAGATAGTATAGAAAACGTAATACGTAGATACTAAAGGCAGAAGTAAAAATGTCACCAAAATGATGAACATCGCAACTGCGTTGTTTCAATCCATTTTTATTTATTGCTAAGAAGAGTCTCAAAACACGCTGGTAACCTAATTCTACACAAGGCTGTGGACCAGTGTTGTTCCTCTGAGGACGGCTGTATAAATAGAATCCATAATGGACCAGAGTGAGATGCTATCATTTATCTCCGACTCTCACAAACACAGTTCAGATCTCTCCTCATTTTCCTAATGATCTCCTTCTTTTTTGCTATGTGTTTTACTTTAAGGTGCGCAGGATCCAAGCTTAATGGACACAATTTATCACCGGCTGATCCGACCCAAGTCCAGTTTATCCAGTAAAGTTGAAGAACAAAACAAATTGCCAAACCAAATGCTTTTTTTGTTGAGGGAATTGGCTTATTTTTCAAAGAAGTGAGGAAATGGAAAACAAGGGAAACACCGACCCTGATTTAGGTCTTTGAGGTAAAACTGTGGTTTGTGTAGATGCAAACATGAGTCAAGATGGGTTTCATTTGAAATAAATTATTTAACCCTTAAACACATACTTTGGGTCTTTAGTGACCCGGGACGTCATTCATTACCCTATTTTTTAAAGTTAGACATCAACCTTCTTAGTATTCCTCAGTAAATTCATTATAAACAATATAACAAGAAAAAATTATAAAAATATAAAGAAAGCCTATTTTCCAATTTTTTCCTGCATATCGATAATTGAATCTCTGATGACTGAATAAGTGCAATTCACCTTTATTCCACAAGGTGTCTGATACACAATGATGAAGTAACATTTCAAGTATGAAGGATCACTCATAGTTACCGCAGGCAGAAAACAAAAGAATAGGAAATATCATCAGCAAAACTTGAAATGGCTCAGTGATTTACTGCAGAGTGAACACAATCAAATATTAGTGTCAATGTCACTTGATGTTGGATCTGTTGAAGAAGCTGTCAGCGATCAAAATATTGATTTTGAAGATGTTGAAAATGACAGTTTTGAGAATATGTTTGAGGTCGTGAATAAGACCCAGATGCAGGCGAGTTTTATATTATTGCGACGGGTAGAGATCCATCCGTGTTAGATATAGATCCGGTCCCTAAAGACCCATGATTTCCATTACACGAGAGAAGATGTTAAAACTTCATGCTGCTTTGTACTAGGCTTTCGCCATGATAAGCAAAACTAAGACGTAGCTTTACAGTAAACTATGCTTCTCCAGCCATTTACGCTTCTTTCCATATGGTGGTGTGACTCCCCTTCTGTCCTGCGTTAACAGCTGCTTTGTACTTGGTGCATCAGCACACACGACGACTGCAACTACAATGTGGTCTCCCTAGTGGACCAGCACGACAACCGTCTGGATTGAGTCGAGTAGGAGATATCTCTAAGGTCTTCAAGTGGGCACTTTCCATCCTCAGTTTTTTCGTTGACTAGCTCACGACACCTCAAGAGGGCTCGACAGTGACTCTGGCATCCCAGAGTCACCCCCCTCCGTCCTCCACTCAACTCAGCCCAGTTTACTGACCTCTACATCCCTCCAGCTGCTGAGACCTAAACACAATCTCACAATCTCTTTGCAACCCAACCATATGCGCCAACCCGTTTGACTAAGGCTGTCGAGCCCCTGGTGCGTTAATGCAGTTTCAGTGGCATTGGTTCCGTATGGCATACCACCTACCGCAAAACACAATATCTGCTTAAACACCCGTCATTCACGCAATATACACAGGAACGTAATGACTGTAAATACTATGCAACCTATACAAATAAACCAACAGACTCTTCGAGTTTTTCAAGAACTGTACGAAATCGTAGCGTGGCGGCCTGTACACAGCCAGCCAGAATCCTTCCGTCTCAACCACAGCCAGTTGCTGCTCCTTTCTGCTGCTTCAGATTAGTTCTTTACTGTGCGACGCAAACTCTTGTCCACTGAATCCGACGTCTCTGAGGAACTGGGTTGTAGAGTGTGCCACAAAACCTCGACAACCCACTTCCAAATATGTAATAATAATTGGAGCAACATTCATGCATTTAAGAGTTAAGAAAATCTTTTTTTTTTTTTATGTTTGTCTTAGGAGTTAAGATTTTGATAATATAACAATTAACGTCTCTATACCAATCAGCTATTGATGGGAATCCTATGGAATTTTAACAATTTTGTTTCTGATTTCAAATGGCAGTTCTGAATCCTTAATGATTTTGTAACGCTTTAGATTTCAGCCCAGAAAGTACTGTGTAATTATAGTGTACCTATAAAGTACTTGTAAGTATAAAGTACATGTAAGTATAAGGGAACAATATGTAAAGTTTGGGGAATAAAGGGGTAACAACCAGGAAAATAAAAATATATATATTTATACTGTAAGTATGAACTAAGAGGTACTTATTCGACTATTATGATAGAACAATCTTACGTTTGGGAGCAATTAAGTGAGAACATTCCATTCACCTTTTTGTAATAGTTGTGTTCCAAGGCAATACATACTGTATAGGCTTTTTAATAATGACACGGAACATGTCTATGCATTTATATATAATTTATTTATTTATTTGATAGCAAAAGTGCTGCAGATGTTTAAGTTTGGGCTAACACATTTAAATGCAAGAAAAGCTAAGACTATTGCAATTTTTTTTAATATACTGGGAAATACATCTGGTTTCATGTTTTTACAGGGTAAGTGGTGCTTGTATAATAAAGGTACCCCTTAGTTGTATAATACTTGCAGTATAAATATTTATACCCTTGGACTAAGACAAAGAGTCGTCTCATACATTTGAGACTGATTTTGAGTTATTTTAACTGATTCATTAAAAATGAAAAAAGTCATTTGTTCTTGAATCGCTGAACATTGGTTACAATGAACTGTTTGTTTGCTTGTTCTTGAGTGCGACACAATCAAAAAATAGTCTATTATTGTGTTGTATTATTTTGCAGTGCACAATCTTTCTTTGTTCAGACTGCAACATAAAAGCAATACAGGTAACACTGTCCAACTATTTTAGTAGTGTTCTATCAGCAAAAGAATGCACAAGCACTTTAATTGAACCAAACATCATAAAAATGTATTAAATGGAAATATTTCTGAATAAGAGCTGGTGAGGTTCCTAACCCTACACTTTGTTTTAAATGCGCAACGAAAGCATTTGGCTGGTTGCTTTTGCTCTATTGTTTTGACAGAATGTGGTCTCAGGTGATGTTTGCCTGTGTCCTTGAGTAACTCCTGCGGGAGTTTGGGTAAACAGCTTGTTGTTAACCCTTTAATTGGTGCACAGACACAAATGTAAATTTAATGTAAAGCACATGAAGAAAAAAAGACAACTCCGGCATTTGGTTGCACACTCTAATGACTGAGAGTCATACATTACTCAGCGACCAACCCAAATTGCTTGTTTTAGCTAATTCACTTTGAAGGCTTTTTGTGCTACTCTTTAATTCGAATCGCTAATTGACTCAAAGTAGGATGCATCTCCGTGCCAGGGCCCATAGGCACTCGGCAACATGGAGCTCCAGCGAAAAGATTTTCAGAAGGATGAGGGGAAGGAGGGAAGAGACAGAGAGCAAAGACAAATCTCAGCCCGTACCCCCCGGGCAATGCCACGGCTCCATGCAGTAGATTAAATTCTGGCCCGGGCCCAAGTGAAGGCCTGCTTTTTAACCACTGATTTTCTCATTTGCCTTCAGAGGCCTGCGGCCTGGCAGGCTGTGCGGAGCATTACCAGCCTGCAGCAGCACTTAAAACACATTTTAGCCCAGGCTAACAGCTGGCATCCTGGCCAAGAGACTCGTCTCATGTGACGGAAGGGAACCTAAAGCGGGGAGGCGTGGGGGGTGGGGGTGAGAGTAGCCAATCGCACAAAGCCTGGCTGAAATAATGATAGCGGCAGATGAATCTGATTATGTGTGTTCATGTAATTGTGATTCACTTAGAGGCCATGTTTTGAAATATATTTTTAATTTACATGATTTGGTTATGCCCCTTGTTCTTTTTATCTTTCATTTGTGGGTGGACACACATGAGAGACAAGGCCATTATCAGGACCTGGGCTGTGAAAAATTGTCTCTAAGCTCATGGAGAAACTTTTATTTTACTTAATGTATATCTAATATGCTCAAAAGGAGTGGGGAGTGTTGCAGAGCAATGGAAAGACTAACAATTTGTCTGAAGCACAAAAACACAGACAAGTTGACTTAACTGTGTGTGTGTGTGGGGGGGGGGGTGTTAAATGTTATTATTAAACGTTAAATAATAATAATGTATCAATAAAGTAAATATTTTTATGTTTAGATATAATTTACTGAAAATTTACTTTTTATTGATAGCTACTTTATTTTAAGGTCGCCTATCCTTGTTTCAGTGTAATTATACAAGCTCTGAGTAATATTAATTAAATGCATGTACTTACTATAGAGTTATGGTTAGGATTGATGTTTGGCTTAGGACTATTGCATGTAAAATAGCATATTTTCCTGTTGTTATTATTATAGAGAGTGCATGTAACATGTAAAAAGGATACCGTGTAAAATAAAGTTTTGCCTTATTTATTATTATTTTTAAATCATTAATACATTGTATATTAGATCGCCATATATTTTTTATTGTAACAATATTAGCGATTTATGATGCAAGCAATGTGGTGACTGAAGTAAATGGAAACGATCTGTGAAAAGCGCAACTTTTTACTTGTAACATACACACAGCATATGCATATTTCGGAACCCTCAGCTTGAATCGGCATGCAGGTTCTGTATCTGTGTGTGTGTGAGCTGGTGACAAGTCAGTGATTGTCAGCAGAGTTATGCAGTGTTCAGTACAGCAGTCTCTCTTTCTGTGTCCCATGCCTTTGGTTTTCAATCTCATGCTTCACGTCCGCTGAGCCCACACCATCAGGGGCTCTTATTTACGACTGAGGGTCCTCATACAATCTCCCGTCAAGGGTCCAGACCAGTGCGGCCCTCCCTTCCTCTCTCCCTGGGTTCATCCTCTCTCCTGCTCTGTGTAGAGAGCTCATTATTGTCAGCTTCTCAATGCACTGCTGGACAGGGCTTCAGCTGAATCCATTCTGGTATATTCAATTATTGTCCCTGTCCTGTGACATGTACTTTTTTTATGGTGCTATTTTTAAAGCGAATATATTTTTTGCACTTTTCCGAAGAGTCTCTGTCAGCATAGGCCCTGTTCTGTGTTTTGAGTTTGGGACCCGTCTGTATGAGTCTACATTAATGCTGCGCTATCACATCAGTTTAATATGTGGTTGTATTGTATGGTGGGACGGCTGGCTGTTGATTGATTTTCAGTGCAGTCTCCTGGGGCTGGCGTGATTTTATTTAAGTGAGTGCACACATCATTTGCACGCTAAGGTTCAGCTAACTTGCTCCATATTCAGCCTTTTTTAAAGGCGCCATAAACAGCGCCCTATCTTTAGAATGGGCCGTTGTGAAATGTGTACTGTGGTGGACAGTAAATATGAGGTTGCCGTGACTGCCTGCAGAAATTCACACACAAGGCCGCCTCGTAATGTATCGCTCTGATCTTCAGTCAGATAATGACTCTGGTGTGTGTGAAGTAACCAAACGTGACTTGCCATTTTTAAAAAATCTGGATCCTAAAGGAGGCTGAACTCAAGATTCAGGGAAGAGCAAGATTATCAGTGAATAATGACTTAAATTTTAGTCTGTTCCTCTCACAAAGCTATATATATATATATATATTTATATATATATTCAGAAAGAGGTCCACTGAAAAATTCAGGGAAAAATGTAGAAGCACTCTTCAAATGAATTTGAAATTAATTAAATTAAAATACTTGTCTGACGTTAAAGGTAAAGCGTCAGTTAGATGACGCCCTCGTATAGCGCGGCATCTAACTGATGCTAAAGGGTGCCCTAAAGTGTCGGATGTTGACGTATGATCAAAAACATCAGTTAGATGACATTTTGGGATGAGAATATGTTGATCTAACAGTACTCTCATAGTAAGTAAAAAAAAAACGCTTTAATTTAATGCAAAGTAAATATTTTACAGGTAATATTAATGACATTTTAATTCATTTGAATTTATTTTAGATTAATTATTTAATTTAGCATTTATTTTTTGGTCATTTACTATTATGCTGACTTTATAATGTCATGATGTTAAGTATTGTATAGTATAAATTTTATATTATTTTTATCAGTTAAGGGTGATTGGGTATAATAATATTGCCAATAAATGCCATTATATTTTATGAAAAAAGGTAATATGAGGGTTTCTTCAATATCTAAGTGTCAGGTAACAAAAAGTTTGAAAAGACTTTCATTATTGTGTGCAAGTCAGTATATTTTAAGAAGATTTTTTTTTTCTTGTAATTTGATGATGTGGTCAATAAACTAAAGTTATGCTGCATAACATTTTTCATAAATGTCTACATTTGTGAAGCATAGAAAAAGCAACTGCATACCGGTTTGGCATAACATGAGGTTGAGTAAATGACAGAATTATTATTTTTGGGGGGTGAACTATTCTCAATGTCCTTGCGATGATTAAATCATTAAAAAAACCTGACAGGTTGTGAACGCTTGACGGATCAGGCCTAAAGGTGAGCGTCCCACAATGCAACATCTCTCCACCTTTCCATTGGCTCTGGGCGGGAGCATGAACGGAGTGCCGGCCTCAAATAGAGGTGGCATCTGGTGCCCAATTTGTCATGCCTGAATTACCTGAGAGCTGATAAGAGCTGAAGTTTTAATAAAAGTTGGGAGCTGTAGATAGCTGGCTGAAGGACACTGATGAAGTGTCTTGGGGCCTATTTCCACCTCGAGATAAGGAGCTGAAGAGAGAGAGGAAGGTGGGTCGCAGGGCCAGAGATGTGAGTGCACACACTAATGTTCAGGGTGTGTGTTTTTTCTCTTTCCCCAGTATCTCAGTTTGGAGAAGATATAGTATATACGCATATGGTGTGGGAAAAAAATAATGACCAGGATCTAAACGAGGAGAAACCTGGGTGGATCTGGTTGTCTCTGGTGTTTAGTTGTCTAGTTTCAAATTTAGCCAATATTGCATAATTATATAATCATTTATTTAATGTGTACATTTTTATCTTATAATTTGATATCGGTCATGACAACTCTCAGAGTGTTTGGCATGGTTATGTTTATGCCAATGTTGACATGTTTGGTCTTCGTGGAATAGATCTGCTATGCTGGCGTTGCTGTTGGTTATTTCTTGCAACGGCCATACATCCAAAACACTCTGCTGTGAGCAAGACATGCTGCAATCTTTTACTTAATATATTTGGTTTAATAATAAATAGGCTACTACTACACAAAGCACATGCTCACATAAAAATGATAAAATACAATTTCCATATACACAAAACAAAACCAAAGAGGAAAGACATGCACAAACACAAATTATATTTGAAAAACAAAAGAATCTGACCATAAAAACCTTTTTAATATTCTGGAGCAGTTTATTTTCATTATTCTGTCAAGTACGTTTTAATCCAAACATTTTAATCATTGCCATGATACGTTTTTCTGTCTGGTCTTCGTTAATGTTATCAAACGTTATAAAATCAAAAACCCTGCGTTAACGAACATTTTCGTTAGTAATTTCCTTGATGAGATTAACACTGACGGTGTCCTAACGTTATGTGTCCCTCCCTCTCTCTTTCACTCTCTCGTTCTGTGATTTGGCCTCCCGCCAGCATCTATAGCTCACCCTCAGCTGTGGCGGCAAGCTCCAGATGTGCCAAAGGCGTGTTTTTTTCTCTTTTTCTCCCCACGTGTGTTTGCGAGTGTGTGTATGTGTGTGTGTCTGCGTGCAGGTTTTGCCAGCTGACTGCACCGTTTGATAACCCGCTCTCTGGATGCCCATCACCGGCCGCAGAGATAGAATTAAATGATGATGATCTTCCCACGAGTTGGGTGCGGAAACAGCGCGTATAAATCTTGATTTCATCTCAGCGTGAGAAGTCTTTATCCATCATCACTCTTAATGAACAAGTCATTAGGCGCGATGAATGGCGCGCGGGGCCGTTCTCGCCGACGCTTTTGTTTGCGGCTTTTTGGGGGGCAACTTCCGCGCCCTTTCGAGGGGGTCAAACTCATTGCTCCAGATGTGGGGGTAACCTCTCCAGCCTCCCCTCCTCTGAGGTGCCCAGGGCCAGCATGTACTAAGCAGGCTGGAACAAATTAGTAAACAGAAATAAGCTTGATTGTAATGCCCTGAAGCGTTGACATAAAACTAATTTTATTTTTCAGTGGTCCTTCATTGTGCTACTTTTATATGTTAAAAATGTAGCTTGAGTCAAGTTTCGGTTCATGGAATCTTGCAATATATGGGAATATTCAACAAAACTTTCATGCCAATTCGTAACTAAGATTTTGCGAATAGAGGGCTAATTTGGGGGAATTTGTAATCTCCTACTGTTTTGTATGATCTGCTTACACACCACTGAAGATTAGGCTTAGGGGTGGACCTTCAAGATCATTATTTTGTTCTATTTTTTTTTTTTTTCATATAAATCACATTGTATGAATTCATACGAAATAGCTAAATTATGATGGTTGGTACATTTCACCTAAAAAACCATTTTCTCACCCTCCTTTCATTCCAAACCTGTATGAATTTCTTTCTTCAGTGAAATACAATAGAAAAACCTTAGTTGATATTGTCCATAAATTTCTATATTTTTACAATTATGGGGGACTTAGGCGTTCAAGATTTAATATAAGAATGCAAAAGCACCATAGAGTCGTCCATATATTTTTTTTTATTTTTATAATTAGTCAAAACAGTTCACAAAAAAATAATAATAATTTGAAGGATTGGTTTGAATTATTTATTGCTGAACTAGAATGACCCAGTTCCAAATTCAGTATATTTATTCAAGATTCAGATCATTTTGATTTGTGAATGACTCATTCAGACCTTTTTTTGTTTGTTTGTTTGTTTGTTTTTTGTTTGTTTTTTTGTAAATCAGATCAATCTTTTCATCGAAAACAATGATTCGCTCACTAGTGAAACATCACTTCTACACCACAAGAATAAAGATTCAGTCTCCATTCATTGAAATAGCAAAAGGGGGAAAAACATTTTTTTTTTTAATTTTTTGCCTTTTTATGTTCTGCAAAAAGAAGGATTGTTTGAATGAGGGGGAATAAAGGATGACAGAATTTTCATATTTGGGTGAACTAAGTCTTGAGGGAGTTCAAGCGAGTTCTGTGATGATATGAGAATACAATGAGAAACTCTACAGGGAACTTGAATGTTGAGAGGTTCAGTCTCTGAGTCAGTACCCAATTGTGTTCAGTTGCAAGGTCCTTTAGTGTTTGGATATTTTCCCTTTTTCTTAAGCTACACTGGCTCTTCTAGTTAAAAAAGTTTTGGCAATTCTCTGAGGCTCTTGTATTTGCAATCTAGATTAACTTAAAAGCTTTCTTAAAGAATTTAAGAGCATTTTCAGTGTAGCCCCAGGCTACCGAAAGCAGACGCTGTACCACCTGCATCAAATTTGAATGAAAACGCCTCAAGACTCTTTCAGCTCTGCAAAGTAGAACGATATTTATTTTGTGAAGGAAGATGCTTCTCAAAATTGTTTGCCTCGGAAATGCGATGAAATAGAAATTGACACAAGGCAAATGTATTTAACTTTTCATATGTTCACAGAGCATAAATTTGCATTTGAGCTCAAACACAGCGCACTGATTCTGACTTTCCTTGTTAGTGACAGCTGCCATGTTTTAATGTCACATTCTCGTAGGCTTGTGGCTCTGAAGCCCTCAAGATCCTGCTGGGAATCACATCACTCAGTATGTTCGATAATATCTCTTCATCATTAAACTAGACACCTTTCATTCTATAAACACCACTCTATTTCTCATGGCATTTAAAGGTACAATATGTAAGAAAATCACTTGCACAGTGTGATGTATGTCCTGCAGATGTGTACTTACAATATCCCAAAAGTCTCCAAAGATTTTTCATTTCAGAGAAATTCCAATTTTAAATAAGTGGCCGTCCTGGGAAAAAAATGTTGCCTCTCAATGATATATCCGCGCTATCCTCGGTTTCCGTCTCGGTTACGTATGTAACCCTAGTTCCCCGAAGGAGGGAATGGAGACATAGCCGATGTGTTGACTGATTGGGATCATGCTTAGAGAGCCTGACATCTAGTACTATTAAAACGAGCCAATGTAATTGGAGTGTGATATGCATTACACACTAGGAGCATAACTCAGAGTCAGTGGTCGTCCAGCGATAGTGGCGACAGGACTACGTCTCCGTTCCCTCCTTCAGGGAACGAGGGTTACATACGTAACCAAGATGTTCCCCTTCAGTACCTCACATTTGACGTAATCGATGTGTCGAATGATTGGGATCCCAATTAAAATACCATCTAGTGCTGCCACCTCCCAGTGCCTACAAAAACCTCCAGGTCCCCCCACAATTAAGGCGGGGAAGGGACAGGGGACACATCCAACCAATGTTAGGGAGATAACATGTAGAGAATACACACTGGGCAGATGACCGGGCAGTACAACATATGGAATGTCACTGAGGTGGCTCCAGCCTAAATGGAGGAGACTCAACCAAATAGTGACGCCAAAGCAGGCTCTGCCAAGGGAAGACACAGGCTCACTGCAGGGAGCCATACCGTGAAAGAATACACATATGGGATAGCCGTAGGGATCACAGCATATGGACCCAGCTTAACACAGGATCCACCAGTGCATAAGAATGATAGGACTGGCTTTGGACGTTCTGCCAAGTACGTTGCCGAAGGGTATCGAGGAACTCAACAGGGTTCGGCTAAAAAGTGGAACTGGAGAAAGAATTGTGCATGTATCTAGTCCATAGGAGGGGAATGGCACAGCAAGCCAACACAACAAACCGGGCTTACAGTGAAACTGGCTTCATGTGAAGGGAGCCCCATGGGAAGCAGTGGTTCGACTAAGGTGTCGACCAGCCCTCAACCCTAGAATATCTGTCAGTGAAGCACTCTGTGTCAACACCTAAGTGGAAGCACACACTCATTTAAGAGGAGCTCACCACCTAAGTGGACATGTGCATCTCAGGAATTTCACCAAGATGAAGGCAGCCACTTTCAGTGAGCCAACCTCGCTTGGAAACAGCCTTCCCTCTCTGCTCATTTCCTTAACGGATAAGAGCTGGTCTGAGGTCCTAAGGCTTGCATTCTCTGCATGTAAAACGGCAATGAAGCGGGCCAACATAAAAAGCCAGGGCTGGGTCTGCCTCCTCCAGGCAGCACTTGCAGTCTCATCACCTGGTCCCAGTTTAAGGAAGAGGTAGGAACCTTGGGCACACATCCAGGCCAGGGTCTCAGCTCGTGAGAGATAGCCGGCCTGAATTCCAGGCACAAGTCGTTGACTGAAAGCAAGCAAGTCCAAGCTCTCAGGATATACTCATGGAGAGAAGACTCATTCAACAAATAGATTCCACTCCTAATTAGCAAAGCACAACTGCCTTATCTTAAGGGGGTGCTTGCAGAAGTGATGGTCACTACCACATATCCTTGTGGTAGCAAAATTTAATCTCCCCGTCCAGTTGTTTGACATGGGTGCCATCATGACCCAATCCCTGAAATGTATTCAGGGGAAGTCAGGAAGGCTGTTGAGGGAACTAGATCTGGTTGGGCCTAAAAGGGGCAACTATCAAGACTATCTTACACTATCAAGAGTGTATAATGCATTTCACGCACAACAATTACATTGGCTAGTTTTAACAGTACTCGAAGATGACAGGCACTCTGAGCGTGATCCCAATCAGTCGACACGTCGACTAAAATAAGGATCAATATCAGAGTGGCGTTTTTGAGATGCTGAGAGCTTTATGTCCGTAACTAACTTGGACTTGACAGAGCTTCACAAGTTATGACTTGACAGCTTTATTAGACAGGTGAGCAAATGTACATAAAACAAATTAATGTTATATAATGTTAGCTCAACATGATGAAATGTTAGAATATGGTCAGTATGTTATTCTAATGTTGATCTAGCTTACTGTTAGTTTCTTATAGCAAACAAACTAACGCATAGTATAACACTATAACTTTCAACAGACATTTAAAAACCATTTAGTGTGATAGTGTAACATTAGACCAAGTGAAGCAGCGCTGCGTTACCTCACAAGTCAAATTCATCTAATAAACTAACCTGTGTGAGTAATCCAGCAGTTGCGGGTAGTGCAGTAGAATTAAATGTCCTTTCTTCTTTATATCCGCGGGACTCGCATGTATTATCTGTCTATTTAGCAATTGCGACCTGCTTCATACCACTGTAATGTTAATAAACACGAACGTTTGGACTCATCCATAAACATTATTAGATCCATCAGCTTGACAGCAAGTCCCATCATTCGGCTCATCACTGCGTTATAAATCTACGCCTTTGTTATTGTTGGAAAATGTGCCCTCTCGTGGCGAAAAAAAAAAACCCCTACATATTGTGCCTTTAACAGTGGATGTCCCCCCCCCCAACCCCCCCAACCCCCCCCCCCCCCCCAACCCCAATTAAACTCCAATTAAATATTCATTGCAAATTGTCAATGCACACAAAGACGCCTCAGACAGTGTCAAGCCGATACACAGAATTACAGTATTTAAAAATATCTATAAATCTTTAAATAATTTAAGTGAACGTTTGGTTAACTGTTAGGGCAGACTGATCTCATGAAGTAGCGTGTGCATGACACGCCAATTCGTATTTCCATTTTTGGCGCGCTATCAAGACGCATAATCGCTTTTCAGCGTGTTTATGAACGCCGTCAACTTAACGCTATATAAATATATGACTTACCTCAACCCCATCCCTAAACTTAACCGTCACTGGGGTTAATGGCATTTATGACTGGTCCCTTACCATCCTAGGTAAAAAAAAGATATGACTTACCTCAACCCTATCCCTAAACTTAACCATCACTGGGGTTAATGGCATTTATGACTGGACATGTGACGGCGTGTACGGACACGCGGAATGACGCGAACGTAAATGGCGTAGACATACACGCATACATGCGGATAGCTCAAAATGCGTAGAGATAAC
This sequence comes from Cyprinella venusta, assembly GCA_038021265.1. Taxonomy (NCBI): domain Eukaryota; kingdom Metazoa; phylum Chordata; class Actinopteri; order Cypriniformes; family Leuciscidae; genus Cyprinella; species Cyprinella venusta. The sequence goes on from CM075872.1 coordinate 17,989,484, forward strand.
ACGCCATTTGACTCGAAAGTGGCGTGTATGTTTACGCAAAAGTCATGATGTCATGTTGGTTAGGGAAAAATGTCTGGACTGGATTTCCCAATAACATTGTCTCTTAGCGCACTACAAAGACTCTTAAGGTATAACTTAACTAGGCGTGTTCCCCGAACTATACCTTAGGAGGTTGCTTGATATTGATGGCTCGAGAATTAATTATTCACTCGTGCAGGGGCTGCTTCACTGCATTATGTGGGAAAGCTGTGTTCTTTATAAAAGAATCACTTCAGAAATAGTTGAAATTGGATTTATTAGGACTCAACTGAAAAGAGTAGGTAATTTGGCCAGGGATTTTTATGCAGGTAGTGGGAGAAAAACACTGACATTCTGAATTCCGACGGCAATAGAATCACAGACTAACCCCTGTAAATGATGAAAATTCCCGGACGACCCCATGAGAAACAATTACCGTCTGAATAGTGCTCAACTGGCAGTATGCTTTCACTGGCCTTTGAAAGGGCTCCGCAGACACCGCCGTCTTTGATTTAGTATTCGCTGTATCGCTGCCATAGTTTGAGCAAGCTTCCCACCACAATCATTCCCTTTAAATAGACTCCTAAGCCTTTACTACCTAATAATTTGCCATCTGATTTACCTTTGGATAATATCATTAAAAAGCTTACAACAATCAGTGTAATGACAATTTTAATCTTTGCATGAAAACACTTGAATTAGCCTAATTGAACATTGGGTGTATTACAACTTTAACTTTATTACAACTTTGGGTGAATTATATTCGTATAGACTCAGATACGAATAAAGAAGATGTAAAGGCCACTTGCGGAGTGAACTGTGAACATTGATAAGGTAGAGCTAAGAGTGGCCCAGACCAACCTTCTGAATGTATGGCTTACAGAAGGTATACTTAACAAAGAACGTTTCGGGAAACACATATTTATGAAAAGGTACAGCTTAAATTTTAAGAACAACGTAGCGTATAGAATGTTTCGGGAAATCCAGCCCACATGTGTAACATTACATTAGATCTGTACGGTAACAGTCTGAATATATATGATTCTTCTCATTAAAGAAAACTTTCAGAAAACTTTCAGAAAACTCAGAAAACTTTAACTCAAATGTTCTCAATATTGACTTTGTTTACTCTATCGACAAACAATTGTAGCTCAGTATTTATTTATTTTTGGTCAGATTCCAACAAATTATTTTTTTTTTAAATAGAGAATAAAATGAAAATAGCAATATCTAATTTTTTGATTCACACTTATTTATTAGATGCACCTTTTATCTTTTCATTCTACTTTTAAACAAAAGTAGTAAAATAGTTTAAATAAACTATAATATTTATCATGGTAACAAAGATTAACAAAATAACTGAAAGATTTAAATGTCATTATTTACCATCCCAAATGCAGCAGCTAACAGTTCAGACAAGGTTGATGTGATGGTATACTCCATGTTGAGGAGAAGGAAAAAAACAAACCCCCATTACTGCACATGTCAGCGTCATAAACAACAGATCGGGCCATGTGGTCGCAGGCACAGCAGTAATGGAGGCTGTGCATCACTGTTCAGCACAAGGTCTGCAACCTCTACACTCACCTGAACCACACAGAGAAAGAGAGAGAGAATAGATGTGCTGGTGAGGGGATGTTGAAGGTTGATAACTGTGGGTAGTGTAGATGACTATTATAGCAAAAATGAAGAGGATGGTCATCAAAAATTTTGAAAACGGATTGTGCAGCACTCAAACATGTTTGCCTCTGATCTTTCATACGTTCTCTGACATTATTTAAGATTTTAGTTGCTGGTGTTTCAAGAACACATAAAGGACTGAAGATCAGCAAACTACAATGGGATCCAAGAGGTAGTAACACTTTATTTTACAGTGTCCCTGTTACACATTTTACATGTAGTTGTTATAGTGATCACATGTGTTACATGCAACTAACTAACCCTAAACCAAACCTTAACCCTAATTGTATAGTAAGTAAATGTAGTTAATTATATTACATAGTAAAAGGACAGCTTAAGTAAAAGTGTAAACCAAGCATCTGAGAACACTTTTTATAATTTTGAAAAATAAAATAAAAACGCAATGAGATAAAATTAAGAATTATTTAAGATGCTGCACTAATACATATCAATGATTAGATGAAATATTTTACAAAATAATTTCTAATTTTGTAATATGCAATATAATTCATATAAAATATTTTGAATGAACTAACATATATATACATATATATATATATATATTATTTTTTTATTTTATTATTTAATTAATCAAATTGTCAATGATTATTTAACTAGTGATCTTTGTATTTTGCTAGTACACTTGCCCTTTACTGAAAATCTAGATATTTCTACAAAAGAAATAATTGAACCAGATCTATTGCTAAAACATATGGTTGTGGAGGATATGGTTCAGAAATAATGACACCATCATGGTAAGCATCGCTGCGATCATCACCCATCAGCAGTCTTACTCGGGAATGGTGCACCTAAAGTCAGGTTGGCTACGTGCCCATTGAGCGTTAGAGAATATGAGGAGACAGCCGGCCTATTTTTGGGGCTTATTCCATAAAGTGATCTTACCATGGCTCCCTCATGACCAGTAATGTGATAGTGCCCCAGGCAGTGTTTTCAATTCCTTCAAAACACAAGCAGCACTCTACCACTGACTTTGTGGTGAGGACAACTTAGTGGGGGATGAGTTGAGTATTTTGTGCCTTCTTGTTTGAGATAGTTGCTCAGTTTATGAAGTCTATGATTTTTTTACAAAAAAAAACAAACGTTATAATAGCTGTTATGAGGATAATCTCACTTCTTCAGACAAAATCTAGCAACGTAATTCAAAATAAATCAAAAGTATGGATTCCATTCTTCCAGGATTTTTAAGCCCTAATATTAATGAATAAGTGATATAAGATAACATGGATTCTGAAATTTGACTTTTTTTCCTCGCAATCATGAGTTATCTCGCAAATCTGACTTTAAAACTCACAACTACGATTTTACATCATGCAATTCTGACTTCATAACCCGCAATTGCGACTTTATATCATGCAATTCTGAGAAAAGAAGTCAGAATTGTGAGATCAATTACCTTTTTTATTTTTTATCCCATGGCGGAAACAAGCCTCTTTTCCACAAACCCCTTAATTTAAAGTGCGGGATATCTAGAAGTTTTAGGAGTTGCCCTTTTCACTTAACTTAATTCAACTGAGAAGGTGAGTTTGCCACAAACAATCTGAGGAGCGTCTTTAACAGCAAGCGGATGCTAAGGGTTCCAATGGCTGTAAAGTTTATTTACTGCTCTCTAATCTCAATAAAAGCTGTCATTGCTGCAATGGATGACCTTCTCTTTACAGTCTCGCACAGTCTGTAGTGACCAAGTGTCTGACCAAGTCACCATAGACAGACAACTCAAAATGTGTGAGATCATTTTTACTATAGGACAAGCAAGAAGGTCTGTCTTGCAATATAAACATCCAGCACTACCTCATTTGGCATGCCACAGCAAACCACGTTATCTTGTATTCTGACGTAAGATGGGCATGGAAGGTTGTTACCGGAGAAGGAAAAGTGGGAGAGCATCGTAGAGATTACGGTGATGACTGGAGCCTTGTCAGAATCACAGCAAATCAGATGACACTTCAATAGGGGAGCCAGGGTGTATGGCAAAATTCGAAAATTGAGTTGACAACACCAGCGATAAAGGCGTTATGGTCGGTGGAAATTGGTCTTTAAATGGTTTGCAGCCCAGTTGTTGAGCAATGCAATTCAGAAGTGCCCGATCTGAGCAGCAGAATCATGACCAAGTGGGAATAGGGGTGAATATACATGTTGAGAGATATAGGAGCTATGAGCTGTCCTTCATCTCTTTTCAGAGGTGGGGAGAGTAAGGTCGGAAAGCCAAAGCCCAATTTTGCCCACTGTAACACACAGACAAAAAGAAAAAGAATGAAAACAACAGGGACTCTGGGGATTGGTGGTGGCTGAGAGAAAAATGTTAAAGGGATAGTTCACAGAAAAAAAAAGGCAATTCTGTCATCATTTTCCCACCGGCATGGTGTTCAAAACCCTGCATGACTTTCTTTTGAGGGACACAAAAGAAAATGTTTATAACCAAATGATAATTAATAGTTACTAGAATAAATTATTATTACAAGGGACCACTATAAATAATACAATTTTAAAGCATAATTTTAATAATAGTTAGCCATATATGGTAAATAAATAAGGTTTCATTAACATTAGATAACTACATTAGTTTGCGTTTTCCTGAAATTTAAACTCGCGACTGACACCTGTGGCCAAAAAACAGAACTGCTCTTCCTTTCTGCTCGCTCTTGCAGAGCACGCTCGTACGTGCACACTTCACAAGTCATCTGCTGCAAGGAGGTCAACATTATGTTTACAGACGTAAGAACAGTCAAATACATATATTGTTTGAGATAAGTGTTCTACTTGCGAGTGTAGGCTACTTGTGGACTAGCAGTGGTGGCAGAGTGACCTGAGGGTTTTCACCGACGTCACGTTTTGGGCGGTAACCCGGATGAGTTGCCACTATGGAGGCACTCGGATGTAAACAACAGCATCGACTGCACTGTTAATGTACTACTGAACACATTGTTAGACTAAAAAAAATCCGTGGTAGGTGCGAAATCATATAGAGAAGGACCTATCAAGCAGGAATGAGAGCAATATTTTGACAAACTAAAGTTAATTTGTGGTAAAGGTCCGAATGAGCTCTACCGTAGAGATCCACTTATCCGACACGACAGTCGCGTCGCCTCCCCACATTTGTACTTTGATGGGCGTTCCTCAAGTTTACCGTTATGAGCGTGGTTTTGAGCTAGCGGCCAGTCTAGAACAGAGGACCTGCAAGAGACTTCCCTCCGTCTCCATATGCTCTACTTCTATTGGATGGTGGCGGCGCGTCCAACGCAGAGCCATATTTAACGGCTCTGGTTCAACGGAATTCATTTGCATAAACATGGGCATCGGCCAGCTTTTTGACGCGCTGCATTTTTCCAAATGTAGCGCCGCCTGGATGCTTTGCAGAAAATATGTAACATGAACGCGCTTGACATCACATCCGCAGACAGCATGGGAAAAGTCTGACCCGACAGAATATAGGAAAAATAGGATACAGGCTTATAGGTGCACCCACTGTGAGCAGACATGGTGTCAGTATGCTCATCAGGAGATGTTTAAGTCATAAATGGTAAAATAAAAAGGCTATTGTTATGTTTATTTTGGGGAAAAAGCTGCATAAAGCCTCTTTAATATAACCTAACAATGAACAATACTTCTACAGCATTTATTAATCTTGTTGTACCATTTCAACTACAGTATATAATTGTTGTTACTTTGTTGTTATCTTTAAAAATATATATATATATTATTAGTAGTGATAAGTGAACAATTTTATTTCCTCATAGTAAACATTGCACATCACCTAATTTCTCAAAGAGTTTGAAACAGGTCCATTTGAAGATTCAATCTCTCTAAACTCCTCATATTCAAGGGGCCAATTCTGTTGTGATTGGTCGACCGCTTAAATCTCGTATCGGAAACATTACCATATCTGAATGTCAGATTTTCCTCAGCGCTAGCTTAATACAAACAGTAACAATGGAGTTATGGTGTTGTTGGTTTTTTTTTTTTTTCCATTATCTGAAAGTCTTCATCCGTTTGAAGTGCATGCAAAGTGGATTCACAGCGCTGAAAACATGCGCTTCTTGACATGAACAACATGAACCAAACTTTTCAGGCCTCAGCTACAACTTTTAGTGTTTGAGGACAGGTCAAAGTGGACATTTCTATCTAGCAGCCAATGAAGACCACAGGCTGGCATTATGCAAATTTGTTATATTGTTATGTAGGTAACAGGAAGTAAGACTGAAATGACGGATTAATCTATTCTTTTAAGAGACAATAACTTTTTTTTGTTGACCTTTTACAGTCATAAACAGCTATATTACACACTGCGTGAAAGAAAATATTCGAAAAAGCATAATAAGGTCATCCATTGATAGAGATAAGCTCACGTACTATATCAAAAGGGGGCAAAGTATGAGGTTTCAATAATTTTACTCTCCTTCGCTGTATTTTGTTTTGAGAAACAATATGAATTTATCAAAGTAGAATGCCAGCGCTATTGCCTGCACATTCTGATAGAGTGTTTTCTCCTAATGTTTCGAGCGGGAGAGATTATGGAGGGAAGCAGGGATGATGCTAGGCTTTTAAGAAGGGCGAAAACCTTGTATTTAAATGAAAACAGCTGTGCTCGAATAGCATTAAGGCTGGCTTCGTCCTGTCAAGATTTCACATTTCTCTGCTATTCTTTCCCCAGCTTTTTTTTTTTTTCTGTCTCTCCAGGTTGAGAGAAGTTTAAGTTGAAAATGGTTTTGGGAATCGTCTGCAAATCTCCCTTGAGCGGATTAAACTGTGGGACTGGAAGAACTTAGCCAGACAATTTCCAACCACGGCTAAATTGCTTAGATATGAGAGCGTCAGAGGAATAAATATTATTTTAAACCCTTAAAACACACTGCTTTTTTCATCTCTCCGATTCCTTTCTTCTCCTGTCTTCTTTCTGCGCCAGCTCCACGTGTTTGAAATTACTCAATTTAGCATAATGTTCATAATTGATCATTTAGTGGAAAATGCAAACATGTCGGTTGCTGACGGTTTCCATATTTTGTGTGAGAATGGTTGTTTCTCGTGGAGTCGGGGGACAGCTGGTTGACGTTTCACACTCATCAGTAGTTGTGATCATGAAATGGGATGTTGGCCTTTTCTCACCAGTGATTTGCCTTAGTGTTTTCAAACCTGTCTAGCGGCCCAGCGTTTCACAGCCGGACCGTCTGGTTCAGTGCTGAGCTGGATGAGTAGGATTCCCATGGGACGAGAGGGTCATTTCGGAGGGCACACGTGAAGTTAATGGAAGGTATGGAACACATGAAATCCTTTTGCAATGTCATTCTCAGTAACAGCACAAAGACTGCAGATGTGTTGGTGCTTTTGTTGAATCTTTGTCTTAAAGGGGTCTTATTACGATTTTTACTTTTTCTATCAAGCATCTTTCAGTTTGTTGGATTTGCGGTGTAATTTCGGTATTTACAGTGAAGAATCTTTTAATAATGGTTCAATTTCAAATTGGGGTAAACATTTGTATATTAAGAGGAATGGAGTTGTTGTGGTGGGATGTGTATTGTAATGTTGTATATGCTGTTATGTATGATATTCTATCTAGATTTGAAAATGGATTTATCAGAAGACGTTTATGCTCATTTAAGTGTCTTGTAAGTTAATGTATATGTAGCACACGTGTCAAATAATATTGCACTTGTTACTAGTATTAACTATAGGCCTTTAGGTTCGACTATGGAGGTGTAATTAAGACAACACTGTTTAAATAATAAAGTAAATCTTTATATTAAAATGAGTGACTGTTGATATTCAAAAGAAAGGGAAAAAAAACAAATTGTCAAATTATTGTCTTTGTTCAATGTAAACCCAGTTATAGGGATTCACTTCAATTCACAATTAGTGGAAAATTTCACTTGACTCTTTCGTTCGTTCACTCAGTTGAATACTACATAAAATTCAACCCCATAAACAGTGATATGACGAATTTGATTCAAAAGATTCGATTCATTGATTCAGTTCAGAAAGTCCAAAGGTCCTTTGAATCACGGAAAAGTGATTCAACAGTTCCAGAGAACTTTTTGTAAGGAAAAACAAAATACTCTGAGCAGTCTTTCCAAAATAAAGCTCAGTCCCGTTTTCAAAAAAAAAAAAAAAACTAACAGGTAATCAGAACATTCCTACCGAATTCCACGGGTGTTCGACAAACTCAAATCTCACATCAATCGACTTCATCTCGCTGGGAAGGCTCGCCATCTTAGATCGTAACGCTGAAATGAACGCAGTTCCAACGTAGAATGACCTGCATGTGCAACAGGCAGCATTTAGTTCAAAACACACATTCAATTAAAAACTGTAACACTTTTATCCTGTTCAGCATTTAACAGCAACATTTCCATCGTAATTCGACAGCTTAGATAACATTATGCAACTTAAACAAAATCACTAGTTCAATATGATCAACAATGAAATATGAACATTACAAACAAACACGTTAACCATTACATCACCTTTTACTCATTAACATCAGAGCTTATCAGCATTTCATACTGACACAGAAATACATTCACTCACTCTCTCAAATTAACACCAGTAGCAGCTACACGATCACATTTATGAAAGTTTACACATTTTAAAATATGTAGGCCTACTCACCAAATCCATGGAAAATTTATCATATAAATGTCTCTTATTTGTTCCTCTCTGACGATTTTAACTTTTATACAAAGTTAGTTGCTGTATGGGGAAATCACAAATCCGTTTTCTTTTCTCTGCGTGACTGTGACGAGCAGCAGCGTAAGTTAGTAGGGCGGGACTTCAACATAACCACACTTGATTGGACAAATCATTCAAATGTCAATCATCACACTGATATGTATTTCTTTTTGATTTATAATTTTTCTTACAATTTTACACTAATTCTGCAGATGGTTAGTTTATTATTTTAACAACTCAAACTAATTAATTCCCTTTTATAATTAATTTGTTAAATTGTACAGGGTTACATATATTTTGCTGTTTTACACCATTTCCATTATATAAACTTGAAGTTAGCTCTGTTTTGGGTACTTTTTGGAGGAGTGTTAAGCTTGCTTCATAGCTACAGTATCTAACTGTACACAGTGACGGGAGTAAATCCCAACGCATTCTCATCCTATGGCGTCATATAGACCATTTTACGAGATGTAAACAACACTGGTCCAGAAGCACTTCCTGTTTCAGTTTGTAAATGGTATCTTAATTTCAAATGTAAAGAAAATATCTTAAAGATGATTGTTTAACTTTTTTAATCAGTTGTATATGTTCTGTTGGTTGTACTTTATCCCAAAGTTTATATAGTGTTAAAAAACTGAAACAGGAAGTGCTTCTGGACCAGTGTTGTTTACATTCCACGATGGGTAGGTTTAGGTCTGGGATAGGGCACACATGCCAACCCTCCCGATTTTTCCGGGAGACTCCCGAATTTCAAAGACCCTCCCGAAAATCTCCCAAACCGACCTTTCTCCAGAATTTCTCCCGATTTCCACCCAGACAACAACCATTCGTCACTGGGCGCCGTTTCAGACCGAACAATAATAGGGGAAAAATAAGAAAGAAGAGACAATGGCGAATAAAAAGAGAAAATATGCCTGCAAATTCCTAACTGAATGGAAAAAATAATTCCCGTTCATCCAGCTCAAAGGGACTTCCCGGACCCCTGCCGGTTTGTTATTTTTCCCGGGAAACTCCCGTAATTTGCATGGCCAAAACTCCTGAATAATCCAACCAATATGTTTGTCTAATGTTGACCAGTTGCCAGTTTTGATTAAATGCATTATATTCACACAATCCACAGACCATAGCACACAACTGAAGTTATTGCATGCAGAGGCCAGACAGACTCACGGAGCTTGGCATCTCACAACTACTTAATAATAAATTACTTAATAAACAAAATAAGATAAAAATGAGCATCAAACATGATATACGGGTACATGGGGTGTCCGCATTGACAGTAAGGGGTGTTCGAGGCACACGGCACATACAATACAACACTGCCAACAGTTCAACAAGGAGCGCACAGCTCTTAAAGGGGCCACACCTTATTTGTACTCACCAACCAACCCCCCATCCCACCAAAAAAAAAAATCCTCCCGGATTTTGAAAACCAAATGTTGACAAGTATGGGATAGGGTTAGGGTTAGACCACTAGGAGGCACCTTCTGGCCCATATATATCTGCATCTCATATTGATGCTAAAGGGTGCCATGTGCGTTGGATGTACGCATTGTCAAAAGCGTCAGCATATGACGCCTTGGTATGAGAATGGGCTGTAAATCGATGGTATCTAGATTATGGATGTGCCTAAAGATGAATTCCTAAAAAAGGCAAGGAAAATGAAATGCATTCTATGGAGCCCCTGCAGGGACATGATGCGGCAGTTGGTTATATTACAGTACATCAGACTTCACTTTACATGTTGAGAGTAAGGAGAGATGACTGACAGGACGATGTCTGAGGATTTGGTTCAAAACAGATCCTGAGCATCACTGACAAATACCTTATCTTGTGAAATGTGTGCGGTCAGTACAGTTGCTCCCTATACACGCAGTACACTTGATTGCAATGTAAATAGCAAGCTCGATTTTAAAATCGATTTCATAACGCCGTATATTGATAGCTCCCTGATGCCGGCAAATTATATACAAAATACCCAACTAGAGAATGCAAAAGCATTGATATTTACTTTTTCCTTCTATCACATTTTTTTTTCTGTCACTATGTCTCTTTAGGCGCTCCGTAGATCGGGTCATTTCCTTTTCGAACATAGTATTCGGTTTGTTTCATGACTCTCACAGTCATTCTAACCGCGATAATCGCCTTGCTGTCCTACAATTCCTCTAATCGTCTCAGCCAAGCATTCTGGCATATTGTGTTCTGCATATCTCACACAAAGCCTGACTCCTTTTCCAGACTTTTTCAGGCTTTTGACAGCTTTGTCTGCAATAACAGGTGCCTCCTTATTCTACCACATGCATCCGTGATTCCTCACTACCGAAGGCACAAAAAAAGCTATAAAAAAATCCACAGCTCAAATCAGGCAGATGTTGGCTCATTTTTGGTTTTCAGGGCCTCCCTTTTCAGCTTCAGCCCTCTCCCGCCTGCTTTCCACCCTCCCACCCCCCTCCGGAGCGCAGTATCGACGAGGAGCCACGAGAGGAGAATCAGAGAGGGCCATCTGATCTAACTGACAGGTCCCTGGCAGATGTTTGCAGCTTTGTTGACATTTTCCAGCAAGCCCACTGAGCATCTACACCGAATCCTCATCTTACAAACCTAAAGCCTAGCAACTCAGAGGAATACGCGGACCCCGCTTTCATTCATTTAGACGGGTTATTTATTTACAGATCTTTGTAAAAGCCAATTCAACTCTTTGTGTTCTAAAAATCACATTTCCACTTATATCATTTAATTTCTGACATGACTTACCTTGCATTTGTGTTGAGAAATCATGGCGGTGTATGCCAAGTCAGTACTTAATTAAATCAGACAGATGATTTCATGCATCAAGATTAAACTTGGGCTGGGAATTGCTCCAAGCTCTTTTAATACAGAATTTCCTTTCTTTCCCTTCCACAGAGATTGCAAATTGCAAGTGGACAGGTATCTCCGACCACCTTAATCCCACCGAGCCGCCCCCCCATGTCACCTGGGCTCCATCGCCAAATTGGTTTGAACTCCTCCGATTTTACAGCACACGTCCAGATGTCAGTAAGGCTGTGAGATCTGTCGAGGAGCTGTCAGGGTGAGTTTAGGCCCCTGCCCTCGCTCTGGACATGGCCCTTACAGGTCTCGGATCAGGGCGGAGTAAGAGGGGACTTGTGCTCCCCGCTCTCCTCGACCTGTCAGCCATGTTTAGCACATCTGCGTGTGACAGAGGTAAGATGGAGAGAACCACTTTCAACTCTTCCCTCTAGATCAGTCAGGGAATGGGCGAGGGTCAAATGAAAGCATTTGGAAATGCATGAATGTCCATTCATTTTTTTTGAACGTTTCTTTTTTTGGAAGGCCCAAATACACTACCATTCAAATGAAATCTCATATACTCACAACGTCTGCATTTATTAAATCAAATACACAGTAAAAATCATAACATTGTGAAATATTAATGTACTTTTAAATCATTCTGATATGCTGATTTGCTGCTCAGGGAACATCTTATTGTTATCAATGTTGTTGTGCTTAATATTTGTGTGGAAAATGTGATCCATTTTTTTAAGGATTCTTTGTAACATTGTTTGTACAGTCAAGTTTGGTCAATATAATGCGTCTTTGTGCCCCTAAAAGTTTTAATTTCTTTAAAAATGACCAGAAATTACTGATCCTAAACTTAAAAGGTAGTGGAAAAAAACGATTTTCTTAATACAACCTTAATACAATGTCCCCCCCCCCCCCCCCCCCAAAAAAAAAAGAATATTATGTCTTCCTAAGCACTGTATTTTACTTCTGAAGCTGTGTGATAGTGATCCAGAATATGAAGAAAACAATGAATATTAGGCATTTATTCAATAATAATATTCCTGTCTCCTAGAGCTCTGACAAACCATTCACACATGTATAAATAAAATAAATTATATTGTTTTAATAAAACATCAATCCAGGTTTAACACAACTGACACCACTTGTCATGTGACCTATCATGCACCACAGGACTCCTTTTGTACTTACAATTCAGGGTATAATTGGCTGTATGTTATGGTAAATTATGACAAAAGTTTCATTTTGTGGTCTAAAATCCCTTTTTCTGGGCTTCAGCTGCTATCACTATTTGACACGAGTGTTTATTTTCCACAAAACCATCAAGTGTTCGGCCAGGTCAAGGAGCTCCTGTTAACACTTTTCAAACAAGTCCCAAGCCCTAATCTATTCTCCTGATGTAATTCATATTTTAAAACCTGCCCTTACTTTTTATTTCACTAAGCCAACACATTTTTTTTATCTTTCGCACTGCAGTTTGACAGCCACTGACAAGTGAAGTGAAAACCCTCTCCTGCAACCTGCCCTCATGAAGCCTGGGAAGGTGAAATCAATACGGTTTGTATTTTAAAAAGGCACTGATACGTGAGCACGACTCAAAATTACTACCTCAGACTGACATGCAGAAGTTACGATGATAAAGAAGTGACTCAAATAAAGGACAAAAGACGATTCGGCAGCGGCAATTGATTTAGACACTGATATTCTGAAAGCTTGGTGCGGACAGTAATTGACAAGAGTATCAAAAATCCAATGGACAAAAATAAGAGTGCAACAAAACAAAATGGCATTTCTAGTGAAATGGTGTTGGTGAAGGTTGACTGAACTTCAGGTTTCAGGTGACCCATTCACATAGCTTTCCTTTTCACCCCCTCTCTCCTTCTCACAGTTCTTTTTTCTTCTCCATTACTCGGACGCTGAATGATGGTGATTTGGTTGAGGCCCAGTGAGTGTCTGAGGAAAATTGGTTGGTTGATAAAAACGATGCTATCAAAGAGGGCTACTTTCTCATTTACATTTAGATGAGTATTGATTATTTATTTACTCAGTGGAGTGGGATTCTTTTCCAATCTTATCTCTCTCTCGTCTTGTGCTTGTCACCTGGCTGGGGTGGGGGGAAAGCAAGCGAGAGATAGAGTTCTTGACACCACTCGAGGATAACAGCATTTTGCTTCACAGATAAAAGTTAGAAGGGGGCTCTCCCTTTGTCTCCCTTTTCTCTCCTCTCGTTTCTTTTCCTCCACACCAATTTTGACAGAAGAAGAAAGTTTGCAGAATTAAAACTGATAGCCCTGGTTGAAAGGGTACAGGTGACAAACTCTCAATTTGCTGCGGTAAAGAGTGGAATTTGACATGCAGTAATGGTTGGAGGATTTCCGAGAGCAGTGCGGTATATTGATGTAACAGATTTTTGTTGTTGTTTAGTATAATTTTATGTATTCGACATTGTCAAACAATAACGTGTGAACTTTTTTTTTTTTATCGAATCCCATTACTTCCAAAAATGACAATGAATTGAATTAACAATCATGCCGAAAATTCTTTTACTGTAAGTGGAGACTGGAGCAAGTGGTCACAGTAGTTTATGCCCAAGCAAATATATCTTGGGGTCAGTTTGTTTTTTAAAGTAACATACGGCAACTAAAAAGCTACTGGACATTCAGACGTTGTTGCCCAGAAAATAAAAATGCAGTTAAAGAGCACATGACAAAATGCTTTGATAATGGAATCAACACAGAGAAAAAATGTGTAAAAATTGTAACTTTAGGGGTATAACAGCTTGTCACTGGGGCAAAGGACATTCCTTACTCCTAAAAGGTGTATATTAGTGCCTTTGAGTACAAATACGTACATTAAGGTACTACTCTGAACCTTGTAATGGTAAAAAAAAAATGTAAAAATATGTCCCAGTGACGAGCTGTTGTAGATCTCTATTTTTACAGCTTTTTTTCTCTGTGTGAATGGATCATGCCATTAAACAGCCCATTAAAGACTTGATGGCCAAATTTAAACAGCAAAAAAAAAGTTATAAAATTGTTATAAAGTAACTAAGTAGTAAGTAATAAAAAATGTTATAAAGTGTAAAACAAAAATAAAAAATAAATAAATAAACTACAATATTTCCCCCAATATTTTAGTTTTTTTTTATATGTGACACATATGAATGTTGTTTATGATGTTTGTGTATATATTTTTTAAAATCACTGTTTCTACAAAATTATTGAGCAGAACAACTGTTTTCAAAATATATTACAATAAGAAATCCAAAATTACCAATTCAGCATATTAGGATGATTTTTGAAGGGTCATATGACACTGACGACCTGAAAATAAATAAATTGTAATAATATTATTAATAAATATAATTTACTTTTGATTGGTGAGCATAAGCGACTTCTTTTGGAAGCAATGAAAAAAATCGAATCAACTCCGTGTCTTCCGAAAGGTAGTTCATATATAAATGTTGGCATTTTAGTGTGGCACACAATTTGCCTCAAAACCTCATAGTCCCTGTGATCCTCTGCCCCGGTCTCCCTTAATACAGGTAAGACACATTGGCTATTCCTGCCTGTAATGTATACCTGTATCCTTCCTCAATGTATGGATGGTACATGTTTGCAGTGGAGACATCAGCAGGATGGGGGTCCGTAGCTCTCTGCGGTGGTAAGGGACCCCTGACAGACCCTGCCTCTTCCTCTCAGCGCTGTGATGGAGAGTGAGCCGTCTCCTGAGGTGGCCTCTGTCAGCTCCGCTTTGTTTCAAGAGGAAGATAGGTAGCACAACCACTGCAGTCTGCATAAGCCACCCATCTCCCTGCCCTCACCCTGTGGGCGATGCTAGGCCTGGAACATCCCTGTAACACATGGAGGGCGGACCTAGAATGTGTCACAGAAAGATGCTCATTAGCATACTGGTCTTAGAGTCAACTTTAAGTGTTGATATTATCTAAAAAAAACATTCATTCATCTAACACAGAGATGAATTTCCTCTAAATAAAGTTAATCTTCCATCTGAATCAACATCTGTTAGTTTATAAGGATGAAGTGGCCCAAAAATATGTGAGTTTGGGTTCAGGTGATTGATTGGCTGGGCATGACCTCACAAAATGATGACGGCTAATCTCATGAATATTAATTATGTTATGCACAGATAATTTAGGATCATCTTTTAGAGTTTGAAATTGAGCAGATAACATGGCGACACTTTGGATACTTTAATAACAAATGCAATTTGATTAAAAAAAACACAACAAACATGTAGCCTTAAAAATAAACTCTTTCATTCTTCATAACTGCAACAAGTTATTTTATCAAGCTTCTTCAAAAATGACTAGTATGTTTCTTGAGCACCAAATCAGCATATTAGAATGATTTCTTACATCTTAAAATTACATTTTAACATTAAAATAGACAACAGTTATTTTTACGTGTAATAACATGTCACAATATTACTGACTGAATTTTTGATCAAATAAATGGAACCTTGGATAAGAGACTTATTTCAAAACATTTATTCTTACTGAACCCAAAAATGTTGCATATAAAATCTTGTTGAATCAATGGACTAATAAGTTTTGTCTCAACTCCTCCAAGTTGTAACTTCAAGAAGGACCAAATCTGATTGTCCATTAAAGGAGTAGTTCACTTTTCAAAAAAAACTTTTGCTGATAATTTACTCACTCCCACATGTCATCCAAGATGTCCACGTCTTTCTTTCTTCAGTCGAAAAGAAATTAAGGGCTTTTGATGAAAACATTGCAGCATTTTTCTCCATATAATGGACTTCAGTGGGAACCAAATGGTTCAAGGTCCAAAAGACACTTTCAGTACAAACTGCAAACAGTTCAAAGGGCTTTAAACGATTCCAGACGATGAATAAGGGTCTTATTCAAGAGATTCTTAAGGGTCTTAAGCGAAACGATCGCTCATTTAAAAAATAAATAACAAAGTTTAAGTTTAATAAGCTCAAATGGTCGCCTTGCTCTGTACTGCGATGCGCGTTTGTGACTCTCCTGTTTGAACTCGTTCACCAAAAATGAACTGTCATTTTGTCATCAATTAACTTTTTCCCAGTCAACTCGTTCGTTTCGTTCATTGAATGAACCAAATGACTCGGAAAAAGATTCGTTCATTTTGATGAACGAGTTCGAACAGGAGAGTCACGAATGTGAATGTAACGAATTTGAGCTATAAAACTTAAACTTTGTTATCTATTTATTAAATGAGCGATCGTTTCGCTTGAAAAGACCCTTATTCATCATCTTGAATCGTTTAAAGCCCTTTGAACAGTTTGCAGTTTGTAATGAAAGTGTCTTTTGGACCTTGGACCGTTTGGTTCCCACTGAAGTGCATTATGAATAATGCTGGAATATTTTCATCAAAAACCTTAATTTATTTTCGACTGAAGAAGCAAATTGGAATTTTCTTTCTTTCTTTCTTTCTTTCTTTCTTTCTTTCTTTCTTTCTTTCTTTCTTTCTTTCTTTCTTTCTTTCTTTCTTTCTTTCTTTCTTTCTTTCTTTCTTTCTTTCTTTCTTTCTTTCTTTCTAACTCAGTTACAAATGACCCCTTTAAACAGATTACAAATAAGTCAAACTCAGGGCTAGACAAAGTGTTGTCCAATACTTACCACATCACCACTAAAACAAACATCTGTCTGACTTACCAGACCTAAATGTCACTAAATGGATGTAAAGATGCATTTGGCAAAGCGCTCAGGGTGATTAACTCTGTGGGCCTAAAATGGGCACTGACTACCAGAGACTTCCATCGCAGCTCAAGAATTGGGCATCCATTTTTCTTTGTTAGTCAGTCAGTCATTAGCCTAGTTACACATCTGGATCCCAACAGCACTTTAAGAATATGGACTGCTCTGACGAGGAGGAGGGTGGGGGGGGAGTGGGGGGGCTAATTAGCCAAACTGGAGAGGAACATCTTGTTTTCCTAGCCCCCCTAATGGATTAGACCAAGGTCTTTTGAAATGCAAACTTATCAAGGAGAC
Organism: Cyprinella venusta; assembly: GCA_038021265.1. Classification (NCBI taxonomy): domain Eukaryota; kingdom Metazoa; phylum Chordata; class Actinopteri; order Cypriniformes; family Leuciscidae; genus Cyprinella; species Cyprinella venusta. Next base: position 18,006,663 of record CM075872.1, read on the forward strand.
ACAGTTAGAGGAGCTGTCCCCTTTGGAGTTTCAAGTCCCTGTCTACCGTCTGTCCTCTGAGTTAATGAGTAAACATTAGTATTGGCTTTACTCTATCACTTGCTACGCAGCGAAACCCGAAGAAAGGGTAACTGCGTTTAGATTCTGTGTTCGATTTAACTCGCTCAGTCTAAAAGCCCAAATGAATTTTGTTTCACCTTATAACTGTCCGTCTTTTCTGCTATATTTGAAAAGAGGTGCTTTCAACATGCTTTGTTGAAAATGCCCCCGAGGATCAAGGCCTTTTCTCTGTTTGTGCCAAAGATAGCAGAGACTTTCCTGACCTTTCAGGAACCGCTTCTAAAAGGGTAAACATTGCCAGAGTTTTTTTTTTCCCCTTTCATTGGATGACAACTTTATTTCAAACATTTCTCCATCAATGTTATCAAAATGAAATTCTCATTACTGAAGCATGAGATCACTTGGTATTTTTGTTACTCCCTTTCAGGTCTCAACTTCAAAATGAGAAGCTTTCAGAACTAGTTGGGATTGAAAAATATATTAATTTCATTTCCGAATGCACTTGCAATCTTTTCCATCCTAGTCTGAAGCAAAAACAGAAACGGCATGGAAGGGAAACTAATCCGATCTTCTTCCATGTTATTGTATAAGTTTCATTTCATTTCAATGCATCTCATCCCTACTATATATATGGGTATCTCTTAAATAGAGGTCACCTGTCCAACAGTAGAAAAAAAAGAGTTCTCTGCTAGTGTTGGGCTGTGTGGAAAGGACTGTGAATATAATTGGACTTCAGTTAGGGCTTTCTAAATCCAGCTCTTTGGCATGACCTTGGAATAATGGCAGCACTAGATGAATAGAGAGGCAGAGGGGTTCATAAACAGCTGAATCTGGTCTTTTGTGTGGGCTGATCTTTAGAGGAAAGACAGACAGGGCTGGGATTGTTCACCAGACGGGAGAGCTGGGTTCACTACGCCCTTTGTCATGAAAAGTGTGGCATGACCTCAGGAGTTACACATAAACACACGTTTGTGCACCTATCATTATGAGGACATTCAATAGGCGTAATGGTTTTTATACTGTAAATTCATACTGTATATTAGGCGTAATGGTTTTTATACTGTAAATTCATACTGTATATATTGTATGTATAACCCAAGCCCTCAACCTACCCATCACTGAAGACTTTCTGCATTTCTTACATTTTAATAAAACATTGTTTAGTATGTTTTTAAGCCAATTTTAATTACGAGGACTCGGGAATAGTTCTTATAAACCACGTTTACATTGTAATACCAGTGTAATACCCGTCAATATACAAATTTGTGTCCTCATAGATCATATAAACAAACACACACACAGGAATGTAGCTTTTTTTCTAAACTCATATTTGTTGTTGTATTTATATATTTTAAATATATTTTATTATATTGTATTTAAATATTTTAAATATCCTTCATAAGGGGTATTGGTAAATAAAAGGTACTGTGTACATATAAATAAAAAAAATGAATGTAGGTGTAAATAAATAAATAAATTAATGTACTTTTTTTCCTGTTCTGCTGTAGAACAAATAATAAAAAAAAATCATATGCAATATTATATATTTTTGAAATGTTTATAGGAAATATGTTTAAAAAGAAATAAACACATTTAATAAAAAAAATTCCAACCAAAAAACAACTAAGTAATAAATCAAAAAGAAAAAAAGATGATGGTGTTTTTTTTTTGTTTGTTTTTTTTTTGCCAAAATACATTTGCGAGAACATTTAGCCAATGCGGGCCCCTCCCCGTGCCGTCCCCTGGTGCAGTTGTTGTGTGGGGCGGTGAGCCTAGCGGGGTGTAAACAAACACAGTCTCCCTCAATGTCCTGACAAGGTAGGACCCCGGCCTGCTCTTGACCCCACATTAAATCCTCATTATGCCTAATGTAATCTGAGCCCAGCTCCTGTGCCACAAAAGAAAGATCAATTAACGTGATTAGTGGCACAAACACAGAGACGTATTGGCCCATCAAATCTAAATTTGCTCTGTGGCATTGTATTGTTTAATTTTTGCATTAACTTCATTTTTAACTGGGATAAAAGAGCTGTCTTTACGTTGTCAGTCAGGTCAGGTGTTTTCATTGTTTTGTCCAGCTGCATTTTTTAATGTGTGCGTGCATGCGTGTTTGTGTTATCAATACATTAAAAGCACACCACATTTGTACATGACACACAGGGCTAATACATCACCGCACATCTCAAAGTGTGGCCGTGGATATATAAAGCTCCTGTTGCGGTGGCTGGCTGATTCATGGCGTTGAGTCCTCATTAAGTGTTGGTTGTGTTTTCTACCAGGTTTGATTCGGTTTTTAATTAATTTTCCGAGATGGCTCTCGGAGCTCCGTTGTCATATTAAAGTCCTGTGAGCTCTAGACCTGTCAGAGGGGAAGAAACGGTTATGGCTCATCCAGAGATTAATATCTCATCACTGGTGATGTATTACCTTGATAAACTGCGGCACAAGGTTCACTAATCAACATTTTAAAAATATTATGCATTTCTGCAGTTTGCTCCTGTATGATAGATGAACATTTGAGTGGACAGTGAACAGTCAACAAGCTGCAGTACCTGCACTACATCTCCAGGATTCAATTATTGCCAGTTGTTGTTTTTTTCTATAAAAAAAAAAAAAAAAAAAAAAAAAATCCAGTAAATATGGGGAAATATCTCATTTATCATTCTGAGAGATCAAAATATTATCTTAACAGCATGAGGTATGTTTTTGATTGTTTTTCCTGATGGGCAAGTAGTTAAGTATATCAAACTTTAAGTATCTCAGTTTATCCAATCCAAAGTATTATTTTGTTTAAATGTAAACATTAAATTAATGTAAAATTAAAACAATCATTAAAGTAATATAGCCTATATTTACATTCCCGATTTGTTGTTGTTGTTCCGAAACCTCACTAAAACGTACAAAAAAGTGATTAAAAATATTAAAATGTTCCCCTAAAATTGCTTCTCAAGTTGCTAATTTTAGATATGTTTAGATTTACTAGAAAACAAAGACATAAATTGGGATTTTTAAGTGTACTGTATTTTAAAGTCTCATTTGTTCTCTCGAGGCTGTATCCCAACAACCGTCCTGTGGCAAAGAATATGACCAAGCTCTCGACAGGATCCCGTGGCACTAGAGGTCTGGCCAGCAGGATAAGTGTTAGCGTGTATATGCATGCGATATTAGCTCCCAGTGAAGTTTGACTTGGTGTGTCTGGAAGCTGTCAGATGAGAAAGCTCTAAAAGGTTGGGGCAGATCAGAGAAGATAAATGCTGAGTGGGGAGGACAGCTGTTTTCGAGAAGGGGGAACACCAGTGTCTCTCAAAACTGGGGCCAAGGATCATCCCCAACAGCACAGAAGATGCCGGGGCCAGCATGTGTCCTCCAGAAGGACTTGTCCTCCTCTTTAAAGACAGATTAAGAGGGGTAAACATGTCTCTTATGGCTGCACGTGTTCAAGTCTCGCACATAACTAACTATATGTTGCAGTTTAACCAAACATTCATTCGGACACGTGGTAATGTTCAATTTTCGGACACTTTCAAATTAGTGTTGTGCAAGATAACATTTGCAACAATGTTTCCCCAATTCCACCGCTTTATTTGTTTAAAGCTGCAGTTCGTAGCTTTTTTGGGGTTAAAAATTATCCAAAATATGCATATTTGAGAAAATACATAACCAGCAAGTGTTCAAAACTATCTGCTTGCCTTAGCTCGATTCAAAGCGGTAAGCTTGTAATAATGTTTTTGCGTGACATGATAAGCGATTGTTGGATTTAATCAGCGCGATTTACTGCAATGTCAGAACCAGAAAAAAAGTGGAAGTTTCTTACTAGTTCAGATGACATTTTCCGGTAAAAAATCTTATGTTGGTCATACTTCCAAAAAATGATAATCTGTGATACTGAATGCCAGTATATCCACATCGGTGCAGTGACTGACAGCCTCACACTCTCCTCAAACATTGTGTTCATCCACGCTGTGCCGTGTCGAGGGTGTCGAAGTATCAACTCACAAAAAGTTGATAATTCTGCGATTGACTGGAATTGCAGATTTCGAACAGAGATGGCGACAAAGAGGAAAAACGCCAGACTGCAGCTTTAATGAAACTTGTTAACTGCAGAGCAGAAAAAAAATAGAAGGGATTATCGGTTCACTCATTGGAAACGTGTCATTTTGTGTTAGCGCGAGAAGATCTCAAGGACTAGAGCTTGTGCCTTTCTCCTCTCAAAAGGGAAAACTGCTAATGGCCTTTGAAGGCAGAGATCGAAAGCAGACATAAAGACGTGGCCATTGATGACTGATAGAATATCCTGCAATGCTGGATGATGTGCCATGCATTCTCCTTATACTGTATGAAGGCAGCAACAGATTAAAATGTATTTGTCTTTTGTTTCTGCAGCCCCTTGCAAAAACAAGAATCTGGTCATTGTCTTCTGTTAATCACAATAACGCAAAGGAAAACACACAAATCTTTGTCCAACCAAATCTCATTAGTAAGTCACCTTGGACAAAAGTATCTGCTAAATTAATAAACATACATCTTCCCTGTCTATGAAATAATAATAAAAGTTGCCTGCATGATTTCGGATTATGACAGATTAAGCTTTTGTTCGAAAATTGACTCGGATGACTTTCTGTAAATGCATGTTCCTGTGGCCTGTTGCACAAACTGCTTAGACTAGTCTTAAAAGTCATTTTGTTTTTTGTTTTTTCAAGACTGGTCCTGACTTTTTAAAGTCAGTTACATAAGGTAGATTGGGGAGTAAGATCGATTACCTCTTGTCACTGCTAATTGGTCAAACTACTGTAGTTCTAGTCTTAACATAAAGGCTGCCCGTGGTCTTGCAGTGAACAATTCATCTGTGCACATTTTCTTTGGATATCCAGTTTCAATCAAAAATAAAATACATTATAGAAGTAAAATAGGTTGACTTTAGGTTCACTTTGGAGCCCTAACTATATGACTTGTGGATCCAAACACCTATTTCCTAACATGTGCACTTACTTTTGGTAACAAAACACTGGATCCCCAACTAACCAGTTTTAAAACTTCTTTTTTAATGAACAAAATTGAAATCAGTTACTACATCATCCAGTCCTTCCAGAAAAACGCAGAGTTTTTTTGTGATTGTTGCGGGCAAAAATCCTTGATTACGCGGCCCGTTTTCTTTAAAAATGCAATGGAATATGCGGGATATTTATGCAATTTTATGCCATGAAATTGCGGGAACTTGCAAAAAATGCGGGAACTTGCAAAAACTGCGGTTTGATGAAAAAAGTGATTCCCCCAACACCCTGTTCTAACTAGGGTGCTACCTTAATGTAAAGAGTCATTACTTCCTTTAATAAGCAAGCATACTACATCATAGAAAGTGCTTGGAATATTTAATTTCTCATCTTGTTTTATTTCAGAATGTAACGAGTGTAAATAAGTGGCCTCTTTAAGAGCTGCGCGCTCCCTGTTGAAGTTTTATATGTGCACCTCGAACACCCCATGTGTGCGGGTAATTTCAGTTTGATGCTACTTCTTTTATCTTAGTAACGATGTGACGGTAGAACGCGTGACAGACAGTTAGACGAGTTCGATTTGTGAGATGTCAATCGCCTCCGTGAGTCTGTCTGGCCTCTGCAATAACTTCAGCTGTGAGCTATCCCGTCGCGTAATTGCGTCACTTCGTAACGTTCCCATAGAAACAGGGGAAAATGGTTGCTCTTGTGTGAAGCAAATGCAACATTTTTCAACTTTCTGCTAGATATATGTGACTTTTTTTGCAACAAAAATGCGAGGAATATGAAATCATGCAAGCCCCACATATTTTGCACAGAAATCGGCAATTTATGCGGCGAAAGTGCGGCGTATTTGAAAAAATGTGGCCCCCGCATAAATATGCGGACTTTGGCTGATTATGCGTTGAATTCAGCGATCGCATAATCGCGTTTTTCTGGAGGGACTGATCATCAATCAAACCAAAAAAGTTTGATGTTTTGCTTTTTAACCACTAGTTATATAGTGTACCTTTAAGTTAACAAAAGTATTTATTTTACTATATGTGACCCTGCCATTTTTGTCCACTAAGTGCACTAAGTTCCACTAAGTTTGCTGATGCCACACACTCAGTCCCCGCCTAAAACGAAGCTCGTGGTCAACAAAATGTTCTACCTCCCAGTGCCTAGGCCTTGACTGACAGCTGTCATGTCTTCGCCACACTCGAAATATTTGTCAGAAGCCATCTCCATGATGGACTTTATCTGAGAGACTTTCCCTGTGATGAGACACACACACACACACATACCCACACACACAAAATGAGACCTGAAGGGAAGATCAATGCAGCCATGCGCAACCCCTAAGGAACAACTATGAATGTGAATGTGATATGATTTATTAATTACTGCAGAGGAAATGAGATGCTTAGTTTTTAATTCATTTAATTTGTCTATGCTCTGAATTTTAGGATAAAATTCAGCATGTTTAAAAAATAAAAAATATGATTGATCTTTTTTTATTGGGGGGGGGGGGGTCACAAAGGTTGACCTATTAAACTATTTATTGGGGCAAAACGTGACACATTTAATATACTTTTTCATATCTTATATTGTAAATGTTATATATAAATGTTAATTCGATTACTTTTTGCAATCAAAAAGTATTATTATATTTGTTTGTTTGTTTGTTTAAGAGTTCTGGATCTATAGAATTCCATTACTCAACATAACTCAGTCCTCATGCACAGGTTTTGATGCCAAGATTAGCCACTAGTGTCCTCTGCTGCATGCTGGGAGTGGGGTAAGAGTGTCAGCGTTTCCCGCCTCTACTCCCTTTACAGCCCAATCTGCTGTCTGCGGCCTCTCCACCTCATCAATGCACCTGGTGTTATATTTGACGTAGCACTGATTCATGGCCCTCTGCCCACAATCAACCAGCATAAATTATTCTTATTTACTCTCACAGTGATTAAGATGCTGTCACATAATGTCACTCAAGCATATTTTTATAGATCAAATGAAAATTGGCATCAAGGAAAAGCAGGTCAAGTTCATCAATTAAATGAGGTGGTGTTTTTTTTTTTTTTTTTTTTTTTTTTTTTTACATTTGCTCACTTCTCTTCTCTCCCTCCCGCTCTCTTTTTTTGCTTCCCCCACCCCCTCACTAAATGGACTTGTACACATAAAGTGCTCTGTGGGTGATTGATTTTAGTATTAATCTTACATAAAGCATAACACACTTTTGCAGGAGTAATCACAATAGCTAATATTGACTCAGCACAATTGCTCAAACCAAATTTATCTTCAGATATTCAGACTCTGGAGTAGACAGTAGCAAAGATGCTGTAGAAAAAAATAACATGTTCATGCTGTTCATATTTTATGCTTAAAGGGGGGGTTCACTTGCTGTTCTGAACCCGTATCATTTTTTTTTTTTTTTTTTTTTTTTTTTTGTAATAAATGTTCTCTATTTTCAAATGAATAAGAACTGGGCCTGACAAGCTGGAAAATAACACAAAACACATTTGGAATATACACTCCCCAAAAGGATTATTAGGAACTCCATACTAATACTGTGTTTGAGCACCTTTCGCCTTCAGAACTGCCTTAATTCTACGTGGCATTGATTCAACAAGGTGCTGAAAGCATTCTTTAGAAATGTTGGCCCATATTGATAGGATAGCATCTTACAGTTGATGGAGATTTGTGGGATGTGGGATGGGCACTAAGCACCCATCCCACCACATACTCTAGTCTATTGGGTTGAGATCTGATGACTGTGGGGGCCATTTTAGTACAGGGAACTCCTTGTCATGTTCAAGAAACCAATTTGAAATGATCTGAGCTTTCTGACATGGTGCATTATCCTGCTAGAAGTAGCCATCGGAGGATGGGTACATGATGGCCAGAAAGGGATGGACATGGTCAGAAACAATGCTCGGGTAGGCCGTGGCATTAAAACGATGCCCAATTGGCACTAAGGGGCCTAAAGTGTGCCAAGAAAACATCCCCCACACCATTACACCACCATCACCAGCCTGCACAGTGGTAACAAGGCATGATGGATCCATGTTCTCATTCTGTTTACACCAAATTCTGACTCTACCATCTGAATATCTCAACATAAACTCATCAGACTAGGCAACATTTTTCCAGTCTTCAACTGTCCAAGTTTGGTGAGCTCAAGAAACACGCTTCCTTTTACAGTACAGTACTTACATTGTACTTACAGTGTACTTACCTTGAAAGAACTGCTAATATAAGGTAAGTACATGGAACAGGGGTAGGTTTAGGGGTAGGTTCAGGGTTATTACTAGTTATTACCAAGTAATTGTAGTTACTAAAATAAGTACATAGTATTTACAAGGGTAACTGGACTGTAAAAGGAAGCGTTACCCATTTTTTATTATTACAGTTTTTCCCTCAATCGTTTAGAGACATTTCTGGGAAAAACTCACCCTTTTCTCAAATCTTTACATTCAAACTTCGCCCTCAGACAATGCACACAAACTATTAAAAGCACAGACTACACGACTGTTTGTTACACACTGGAGGGATTCATTCAAAACTTGTTACCAAACGCTTTACACTTGTTTTTCAGATCAATAATTTGGAACTTTTGTCAAATCACAGCACTGACTGATAACTCTTTCAGGAACGACCATGACAAAAGAAATACAAAACAGTCCAGTAATAAATACCTCTTACGTAAGTGGATAAAGCAATAGTGCATGCTGTTTTGGATAAAAACCTGGCTTTTGAAACGTCACACTGACAAAACATGTAAGTCCATGCACAGAAAAATATACTTACATTTTCAAAAGTTGTATTTCCAAACGGACCATCGGCATCAATGTTCTCATCATCTCGTTTCAGGTCTGGGTCAGGCCATGCAGTCATGTCTATTACAGATACAGCATAAGTAGAGGGGTGAAGATACAGTGAAATTCAACAATAAGAATTAAGAAAAGTTAATTTTCATTACACTTCTGTAAAGAGATCTTGCAGTAGATGAAAAGCATTAGTGAACTAGCACAATATGAACTTGGTTTGCAATACAATACAGTATACAGCCAATTACAGTACAGTAAAACAATCCACATCCTCTGCCAAATCGCATTATGGTATACTGGTAATGACCGATTTGCCATACCAGAGCAGTTTCTTAGTCTTGTTGTTTCTTGGGTCTCTCTCCCTCCCCTAGGCAGTCGTCTCTCAGTTCTGCAAAAATACGAAATGTAAGAAGTACTTGACTTCAAATCAGTTTGACAATTATGAGTTTGAGGGTGTACAACATGTGCTACAGTATTTACTGTACACAGAATACTGAAAGTTCTCTCATCGAAAGTGCTGCTACTGTGTACTGTAATACTGTATGTGTGAGTATAGAAACCTTGTGGATGAGCCGGTAGACCAACGTCCCTCATGGTCCTTCCTGCAAACAATGGAATAAATGTCCTTTGACATTTGACATCCCCTTCATTTTTCTTTTCTTTTCCTCTCCTCTTGCTCTTTGTGTCCCACTACTAGGATTCATTCTCCAAAGCACACGATCACCAATATAATCCTGAGATTCTGAGTGGTGTGTCATCAGTTTACAGCTACTTAATGTTTACACATGGATAAGTGTGTGTTATTAGAGTTTACAGTGTGACACTAGAGGTAATTATATAGTGTACTTGTGTTTTCTGGATGAGAACGGTTAACCCTGTGCGAAATGAGGGTATTTTTGAGTTTTGCAGAAAATATTGAGAAAATTGGAACGCGTGTGAAAACAGCTGAGAAACGTGTCTTTGTTTCTAGAAATGAATGAATGGTTTGGGAAATTGGGCCAACTGAACCAGTTATAGTGTGTTAGCAATCAAGAAAAACTGTAATGCATCCTTGCAGAATAAAGTGTTAACTTCTTTAAAATATATATATATATATATATATATATATATATATATATATATATATATATATATATATATATATATATTATGCACACATGAAACCCAGTATAAAATAATAAAAGTATAACAGTACATACACGTTATATACAACAATATAAACACATTTCATTTTTTTTAAAGGAAAACCCTATCATGGATATTTCAGGAGGTCAAGGCTTTTTGTTGAAGGATTGTTATTTGTTATAAAGACCCCCTGACAGGGCCAGAAATGAAAGCGTTAAAAATCTATGATCCTCAAAGCATGTGTCTGCAAGAAAAAGAATGAGGTTCACCCAATGTTTTAAAGATAAAAAAATGCAATGGAAGAGAATGAGGGAAAGAGGAGAAGTTGAATATATATTTCACATGATAAGAGAAAAGATGAAGCAGAAGGAAAAAAAGATTCTATTACCGTGGCGACAGTTACAAACCTGCCCTTGTGTGGAGTAGCCTCTGCTGAAAAGATTGATGCAATGAGTTCTGACCTTGGCTTGGAGCTGAAACTGGTGATGTATGTATGAGCATCTCCTTGCTAAATGGACCCAGATTTGTTGCGCTAATATACATGGAAGCCCAGTACCAAACTCACTACAGCGATAAATCAGCAGCCATTTTAGGTGTCATCTCTGGTTTATATTCCTCTTCTGTTTCTATTGCTCGTCTAATCCATGTCACTTGCGTCATTTGAAACGAAACGCCATTATATTATTCTGTTGTCGCTGAATTAATCCCAAGCAATATGTGAAGAAGTTGACAAAATCATGTCTTGTGTTCATCTTTTCGTCAACTTATCATGAATTTTTGTACAAAAATATATTTTCAAAAATTTCATTATTAAATAATTCGGTCAATATAATTTGGTCACGATATTGACAAAGTAAATAAATCCATGTGTTGCTATCACTCATTTCCATTCAGAGTAATCCAGCATTCTATCATTGAATTTATTTTATGGCATTATGCATACGTAAAATACTGGCTAGTACTGTACAGTAAAAAAGCAAGCAAACAATGCACTGTAAAAGTAGTCAAATAGCTGGAACATTAAAGGGATACTTCAGGATTTAAGCTTTGTTTTAGTAGAAAACCTGTAGTATTTTCAAATTACCATGCTTTCCACCCTCATATCCCCCTGAGACGAGAGATTTATGTTTGTTTGTTTTTTTTGTTTTTTTTGTCTGGAAGAAATCCTCCGATGACGCAAAAATCGTCATTTTGCGTCATCTGAGGATTTTTTTGTCCAGATGCTAAAGACTACAGCCAGTTGTAGGAGCTGTTCCGCATGTTTTCAACGCGCCCAGAGAGGGTGGATCTCACTCACAGAATGAACACATAGTGTCAGCCATCTTTTTTTGGAAACTAAGCTAGCAGGCTCTTTTTCTGTGGAGAAAGCTGAATAGTAGGGGTTACCATCCTCTATTTCCCAGACATGTTCAGCCGTCGATGTCCGGGATTCAGCTTTTGATTTCTGCTGTCACCATTCACTGTTTACTTGTACAGCTTTTGTTTCAATCTAACTGAATTCATTCCGATTGGTGAATCTGAATGTAATGTTTACATGAACGCTAAACAAGTGATCGGTGCGTTTTATCATTGCTAAGAATATTCCCGCTCCTCTGTGAGAAACGAGATCGGTGCGTCTCACAGCTGTCGCTCATCAGTAATCACGCCACCGGGCTCGCGCCGTTCTCCCGCGGCCCTCAGCCTCGTCCTGCTCGCCACATTAAACACAATGAATGGCAACTGTAGAACGCAAAAGCCGAATCCCCGTCATTTTGGGCGATCTCGAAACACATTTTCGGGCAGACTCACCACAGAGACTCGCTAGTCGCCTAGACTTGTTATTTAACTACTGCGCTCTTTACCGGTAGGCGTAGCCTCCTAGGGCAGCGAAGCAAGTGCATCCTGGGAGTTGTTGTCTTTCATCCACATAAGCCAAAAATACATTTTCTGGCTTTTCTCAGTCTAGAAAGCTCCATATTCAAAAATAATTTCATATTTCTTCATAAATGACCCATTTTAAATACACATTCATCTTTCCAGAGGTGAAGTATCCCTTTAAGCATTTACATTATAAATAATTTGCCGTAATTAAATGTTATAATGCCGTAGTATTATTATTTTTACCACCAGTAATTTATTTCATCGTTTTATTTACATCTACAAGTAAAAATGGTACAATTCCTGCCTTCCTAAGCAACGTTGCAAACTGTTCCTTTGCGCCACCTTGTGGTGATTTCAAAATAAGCGTCACATGTGACTGGGTTGTATTTAATGCTGTGGATTTGCGGCTGCAGTACACATGGTAGCCTGCTGTATGTTAACTTCACCAACAGTAGGCAAAATATAGTGTAAAATTTCAGTATATTTCATACTGACTTAACGGTGAACAACCGAAATTGAGGGCAAAAGTTTAAAAGCTTTTGAGTGTTGTTATACCACAATGAAACAGTGGCATAGACGTGAGAGCCACCGGTAAACAAGGTTAGTCCTACACATTGATATATATGCTTGCTATTCTAATTCACCCAATTGAGTTGCAGGAGACTTATGGAGGTGGGTATGGAAGAAAGCGTGTGCTCTCTGCTTCTCTTTCTTCTACTTACCCTTACCATCCTGTTCTGTGCTTTTGAAAGGGCCAGCCACTTTTCCTTACAACCTTTCTTTTTTAAATTCCTCCTCCGCTAGAGATGGGCGCAGCGGCACAGGGCTCTGTTTGATGACCTTTCAGTCTGTTTACATGTTTCTGTAGAGAAGGTAACCTTTTGCTCCCGGTGTTTTTCTGTAATGGAATGGTAGACTGGTGAAAAGATGAAAATGGAAAATGTATTGCCATGCTTGAATTAGAATTTCAAAACATGCGGAAAACAGTATGATATATATATATTCCTCGCTATAATAAAGTGACTTGAAATGAGCTAGTGCAAAATATTGATCGGTTGTTGTAACTAATCAAACAGCGTGTCAAGAAAAATGTCTGACTTTAAAGGGGCTATGTGTAGGTTTTTACTTTAAAGAATCAAGTCTTCATTTGTACATTAATGAGCCAACCATAATGTAATAGAAAGTATGACACCTTGACTGTCCACCACGGTTGCCTCTATCAGCCTGTAGGCTCAGTTGTGTGTGGAGTCCGAATTGGCGTGAAATTTCACAAAATGTGACGTCATGCGCGTTCTCGTCTACTTGGGCTTACATCCATACGACAGCCATTAGTAAGCAGCGGCAATCGCTAGCAGTAATGTTTCAAATGGACTCTCTGGACGGAAAGAAGCGACCAGCCTCCAGTCAATCCAGACACTCACAGAAACTCCTCATATGTTTAAAAAAAGCCATCTAGTGTGGCCAACGAGCGTGCGCACCGAGAACGAGCATGAGACTGGCTGCTGTTTCTCTAATGGCCACTGGTGTCAGTAACGGTAAGAAATTTCAGAACTTCCGTAATGCTCCTTTAAAGGGTTAATTTACCCCAAAATGAAAATTCTGTCAGTATTTACTCAGCCTCATGTTGTTCCAAAACACTATGTGTTTACTTGTTCTACTAAACACAAAGGAAGATATTTGGAAGAATGTTTTAATCAAACAGATCTCATTCCCCATTGACTACCATCGTATGTTAATACATACCTTTGTGTATAGCAGAACTAATAAACACATAGAGGTTTGGAACAACATGAGGCTGAGTAAATACTGACAGAATTTTCATTTTTGGGTGAACTAACCCTTTAACTTTAAAAATAGGTTAAAAAAATAAATTTCACTGAATGTTAAATTAGCTTCGCTACATTTCTAAACAATGTTCACACCATAGCAATGACACTTGAATCTGAGTTATAAGTTAATTTACTAAAACTCCACGATTTTATTAAATACATATAATATTTTCAAATGAATCAGATTGTCCTGTCCATAATGATAGCTGAGTTCAGAGTGCCTCATTATTACACTCATTCAGAACAGAGCACTTGATATTTGCAGTGATCCTTATACCTGCTCAGGCATTTGTAATTGAATGACACTTCACACCCATTTTAAACTGTGGCTAATCATGAGTGATCCTAATAAAGGCCATAACTGGCTCATAGATGTGCTATATCTTTCTGTTTCTCACTCTTATTTATTACATTTTTTTTCTCATGAATCATTAGTAGTGTAGTATTATGTCCTTTAAAGTCAATCTGTATTTAAGCCATTACTAATTTAGGATCAGCTGTACTTTAATACTGTACACTCACAGTATACGGCTGGATGCATTTTACCTAATATCCGCCAGTCATTTAACTTTAGAAGGACTTTCGCCTTTGGCATTTTATGTCTAAAAATAGTAATACACAAACTAAAAAATATTAAAAAGAAATTCTGCATTATACTTTTTCATACATTTTTATTTATAGCTTTTGTAATAGCAGATTTGTAAAAATTCTGTTTATTTGTGTCTTTAGTCTTTAAGTCTGTCCATCTGAGAGTATGCAAAAAACAAGACAAACACACACACACACACACATGCTGTGTTTTCATATTTTATGGGAACATTCCATTGGGATAATTATTTTTATACTGTACAAACTGTATATTCTATTCCCTTACACTTACACAAATCCCATAATGTAGGGTTTACCAGACCACACACACTCACACACACACACAGATTTTGATTTGTTTTTTCGATTTCGAATAAAAGTTAAAAATTTCCAACCCGATCTCACGACCAAGTCGTACGAATTCGACGAATGATTAAAAAGTGGCTAATTCGTAACAATTCATACGACCTCACTCGTACATATTTTAAATCGTACATATTTTAAGAATTGGCCAATTCGTATGAATTCGTACGAATGACCTACCCCTTACCCCGCCCCTAAACCTAACCATCACGTGGGTTTAGACAAATCGTACAAATTCGTACGAGTTAGGTCGTACGAATTAGTGCGAATTAAACATTTTTTAATAATTCGTCGAATTCGTACGAATTGGGCGTGAGATAGTGTTGAAATTTCCCACTTGCAGTCGTTGGCTGTACGGTAAGATTTTAAAATGTTTTATGCCCAACAAGACTGCAATTATTCATAAAAAAACTGTAATGACAGTGATATACTGAAAACCATTTAAAATAACTGTTTTCTATTTGAACATATTTTAAAATGTAATTTATTCCTGTGATCTTTACTCCAGTCTTCAGTGTCACATGATCATTCAGAAATCATTCTAATATGTGTATTGAAACATTATCATTAGCTGGAGTAAAGATCATTAGCAATGTTGAAAACATTTATTTATTTAATTTTTTGTGGAAAGAGTGATACATGTTTTTTCAATATTTATTTAAATAATAAAAAAGTTCACAAGAATAGCATTTTTTGTAACGTATTTACACTCACTTTAGATCAATTTAAATGTATCCTTGCTGAATAAAACGATTAATTTCTTTAAATAAATAAAAATGTCACCGACTTTAAACTTTTGAATGATAGTATATAAGAGAAATGAAGTCATAGACAGCATTTGGAATTCATCCTATATTAAGAAAACACAATAATGATCCTTATCACTGCAATACTCATTCAATTCAGCTTGTTTTAATCAAATGTTTGCTTCATATATATCTTCTCTGACATGCGTGGCCCAAAATGTAACCGTCAAAGCCGTCACCTGAAAAAGATCAATCATTATGCTATTCAAGTCCGTAATGATGCATTTGGCTATTGTGAGTGTCCCTGTTATCTATGACACAGAGGTCAGGGAGGGCGTCCCGTCTCTAACAGCTCTCTACTGCAGCTGCCACATGTCGTATGAAATTGTGCATATCACCAAAATCATCCTCTCTCTCTCTCTCTCTCTCTTAGCCACTACTTGTATCCAGGCAGAGAGTCAGAATCATTTAATCAGCTCAAACAGTGTCCCATTCACTCTGTATTACCAATTCTGCCGCCAGATCTCTTATCAGTGCGATGTATGTACGGATGGAAGCGGCATCCTCACACGCTACAAATGAATGAATTATTGGACGTGGGGTATTGGGAAGCAATAGATACAGAAATTCGAGCCCTGTAATATGTTTGCTTTCTCACCCTTATCATTTCAGACAAAAACGTTGCTTATCTGCCAACCCCGCTCACAACCGATTGAATGTAAAGCTGTTTCCTCACACGGTCAAGAGCTTATTATTGCCTGATCTTTGTCTGGAGAGAGTAAATAAAATGTGTATATTTTTTAAAGAATGTTAAAATGGATATACACACACAATACCGTTCAAAAGTTTGGGGTCAGATTGAACTATTATTTATTCAGAGAAAGGGGGTGTGAAAATTTCCTTTTAGGGGTACAACAGCAGGATACAAAGGACATCTATGTCCATTTTTTTTTATTCTTTTACCACAAAAAGGTTCATGTACCTCAAGCTTAAGGCATGTATTTGTACTCTAAGGTACTAATACGCACCTTTAAGGAGTAAAAAAATGAACAAAGATGTCCGTGACAAGCTGTTGTACCTCTAAAGGTAAAATTTTTACACCTTTTTTTCTCTGTGTGAATGGTAGAAATGAACACTGGTATTCATCAAGGATGCATAAATTTATCAAAAGTGACAGTAAAGACTTATTATGTTATTTCAAATTTTATTCTCATAAAAAAAGAATCATGAAAAAAGTAGCACAGTTTCCCAAAAAAATATTACACAGCCTGACCGTTTTTAACTGTAATAATAATAAACGTTTCTTGGGCATCAAATTAGCATATTAGAATGATTTCTAAAGGATCATGTGATGTGACTGAAGACTGGAGTAATTGAATGAAAATTCAGCTTTCTATTATAGTGAATAAGTGAAATTTGTTTGCATATGTAGCACAAGAGCAGCACCTACTGAGCCGCTGAAGCCAGAATTGGAGGACGGGGGGATTTTTTAGTGACGTCAGCAGGTAGAGATGTCCTGTTGGCCATTGTAATGCTCCTCAACCTCGAGAGAGAGAAAGAGAGAGAGAGAGACCTAAAAACAAGCGACCCCAACACATACCATTACCAAGCCCTAAAACACCAAGAGCTGAACGTAGCGAGAAGTCCCCTGTGCCAGCTGGTGCTGAGACTGACTGGGCTCTCTCCTACAGAGATCAGCTCGCCTCAGCACACACACGCACTCACACACATTCGGCCCGCACAAATTATCAACACAGAACAAGACAAGTACATCACCCATTGGACTAACACCATTAAAAACCAACACAAACTGGAATGTTATTCGGCACTAAATCGAGAGTACACCGCTGCGAACTACCTGAGCACAGTGAGTGATGTGAGACTTAGGAAAACCCTGACGATGTACAGACTCAGCGAGCACAGCCTGGCCATCGAGACGGGCCGGCGCAGACAGACCTGGCTCTCCCGTGAGGACAGACTCTGCCCGCATTGCACCCTGGGAGTGACGGAGACCGAGCTGCACTTCCTCACAGAATGCCCAAAATATGAACACATTAGAGACCACTATTACCCCAAAATTAATAATATATTTCCCCAATTTAACACCTGTAATCCGACCCAAAAACTTTGTTTCATTCTTGGCGAAGAAGCCAAATGCTCAAATATAGCTGCAAAATTTGTAGCATCCTGCCACATCCTGAGGGACGACCAGAAACCAGCAAACATACAATAAACACACACTCACCCACAGCCTAAGACCTACACACATGTATATAATGTTCAATATTTCTCTTTTATATATATATATATATAATTTTCTAAATCCATTTTATTTTATTCATTAATCTGTTCATTTTATTATTATTGTTTTATGATATCAGTTGTAATATTTCGTGTACTAAATGTTCCAAATCATTTTCTATGTTGTTTTGACGCTTTGGCAATACAAAATGTATTTTTTGTCATGCCAATAAAGCTTTCTGAATTGAATTGAATTGAGAGAGAGAGAGAGAGAGAGAGAGAGAGAGAGAGAGAGAGAGAGAGAGAGAGAGAGAGAGAGAGAGAGAGAGAGAGAGAGAGAGAGAGAGAGAGAGAGAGAGAGAGAGATAACACAGGTGCATTACACATGCTACCTTGAACTGGAGACAATAAGGACTGAATCAACACTTTGTTATTTCACATTGGTCTCTCTCCCAAAGCATCTGCACAGTGATGGTGTGACATTTCTGTTATAGGGCGTTTAATATAGAGCTTGTCCCTAAACAAAACCGCCAGGCCCTCGGGTCTGGCCAGTCTGATGAGCCAGGCCTATTTTAATCACCTGGAATTAAAGAACTGCGCTTTACAACACAGCTTTACATTCTGACAGCACTCACTACAAGAGGATCACTCTAAAAAATCCCTCAAGTGAAACGATGAGAAGAGAGGAGATAAAAAATAATTTGTCACACTGTAGGACCATTTAAAGTTACAGGACTTAAAACATGTCTTTTTATCTTATACACTTATTAGCCTGAAATCTTGTGTCATTTTTTTAAAGTTATGTGTCATTTGCTAATGGATTTTTTGGACGATAGACAATCAAGGGATACATATTCACGTTAACAATTACCGTTCAAAAGTTTGGGGTCATTGAGACATAAATTAACACTTAAAACAGCAAAGACACATTAAATGAATCAAAAGTGACATTTAAATTATTACCAAATGTCTATTTCAAATAAATACTGTTCTTTTGAGCTTTCTATTTATCAAAAAACCCTGAAAAAATGGTTAAATCAAATCAAATCAAATTTATCTATATAGCACAATTCATCCCATCAAAGTAGTTCAATGCACTTTACAAAAAAGTAAAAACATCATAATAAATACCAGATACAAACAAGCACAAAAAAGATAATAAAAATTTAATTAAAAAATACACAAAAAAAATTAACACAAAAAATATTCAATGTTGATTTTTTTTTTATTATTATTATTATTTATTTTTTTTTTTTGCGCCAAATAAGCGTATAAGAATGATTTCTGAAAGATCATGTGACACTAAAATGTTGCTTTTCCCTCACAGGAATAAATCACATTTTAAAATAGAACAGTTATTTTAAATGTTTATAATATTTCACAATATTACTATTGTACTAGATGTTTGATCAAATAAATGCACTTGCTGAGCATAAGAGACTTCTAAGAATAAGAGAATAAGAGAAAATCTTAAAGCCGCAAAATTTTGAACAATAGTCTGCATTAAAAATGCAACGCTTGCAGAAGCAGTAAAACACAATTTCTTGTTGGTCTACCATTGTTTGGACAAACAATAAGCATTGCCCGGACAAACAATAAGCATTGCCCCAAACTCGTAGGCTACCATTGGTCCAGCATGTGTTGGGATGCTCAAATAAACAAAGCAATATTTTATATTACATACATATACGCAGTATATAGTTTATGTAAGTTTGCATACGAGTATTCTAGCACTGGAAAAATACACATCTCCTTTAACAGAACTACACTGCATTACTCTGAAATCCCGAGTTTCAGTATGTTCAGTTCTCACAAAAACAAAAACAGGTAACGTCCTATTTTCTGTCAACCTCTCCTTCTTCTTTTTTGTCTTTCATAATGCTATGCATTGCTCCCCTGCACCCCAGATATCCTCCAAGATCTCATTCCTTTGTTGCAGTGGGGCTGAACACTATGTTAACCTAGTAATTGGCATCGGGCCTTCCCCATTATACGGCCCTCTATCGAGCCGTTCTACATGACTAGGTAAAGAAGATGGCATGAAGATTAATGAGGGCAGGCGAATACAGGAGGGGCTACCTACCTCCCTTTCTCTCTCTCTCTCTCTCTCCTCAGTACTTTTTATAACGCGGAGATATCGGAAGTCAGGCACAAGCTGCCCGATTTCCCTACGTCCACCCCCTCCCCTCGTTTCTTCCCTCCTCCCTCCATCGCCTGCTTTAACCTGTGAACTCTGGACCCCGTCCTCTTCTGTTCCTGGCCGCCAGCGCGTCCCGGGCTTTGATTGATGTCAGTCCGGCAGTCACTCTTTTCTTCCTTTTGATTTGAAGGGAAGGAGAAGGGGACCAGGGTGGAAAGGGAGGGGGGGGGGGGGTGCTCACTCCAAAATAGATTTTCCAACGCAATTGGTGGCGGCTGCCAGCGCAGCAGAGTGGCAGGGGAGCCCTTTATGCCGTTTCATTTAAAAAAGCCAAAAGGTAGCTGACGTGTTCATTCAGTGTGCGTGCCACTCTTGCTTTTGATGGGGTCTGCCCCGCTGCTAGCAGCGGCGTATCGTTCGCCTGCCTTTTATTTCATGTCTGGAGTCCGTGCAAAGAAACCATCAACCAGCGCTCGTGATGGATATCTACCATTGTTTTTTTTTTCTGTGTTCCCTATGGACGCGTTATTATTATTCTGAAATGTAAAGATGGCTTCCATATTCACAACAGGCTATGATGAGCACCGGTGTTATTGACAGACTCCGTAAATCACTTTAAGTGCTTCTTGCTCCAGTTTAGTAGACTTTTGCATCACAGACGTGAGAGGTGGAGAGTGCGAGGTGTTCTGGCAATCAGATAAATTAGCTGCGGCTATCATAAGATTGCAATAACACTGAGCACTGCCATAAAACTGAGTGCTGTCTGTGTGTGTGGATGCAGGTGTTTGACAGACAGCAGTTGAACATCATGATTTATTTCGGCACCCCTGTCCTATTGATCCGCCGCGAGGGGTCCCAGAGTTCATATCTCAGGAGGGTCGCCCCGCATCTCTTAGTGGCTTATGCTACCCCAACATAGACGTATCGGAAAGGGTGATGGAGTTTATGGATTAAAATAGCAGAACCATGGAGGGTGATGCACCCTGAAACATGAGCTCGCTTATGAGTGATGCTTTATGAAACGAAACTGACCTGTTTTCTTCTTCTAATGATCTGTATAGCACATCATCACAGCGTATGTTCCAATACATACAGGGTTTTCAGTCATCTTAAGTGAAATTTCAAATCGCTAGGAACCAAAATGTTCAGTCCGAAGGGCACTGCAAATGGCAGAGGGAGCAAATGTACATTAATATATCACTTCACAGAAAGCGGAGAGAGAAACTGAGTATTTGTTCACTGACGTTTTGCTCATTTACCTGCGGTGAGGTTTCTAAGCAGGTTCAAAGCATATGAGATGCCAAATGAATAATTAACTATAAAATTATTATTATTATTTAATTTATTTTCATATTAAACACCACAAAATTATCATGAAATATAGGGGTTTCAAGTATAAGAATTTTATGTTTTAATAAGGCTGCATCTTTTTGATAAAAAAAATATGATTACAATTTATAATAACTGTTTTCTATTTGAATATATTATGATATGTAATGTATTCCTGTGATGAATTTTCAGCATCATTACTTCATTCAGATCAGTGTCACATGATCCCTCAGAAATCATTCTAATATGATGATTTGCAAGAGACAATTCTTATAATAAACCGTTTTTTGTGGAAACTGTGATATTATTTTAAGGATCCTTTGATTAATAGAAAGTTAAAACGAGCAGCATTTAATTGTAACAAAATGTTTACTATCACTTCAATCAATTAAATACATACTTGCTGGATAAAACAATGTATTTAAAAAAAGAAAAGCTTACTTAAAGCCTTTATGTATAATGCATTATAAAGGTATTGCAAATTATGTACGTTATGATGCATATGTATTTTCAGAAATAATTCTTAAGTAATTATATGCATTATAATATTTGCAGATTCCTCGTTACATCTGAAATTGATTGTTGAAAAAGGTGTGTTCAATGAAGAGATGAGCATAATGACCAATTATTCATGAGACAAGGCATAATTAATGTAAACTAAAATCTTACTGGTTGTAAACTTTTAAACGGTACATGTTATATACAAAAACATGATATATATGGAATTATTATAATTAATATTATTTTTATTTACATGGCTATATTATGTCACATACCTGAAACTCCTAATCAACTGAAGTGCTGTCTGTCTGTCGGTTTTGACAAATTTTGTCAAGTGAAGTGAACATCTTTCCAGCACAGTAGGGTGCAGTGAACACTGCATAGGCTCCCTGTGAATCAGAACACAGCTTTAGTTTTCATACTTTAATCAACAATACAAATGACATGTCTTAATTGTCTTGCCACACGAAAAAAAAATCCACAAATGTACGTAGCTAAACCGACTCAATGTGTGAAGATAATCAATGAGAACAAGCAGCAATCTACAACACAACATCTTTTTGATTACCATCATGGAATAAAAAACAATTATGCTTCATTCTTCCACTGGCATCTCATTCAAGTGTTTTTTGTGTAATTGAATACAAGGACCCAATTTCACTGGGTTTTAATCATAAATGTAAAACTCTGACACATAAGGGCAACCTATCATATGCCCACATATTGCCTCATCCCTTTTAACAAATATGTTTCATAGCCCTATTAAAAGGGGTCTTCATCCGTCCTGTCAAAAGGCAGTCCAGCCGGGTTTTTTAGTTTAATTACACTACTCAATTAAAAAAAAGCACGAAAAAGAGAGAGAGAGAGAGAGAGAGAGAGAGAGAGAGAGAGAGAGAGAGAGAGAGAGAGAGAGAGAGAGAGAGAGAGAGAGAGAGAGAGAGACCCTCTTCAGTGGGTGCATTCTGATTCGCCTCTCCTTGGGTTTGAGTGGAGATGACATTTACAAGGCTCGCCTTTCAGGCAGACAATGGCGTGATTGATGAGGTGCAGACGCTATGAAGGAGGCCGATTGCCATGTGGAAGCAGTGCTTAGTGCACTTTGATTTATTTATCATCTGTTTCTAAAACAAGGCTGCCTGCCCCCTAAAACGCTAGGTGGGGACTAGAGAGGTGTAAGGCAGCCTTGATGCTGGAATGTTTGTGTGTGTGTGTGAGAGAGAGAGAGTGAGAGAGAAATGTGGTGATTCACTGTATGAGGTGGGCATAGTTTGGTTTAGATATACTTATGTTTTTTTTGTTTTGTTTTTTCTGTCAGTCAGTGATGGATTAACATCAACCAAGGTGTCCAGCTCAATGGAATGATATCTTAGTGAACAGAGTACAATTTTATTTACAATTTGAAGTTTGCATGCACCATCTAATATATTTTAAACTATATGTGAAGAGTTCAGATGCAAAAGCCTCTAAGTGCCATTTGAAATTTTCTTCATGATCATTTTTATCAAGCTTGTAAATTTAAGTTCAGTCATTTCACTTAAATGACAATTAATAGGTAATTTTCATTGCCATTTAAGTGAAATCACTGAACTTAAATATACAAGCTTGATAAAAATGATCATTCTAGAAGAACATTTCAGATGGCACTTAGAGGCTTTTGCATCTGAACTCTTCCACATGCGCTTTTTCTTGTTATTGTTGTTACATTTAATTATTGTATTTGATATTATGGTTATTTTAAATGCAGCTTTTATGACATAATATTATATGAGGGACTATATTTTTAAAAATTCAATTTTCAAACATGTTTAAAATAAAATGGCAAAATGAGCAAACGGTGATCAGAACCTAAAATATAGGCTACACATTCCTTCACACAGTCATTCACAATTTAAAATGTATTTTTAAAAAAGCATGTCAAAAAAGCCATGACCATTTTATGCATCAACTAACATAAGTAACACTTTCTTATTTTTAGTATTAAAGAATGTTAAAGCAAAATAAAGGATGGAAGAACTGCACTTTAATGAAGGCCTATTATTGCTGAGAAGGCCATCCCTCCTTTACACTGCTCTCGAGATAAAAATGCTTTCCAATGTCTAAAGATGAATAATGATAATCCAGTAAAAAATGCAGGTCTTTGTCAGGACAATCATTGTGCTTTCTCAGGGCAGACACTCGTAAAAACAGGGTATTTTGAAAATGAATGGAAGCGTGTTAGCAGGAGTGCATCGTAGGAAAATAATGCGCAGTTTCCTTGATGGACAGCGCGTTTCAACCAGGGTTTATGTACATACTACAGCCAATGAGGCTGAAAAAAAAGCAGCAAGAGGATGTGATGGATCTGTTATTGTCTTTTAGACCCCACATCTATCTGTAGTGGTCAGGGAATGTTTTAACTTATTACCCAGTGTGCACTGACAGAAGTCAGAAAACACCCTTTCTCTTGATTACATGTAGATAGTCACTTTAAACAATGACAGAGGAATATATCTGTCAGTCTGTCTGCCCGTCCATCCATGTTATATATATATTGGTATATATTGTGTTAAATTACGTGTGATAATTTAATGCGTTTTCACATAATTTTGCAACATTTTAAGCACAATTGAATGCTCAATTCATGATCAATTTACCTCAAAAAATGGTTGATCAGAACTCTTTTGCAATGCAGCCATATCCATTTTGAGTGTACCATTTCCTTTCTCTCTTATAATTTTGAACGTGTGCTAGTACTAAACATTTAAATGGTATTTTAAACATTTTAGCTGGAAAAGAGTGTTTGCTCCGCATCCCAAGCAGCAATTCCACAACAATGCAGTGTATTTATTTTCTTTGAGCCTTGTAAACGCTCTAAACGCTACCACTCATGATAACAATTTTCATTATATACTGAAAAACTCTAGCTCTTTCATGTTACACTATTTTCAATTAAACTGTACTTGTAGCAATTTACCCAGCATCTTTTTTAGGACAGTGACCACATTTTTGTGTGTGCGCGTGTGTGTGTGTGTGTGTGTGTGAAGGTGTTCAGAGGCAACGAGGAGATTTAAATAATTCATAATCTGTCTTGAGAAATTAGCTTGCCTTTTCAAATTTCCAAGGATGACATGCTACAGTTCATTACTTGTTTACAGCGACTACAGTATTGCCTCATCTCAATTAAAAATGACTTACTGATGTTCCTTATAAACCACACAGCCATGAAGTCCTGATCATTAAATAGAAACTAATTCTCACTGTACAGTGAACAACCTGAGAGACTAGCATGACAGCTAATTAAAATGTGTAAGACTTTAATAAACAGCAAAACAAATAATGCATTGTCTGCATTAGAAAGAAAAAAAAACTTTTAATTGCACAGAGGAATATCAGTCGACAGAATCAAACCGTACGTCAACTGTCAAGTCTCGACAATGGCAAATCTGCAGGAATAATTCGATCTTGATGGGTAAAGTGAGCAGATACAGCGCTTTACAAACACCATAATGGCATCTACACAAAGCACTGGACCAGGATTTAAACCTGAAACGCGGCAGGAAAATAAAACGATCCGAGTTACAGTACAGCTTTTAATGAAACGGGGGGGTGGGGGTGGATTCATTTTTTCATTCACTTGCAACAAGACACGGGAGCCACGTCTCCGTAGCTTAGACGTTAAGAACAATGGGTGGTCGACTTTCATCAAAAAGACAAGCCTGGTAATGAATCCATACTCCCTTTAATGAGGATACACATAAAAAGGCTTGTCAGAGTTAATGAAAAACTACTCTCTACACGCTCCTGTATGACAGCAATGGAAGATAGTGGCCTTTGAATGGTCATCATCATCCATTTCAACAAGCCTATTTTTACCACTGCTCAGGACACTTGATCTTTTGTTGCTCATCATTGCATTAGTTAAATTGAATCGTTCACGCGGGGAACACACACGGGTTTTCGGTCTTATCGGTCCGCTTTTCAGAAAGGCAGAATAGAAAAGCGACTTGATTGGAACATATTGAGAAGGGAAGGTGCATTGAGACCCAGTGGAGCATGAGTGCCCCTTGCAGATACCTGAAAATGTCTAATCACAGCGCTCTGATGAACCTTGCCTCTGACAGGCCTCTTGCCTGCCCTCCGACGTGTAGAACGCCGCGCTTCACGGGGGAATTATACTGTGGAGGTCTAACTTGGTGAGCAATGGAGCTTGACTGAGACAGTGTGACTGTAATGGAGTAGGACAACTGATGGGGATTTTTCCTGGCTAAAAGTGTCCGTCAGTCCGAAATTCTGATGGCGGGATAGAGTGGCAACCCATGCGTGCTCGCTTCCTGGTCAGTGAGCTGTAAGGGAGCTGGGGAACGAATGTTTGATTAACCCAGTAGGAAGGTGATGGCCACGGTAGAGAGGGAGACACGCTGCAATTTGTTGGCTAAGCGTTGTCTGCGTGGTTGCTCCTCCCCAGCTGACGTCTGAAGGGAGAAGGGATGAAGAAGGGGTGTGGCGCGAGACAGATGCCTAACGACTCCCATGGGGGCCCCCGTTTCTGGCCCCTTATCTCATCCACGGTTTGTGCAGGTTGCCATAGAAATTGACATCTGAAGATAAAACCATGAGCCTCTTTGTATTAGATCAACAGATATTAGTTGGATTTACTGGACTTGCTGATTGCGTGTTCAATCTTCAAAAGGAGATTTTACAGAAATCTGTTCCTGGAAAGTTGTCATCATACCTCGGTTTATACTGCAAGTAGTTATATATAGGGTATGTTTACATGACAATGATGTACTAAAAACTGAAAAGTTTTTGCTTGTTTCGTGAACAGACGACAACGTTGTCAAAGCGATCCCCATTCACAAGGATCCATGAAAATGACTAAAAAACATTGTATTATGCATGCCAAGCTTGGAATTGGCAATGTATATTTGTAAATAAACACTACACACCTATAGACTGAACCCGTATACAAATGTGCATGATGTCAGTGTTTTCACCATTTTAGCAGTTTACACGGAGACGATAACGGTATATTTTCCAAAACCTTGCACTTTGAAACACAATTTCAAAAGCTTGAATTTTCAGGCCGCCAAATCACATTGAAAACGGTGTTGAAAACGGTGTTGTGTAAATCCAACAGCACTGAAAATTACAAAAATTACTTTGAATTTACAAATTACAAAAAACTGACTCTTTCAGGACTTTTTAAGTAGTGAGTCATTGAATCATTCATTCAACTGATTTAATTAGTAATTAATTAAATAAGAGATTGGCTGCATTAAAAAATGATGCTTTCTGAGTAGGTATTCCTTTTGATCTGTGGAATTATGTTCTATGTAGTATGAATGTAAATCGAACATACATTCATCATGTTGTCATTGTACATGTTGTAACCTACCAACATCAGTGGCAGTTTTACTGCCATTCACAAATGAAAGACCTGTCAATCTATAGTTGTGGAAAAACAAAGTAGGCACCATTCACACATAACCTGCTTTTGCAGTAATAAATGCAAGGCGCAAGTTGGAGATTTCCGCAAGTGATTCGCAAGTCTGATGGGTTTTTTTTTTTTAAGTTTTCGATCTACTTTTACTGTGAGCGCCATGTTTTTTATAATACTGTGTCATGCACAAGACGCAGGTGGAATGGTCAAACACATCAGTCTAGTTTACTTGGAAAAACGATGGCACATTCCAAACCACGTGAAGAAAAAACAAAAACACAGGGATTTGTGAACAGCACATCATACGAATAGAGTTCAGAAAAGCAAAAAAAAAAAATAACTGATGGTGTCACGTCCTGTATAATTTAGTCTATGAAAAGATATGGCGCCAGCAAATATCGCCAATGAAGCCAGAAAATCTCAAAGGAACCAGCGGCGAATTAGTCTTCCAGGGGTGATTTTCCCGAAAACATCGTTAGCCAACTATGGTCGCAAGTTCCGTCGTTATCAGCATAGTTCAAAGAGTCGGTGTTTCCCAAAACAATCGTTCTAACGAACATTCGCAAACAGCTTCGCAAAGTTGTGTGGTTTGAACGACAGCTCTCGACCTGTGGTTAGAGGCATCGTTTCCATATTGCATGACATTTGGACGTAATAAATCCTTATCTTGAGCAAAATAAGCAAGCTGACATTCAGTACAACCGGTGCCTTTTATTTAGAATACACAAAAACATAATTTACGTCTTTTAGTTTGTCAAAAGATTTGAAGTAACGTGTTTGAAGAGTGCGCATGTGCGAACGTGCTCTACTATGTAAGAACAAGTCAAATATTGAGTCTGGTAATGAAGCAAAATAACTGAGAACAATTAGAAATAGTCCTCAGGTGACATGTTTGTAAATTATATTGAAAAATCTATCGTTAATTGGATCTCAAACAGATTCATTAAAAGTAGTTATCATTCCACCATGTGTGAAACCAACGTGGTTGAACGATACTTTGCGACAATGGGTTTCGGGAAACAGTCGTGACTAGCTAGCTCTAACAATACTAACGATGCATCGTACTTGGGTAGTGACGCAGCGAACTACGTCGTTGTACGGGAAACACACTCCAGGTTCAGACATCATACCTGGATCACTCTACTATAGATCCGTGCATTCGGTCTTAAAGTTAACACAGCCTAATAAATAATGTTATATGACAAGAACAGTTTGACCTAAAAATATCAAAATTGAAACTACTACAGAAACAAAGACACCTACATCTTGGATGCCCTTGAGGTAAACTAAAACATACCAAAAATTAATTTCAAAGTGAACTATCCCTTCAAAGTCATGTTCTGATGAAATAGAACGGTTAAGATTGAAATTTGGACACATGCTGATGGCCCGAGAATTATTGGTTTCTGTGGTAGCACAGTGTGGTAGTTTTGTACCATATTGCCCACCCTTATACTGAACAAGATTCAAAGATCCAAGTCAGAAATAATAAGATCTTCCCATCTCTAGTAACTGGCAATATTGTGTCTAAAATGTAAGTAATTCAATACTAACAACTTGTTTATTGATCTCGCTGCATAAAATCAATAGCACAAATAATTGTGAAATATCAATGATATACAAAACGGTTGTCAGTGGCAAGGCGTCGTAACGATCTCAAACTTATCAGCTTCGCCCATGAATATGAACTGCCTAACATGACCTTCACTCCAAATGGATTTCCTAAAAGGCTACTAGCCATAGCTGAATTACTGCTGCTTCCACTCAGTCCAATATAATGATCATGATGTTGTAATGGTTACTACTCCACTGGCCTGCTATATGTGCATAACATGCAATCCAACAGGTTGTGTTACCATAGCAGTGATCTATATAATGTTTGATTTTCTGCAGGATGAGGTACGCTTGGCATCGGAGAAATTATAGAACGTAAAAGCACAGGTTTGCTTGTCTTTTCCCCCACTTATCTGTACAGACAGCTGTTTCTTCATCCTCCCTTCTCATCAAAACAGGAACATCTGGCAAAGCCACCTCCGCACAACAGTTAAACGTAAGGTTACCTTGGAGGCTGACAGCAGCTGAGCACAGATGAGAGAGAGAGAGAGAGAACAAAACAAAACACATTATTCTTTGTGTTAGAAAATAATTTGTGTTTCCTTAACATACAGTTTCATTTAAATTCTCTTGCATTTCAGCAAACGATATCTGATATTGGTCTGTTAATTGCAGACACCTACATCGACGACTGGCCAAGAACCTTAATACTCATTACAGAGAGAGTTCACTAACAAGACACTAAGGTTAGCTCATGCTAACAAAGGGTATCAGTATACACTATTTAGGGCATGATACAGTTTGCTGTTTATGTCTTAAAATAGGTTTGTGTACTGTCAATAGCCTGTAAACAAACTAATAAGGGGACTGCGGCATGCATCCGATTGAACAGAAATTTTATGAGTTTATTCTGCAGCCCCACAATAACAGTTGATTATCCGTTTGCTAATCAACAGAGCTGATGATGTGATATAAAGTGAGTGGATTATATTAAAACAAGCCGAATGATTTATTCTGTAGCAGGCGGAGAGATGCCCGGCCACTGAAGAGTTAACGAGAGTTCTCTCACAGCCCTTATGACAGAAAAAGATGTTTACTTGAAATGACGTCAAATGGGCAAATTCATGTAGCATTTGCAATGAACAATTACTTAAATAATTGGTCTCCGCACCAAAAGATTGATTGCATAAAAGCTGTTTTCGTTTGAAAATCCATTAGCGGGCACCATTTTTCCAGCACACTTTGACATCCTATGATTTTATTAATTTTTATCCCTAAAGATGCATGATTCTCTCGCTCTGGTCCTTTGCCCTTTGCAAAGAGCACAGTAAGAGCAGGGAAAGAAAGGGAGGGAGAGATGAACAGAGAGAGAAAGAGTACCACTTAGATGCCGTCATTGATTACGCCAACTATCAGGACCCTTGAATACATAAAGGTCTCCATTTGGGGATTGAGAAATCTCCATATGCTAGATTCCACTAGCTTCCAGGCCCCGCTGCTTGATTTACATTAGTATTCATTAATCTATTAACTGCTGAAGAAGCCGAGATTGTGATTGGATCTGAAAGCAAAGGTGTTTCGAGTGGCCCTTGTGGTCGAGGGAGAAAACCACAGACTGACAGAGACAGAAAGAAAGAGAGATGGAGGAAAAGCATGTTGCGATGCCACCTCGTACCTCTCCTCCCTCCTCATCATTCTTTGCTCTCTTCTCGCTCTTACTCATTGCAGACGCCGTGCATACATTAACATACTAATTAAACCTCAATTAGTAGTTGCGCTGACTGTTCTTTTTTTATCAGTGAGATGTAAAATATGGATTGGACATTAGCGACACCAGAGGCTAATTTATCAAATGCTTTTCAAAGGGTTTTTTTTTAATTATTCAACAATTTCTGTACAGGGAATTTATGTTAACGATTGGTGTATCATAATGATGTTTAATTAACATGATGATGAAATGCCAAGGTTTTGGAACTTTGACCAGTCATTCTTCAAAGTACGCGAGTTTAAAGACAGTTTGAAGCTGAACGTGATCACGAGCACATACATGCATAAAAGCACTTAATGTGATTTAGCAAAGTAGGACTTACCTGAATTAGTAACCTTGTTGGTCTTTGAACAGTATTCTTGTTAACCACTAGGCTAATAGTCTGTTTACATTTGAGAAATACCTGTTTGTCATCTATATATATGTGTGTGTATATATATATATATATATATATATATATAGCAAGGCTAAAGTTAGTTTTACAGTTGACTGTTGTCAATAAAATGTTCTCTGCACCCTTGCCAAAAAATACAGCTTTCTGGCAAACCCCTGTGTCAAACTGTCACAAATTACCTGAAAGTTAGCAACAGATAAATCATTTTTGCGGAGGAACCAGGAAGATAAAGTGGAAGATAAACGATTCTTTGCAATGCTAGCATTTGTTTTGCAGCATCATTTAGCATGTTTTACACACCTGTCTCTGCGAGCATTTGCTAAAAAAAAGTTATAAACTTTGATTCACTGATGCATTTTATTTGCTTAATTTGCAGAGTTCGTGGGGCATCTGGGTTTCAAATGACAATATAAGCATTATCAATGAATTAATTTCAGGGGAATTTGTTGTGGCATCTTTTCAACACCTAAAGCTCTTTAGGATTGTTGTCATTATTAATAGGCGTGCACAATTTGGCCCAAAAACTGTAAAAAAAATAATCCTGTAAAAAAAAAAAAAAAACGGTAAACTACTGGCAGCTGTGGTTGCCAGCATCATACCGTAACTATACGGTGTGTTACTGTTTTTTTGTGTTAGAGCATATAGCTGTTCAATTAAAGTTTTATACTGTAGCTGACAATACAGTATTTATCTGTAATAGTAACACACCGTATTTTTACGGTACGATTCTGGCAACCCCAGCTGTCAGTAGTTTACTTTTTTTTTTGACAGGATTATTTTTTACAGTGATCAACATGACTATAAAAATAATAATAATTATAATTATTAAAGTCAAATTATTAAGCAAAGTATGTTTTTTTATATTGTGATATTTCACTGTAAAATAAAAAATGAGTATTTCATAAAAAAAATATTAGGTTATTTTATTTTACAGTGCAACTGTAATATTACAATACTAATATTTATGCCTTAATTTAATTTATCAGTCTTAATTTATTCATTTTCAAACGTAAAAAAAAATCCAGCTTTTATTTTAGCCATAAAAACTGCTCAGGTTTACACGTGTTTCTTGCAGCCCATTCTCATCCCAGGGCGTCATCTAACTGACGCATTGGGAAGCATTCTGACCATGCTTCAATATCCGACGCTTTAGGCACCCTTTAGCGTCAGTTAGATGACGCCCTAGGATCGCGTCTAACCCTTACTCTAAACCTACCCGCGTCATCTAACGGACGCTTTACCTTTAGATAATTTGTTGTAATTCACCGGACACAACTGAAATCGAAACAACTTGGTGTTAACTGAAACCAGCACTGTACATAAATTCATTTTGTTACTCTTAAAGGGATAGTTCACCCCAAAAAATGACAATTCTGTCAAAATTTATACCGTCAAGTTGTTCCAAATGTGTATGAATTTCTTTCTTCTGCACAAAACACAAAAGAAGATATTTTGAAGAATATCAGTAACCAAACAGTTGACTTCCATAGTATTATTTATTATACTATGGAAGTAAATGGGGCCCATCAACTATTTGGTTACCCATATTATTCAGCAGAAGAAAGACATTCATACACATTTGAAACAACTTGAGGGTGAGTAAATGACTTAATTTTCATTTTTGGGTAAACTATCCCATTAAGGGACAGATTTACTGACGGCTGACCTTATTGCTTATGAAATTGTTGGAGTTTCCCTTTCAGACGCAACATTTATGGGAGGATAGTAATTAAATGAATCACACAAGGTGATTTACTAAGGTTTGCGCTAGTCAATTTACTGGTGTTTGCACCATTATTTAACACCCCCCCAAAAATCATGTCAGATGTTAATTTGCACTGCTTTTGGTAGATTGCGATGGTTATTATGGAAATGATCCGGCTGCGTGCAGAAGTTTCCACTCCCATCTGGCCCTGAGAGTTTGGCTGTAAGACTCACATCAGTTAGTAAGTGGTGTCTTACAGCGGCGAGCTTCTACAGTTTGACTTTCACAGGAAACTTTTGAGTTTCTCAGTGCCGCATCTTCATTTGTCTTCACCTCGTGAAGATGTCACTTCAGAAGCATGAGTGAGAACATGTGTACTCGTACATAAACTATCCTGAGGATTACTTCTGCATGTCCCTCACTCCGATTAACTCAACCCCTTTTTTTTAGACAGTTATTAAAACCAAAGCTGCCTGCTAGACGTCGCCTATTCCCTCAGAAGGCAGCTGACTCTTGCGAGTGCTCTCGCCATCTTGCGGCCCCCGTCTGTTGTGCTGAAGAGACGGGGGCCACAGCCATCTGTTCCCTATCCTCCTCCTTGTTTTCCTTCTCTTCAGCCCCCACACCAAAGCTCCTCTCATTCTCCTCCATCCATCCACCCCTCCTTCCCTTTCTTGCTCAAATTGTCTTTGCCTTCTCCTTGTAGGTCATGCAATATTCAAGCTCTCATATCTCAACCATCATGACTAAATGCCTCTTCTCTTTCGGTCCAGTGTCTGAATGTCTGCGTCCGCCGACCAGAACAAATTGTAACATTGTTAATTGAAGAAGGGCTTTTATTTTGTTTCCGTGTTAAATTGTCCATTGACACTATATTCTGCACAACTATCATCTGGTCCCAAGCACTAAAACTCATACTGGCACCGAGGCATGTCAGATGCACTGTTAATTATGCATTTAAAAAAACTACCGCTTCAGTTCAGTACACAATATGCAGACTCGATGTAGCCTACTGTTTAAAAGTTGTTGTTTTTTAAAGAAATTAATACTTTTATTCAGCAAGGACGCACTAACTAGATCAAAAGTAACAGTAAATACATGTATAACGTTACAACAGATTTTTATTTTAAATAAATGTGGTTGTTTTTAAAACTTGACATTCTTCAAAAAATCTTCTATCATGGTAAAAGGATGTGACATTGAAGAGTGGAGTAATTGCGGATGCTAAACTTCAGCTTTACCATCACAGGAATTAATTCAATTTTAAAGGGGTGATGTAGCCTGGATGCCAGCCCGAACTCCGCCCACAACATTTTTTGGACGGGAAGTTCGGTCTGGACTCAATCCATTGAGGAGAAATTATGAACGGTTCAGAGATCATCGGGCCAATCAAATTGCCAGGGCGGGCTTTATACGATGATTGACAGGTGGTCTTCAGTAACGTAATCCTCACGTCGTCAAAGAGCGCTTGTCAAAGATGAGTGCAGCTGGAGAATTGAGATGTATAGATTCCACTGTCGCGTCTTTTGTAAAATAAATCGACAGCGCATTTATTTTAATAAACAAACAGAGAACTGCAATCAAGGCATTTGTCGATCGGAAATATATTTTTGGCGTCCTTCCTACGGTACATGATTCGGGAAAAGTGTAACTTATCAGCTGGCTCTGACGGTCGCTAAGAAGATGGGATGTAATGAAAAGCCTGTGGTCGTTGTGGTTTCTCCTTTGGTGGCACTCATGGAGAAGTAAGTAAAAGAAGTAACACTCGTTATTTAACTTCTAAAATAAATAAAGTAGGCAACGTTCTGTATTTGAAAACTGCGCTATGCAAAGGAGTTGACTTATGCGTTGCTCTGATTGGTTGCTAGGTCTACCGACTATCCAATTGAGTGCAGAGGTTTTTTTTTTGTCCTGGTTCGGTTACGACACGCCTCATAATTAAATTTCAATTGAGTGATTTCAGACTCATATTCTCATTAGAATATGAGTATGACGAAGTCAGGCTAGGGGTGATGAACTGAGAAATCAAATTTTGTCAACTTTTGACATCTAAGAGGTCATCATCATATTATAAGTATATCCTGTAAGTTTCAGAACTGAAAACGTCCTTGTTAGTCCAATAAAAGCTTTTATTGACACCAGCCTCAGCAAACGACTCGTTTTTCAAAGTGGGGAACTATGACATCAAAGAGGATCAACGCCTACTTCAACATGGCCAGTTTAGCCCCGCCCACCGATTTGCGCATTCACGCATAGCTAAATAACATAGATGCCTACCTAGTGATGACACAACCGGATCGAGCTACCGAGCAATACAGAAAATTGTGCAGTGCCTGGTTGTGGAAGAAGACAGTCGGTGCATAAGCTTCCTCTGGATTCCAATAGGACTGCATGGTTAAACTTTATTTTTAATGACGTTCCAGCTAATGAGGTAAAACATTGTCCATCTGTTCGCTTCATTTCACTGAATATTGTTTTGTAAACAAGACTGGGTACTTGGACTCTGGGTCGAACATGTATGGGCGAATAATTCCGGTTGCCATTTTACAACATCGGAAGTTTTCAAAACAATTTCCCCCACGTGCTCTGACCAGTGAGATGAAACTCATTATAATATGCAAAACTGTTATCCACTCACAGCAGTCGGCGTTTACTTCCGGGTCTTCAATGCGAGACGTCCATAAAAACCGAGTGTTTTTCAGCTATGCTCAAAACTAGGGTAGAAAATTTATTCTTTTTCATGTTTTTGAATGCAAAAAACAAGCGAACGTCATAAGTTGACCTCAGACAACAATATAATAAAATTTAAAAAGCCACTTCATGATTCCTTTAAAATATATTCAAATAGAAAAGAGGTATTTTAAATTTTGACAATATTTCACAATTTTACTTGGTTTTTTTTTCTGTTTTGTTGGTCAAATGAATAGACTTGGTAAGCATAAGAGACTTCTTTTATGCTTTAGAATGCTTAAAAATCTTACCGACCCCAAACTTTTGAATCAAGAATTTGATGTTTAACATCACTAGTTCTAAATAACCAAATTCAGTGTGAACAGAATTGGATTTAGCACTCTGAAAAGAAGAGGCTATCATATTTACTGTACAGCTGCAGTGTGCCACACTGATATACTCACACTCTCTCTTTTTGTGAAATGCAGAGAGCAGCGGTGCGTCGAGAGCACTGGTCTAGACATGTGAGTGAGCCCCTGTGCCTGTAGCCCCCCACAGCCGGGCTCCTCTCTCTGCCCGGGGGTCTGGGGAAGAATGACTGTGAAAGTAGGCCAGAGAACATAGTATCACTATGTGTCTGTGAATGAGGTGGAATCTGTGCTTTGTCTTACAACAGATCCTGACATCAATGGGACTTTTTATTCAAATGAGAGTGGATTTCAGCAGTGGCGTGTTACAGTTACTCATAATATATATTATTTTTCAACTGTAGTATTTTAAAAAGTGCAATCTACTGCTGTCAAAAATATTATTATTTTCCGATAGCCTACATATTGACACTGAAACATCTGAAACAATACTAATTTTCTTCAAAATAGTGTTTTATCGCTCTCTGATCTCTTCGACAGCGTGTTGACACACAAACCCGCCTCCCCTCACTTGTTTAATTTGCTTCGTTGGCAATATTTCCCAGAATATCGTTGGCGTTACAACGGTTGAATTTCGGTGTGGGATTGCACATATTGCACATATTTTTTTTTTATCCATGCGTAAAGTCTTAAAGTGACAGTAGCATAATATACCAGCTCCCACATTATTCAATACTATAAAAAAATATCTATATGGCAGTTTTCCCCCCATGGTATCAATGTTAAAAATGTTGTCCAGTGAAAATGCATAGTGGCTAGTGAGCAAAAACGATAATGTCAAGGCCTATTGTATAGTTTTATTAATGCTGTGGCAATGTAAAGATTTCTTTCACCATGTCAATAAAGCTATTTGAATATTGAAATCTTGAGAGAGAGGGAGGGGGAGGGTAATAATTCCCAAGTAATATTATATATATATATATATATATATATATAGTGCATGAAAAAAAATATATATATATATATATATATATATATATATATTTTTATACACAATATGATATTCTAGTTTAATAAAAAATTATACAGCTGGCTTTATAATCTTAACAGGGTCCTTTTCAGGGGAAACATCTTTATTCATAGTTTATTTTGCCATTATATGTTAAAACCCCCCTGAGCTTTACGGTCATTAATTTTTAGTCAGAGTACATATTTATTTCTCAATGCAAATTGCTATTCAAACACAGCACGCGTATTGTGTTTGAATTGGATAGATCACTGTACACTGATTAATTGCACCTCTGTGCTAGGTTGATTTTACGAATAACCAGGTGGATTAGAGAGGTCAGAAATGCCCTGGTATAAACATTACAATTTTATCTTGCTACACATATCTGACATTAGAAAAGACAGTGAGAATGCATACACTGGAGGCCAAAGTCTCGCACGTGCACGCGAATATAAATTACTCATGTAGCGTTGCACAAACCGAATCCGAAAAGTACGCTGGGACGCTATTAATAATGAAGACGACAGGGCTCCATTTATTAAAATAGTGAAAAGTCATGTTTTCTCTGATGTGGCCTATTTAGGAAGGAGCAGCACTGGGAATAACGTAGCCCGCCAAACGCCAACTGTTCAGTCCCGGGCCCTGAGAGAGAACCGGTGAGGACGAGGCGCTACAAAGAGCCTCAGCACAATCCAGCACTCCAGAGGGATCTTAAATCTTGGGTGATGGGGAACAGTTTGAGCACAAGTTCCTTGTATGCATCAGTTTATCTGGAATACTCGCTGAGCTTCTCTCTTTCTCTTTTAGTCCCTCTCTGTCATGCTTGGATCTTACATTTTATTATCCATGAAAATATTCAGTATATTTTTATGCCTTAAGCTATAAAGCGTAATGAAAGGGGAACACCCCACGGTGCATAAAATACATGTACGTTTTTCTTTTTTCTTTTTTGCAGCCATACAGTAGACAGCTCTCTTACAAAAGGCCAAAGGCTTTGGATTTTATCTTTTGATTCCCACATTAACCTTCCATTAAAAATTATCTATGTTATCGTCACCTCAAATTTGAGCTCGTAAATTGCTGTTTTATGAGCCATCTTAAAAGGGAGAATTATCCTGATGTTATAGTTTAAGCAACATATGTTCCAATTTACTGACATCTACCAGATTTGACGCGACACCAGCCATCCATACACATCAGTGTCATTTGGTGGCACTAAATTGCCCCGCAATAAGTCGCCCCGTGGAATTTTTTGGTGATCAGGCAGCACATGGAGCTAGAAATTAATAGCCCGCAGCCTTTACAGGGGAGACGGGGCCAAATCAACTCCTCTCCAAAAAACTGCTCTCGTTCTCACAGACTGGCCCGTATGGTGCACAGTTTCCTCGTGGCACTCTTTCTACAACAGTTAAAAGATTAAATGCTGAGACATTTTATCTGTTTTGAATAGCCACATTGAACTTTTTTTTTTTTATTTGGGCTATCAAGCGTTTAATCAAATTAATTATGATATGCCAGTTAATATAGGATTGATTGCAATTAATAGCATTGAGTCTATAAAATAGAACATTGAGGCAGATGGAAGCATTACAAAAAGCGGCTTTAGAAGCCACTTTCTGTCCATTTTCTATCCATTTTTGTCAATCTGTCTGAGACTCACTAAGGGAACATATACACACAGGAAGCATTTTTGCATTTTTCGTTTTTCAACAATTTGTTGATTGTTGGGATTGTACACTCTAAAAAATGCTGGGTTGTTTTAACCCAATTCTGGGTCAAATATGGACAAACCCAGCCATTGGGTTACATTTTAAAATTACATTTTTAACCCAATGTTTGAGTCTGTCCATATTTGACCCGAAATTGGGTTAAAACAACCCAGCATTTTTCAGAGTGTACCAGTATTATTAGTTGTTGCATCGTGTCTCATTGATTTTTTGTTTTTAGTGTCTCACCACATTTTTAAGATGCAGAGAATTAGCAAAAAATTTTTTAAAACTGTTCTGTTTTGTTCTCTTGTTAAGTGTGATTTGGTTTAAATGGAGTTCATTTTATTGCATTGTGTTTTATATATTTAAATAATAATAATTACACTAAATGAGCAAATTAAATTAACAGCCCGAGATATTGTCTTCATTTGGTACATTTCTTAATATTTTTCCCATTCTAAAAACCAAGTACACTACATTTCCATTTACTAATTCATTGGTAAAACTTAAAATAGCAAAGTGTTTTAATAGACTTCAGGGTCTCATCATTTTGGATGAGACAAGACCCATAAAGCAGCCATTTTGTACCCTTTCTTTATTGCGCATAAAATCAGTGTACTATAGTGATATTATAATGCATTGAATTAAAAATCTATTCCGGTTGGGCGACCTCACACTAAAAAGGTGATCGGGTCAAAGGTTAGGGTCATTCTTATCCATTTCTCTGCTCTTACGCACAGCCCGGGACGGGTTCATGAGTATAGGAAAGAAATAGGCGCCAAGCGGAAATGAACCCTCACTGGACAGCTGAGGCAATAACCTGAATAGATGTCGTCTCCCAGTGCAATTAAACCCTCCCTGATTACACCTCTCTGGCTATCGATTGGAAACTTTCACTTAATAACCACTAGCATGGTCTCTTATGGTAACCCAAGGTCCAGCCTTCAAGAGCGGGTCTGCTCGAGATTTATGTCCAATGGCTTTAGTGACTCCTAAGGGAGTCTGTGTCATTTCTTTATTCCAATGTGTAGAGTGGGACTAACTCAGCTTTTAACACCATGTTATTAAGAGTCAGAGATCTGTAGACAACAGGATATTGTTTTGAGTACAAAGATATATTGGATTGGAGTTGAGAGTGTGGTGGTACATTATTAAGGATGGTACATTACTGTGTATCCCTTTTAATAATGCAACCCCACACCCCAAACAGCAATATTGTTGACATGCATAACTGATAATGACATTTAAATGGCAGGATCGGGAATTCCCAGTCAGTCCTTTACTATATTAGCTATCCTATCAAGGCAAAAATTTGAAATAAAAGTATTAAAGATCTTAAATTATCATGAGAAGACATATGTACACTTATTACTTATTCAGTAATGCAGTAAATGAAACTTAAAAAGTGAGCATAGACAATGTCTCAAGTGGCCACAGACCACAAGGGTTAAGGAAAGAGAAAAAAGGATGGCATAATCAAAAATTCATGCCATTCATACCCGTGAGGCGATTTTATTCAAAACATTCACTTTACATTGAGTGTAAAAGCTTCTTGAGTCAGGTCCAAACAGCAAGACTGGCTTCAAAAGCAACATTACCTCCACGTAAGAAAATTCACCCTTCACAGCCCGCGTCTTCCCATCATACACCTGTTTGGCTGAGCGTGCCAGCTCGTATCCCTGGACCGCTCGCCGCTCACTCATGTGAGGAGAGCACAGGTTGTCCACGCTACTGCCCTCGGGCACTGCAATGTGTTCACAGGCCCGGCTGGGGAAAAGCAGCGAGGGATGAGAGGGCTAGGAAGAAAGGATTAGAGAAACAATGCTATATGGCCTTCATGTCTTTCTGGATGAGGACATTAAAGAGGTGAATCTAACATCGAGTCTTTCACAATATTCCCTGCATGTAGGGGTCAAGGTCTTTTAAAATGGCGTCTCTAAAGCATTACCCAGGCGTAATTAAATTTCTAAATGATGTTTGAATTACAATTGACGGAGGATGTGATTTCAAGCACTGATTCGGTCATGTGCTCTGGATGCGTTGCAATTAAACGGAAGTGTGGCGACATTTTTTTCTCTTCTGCATTGTACTGTGCAGCCAAGTGTGGGTGTTGCACTCAAATGTGGAAGCAGATGAACACATGGTTTAAGTCGAAGTAAATTTTGCTCGTATTGTTGCCCCAATTCACGAGTTTGAAAGTCCGAGCCATGTCTGGAAATTTAAGTTAACAGATTTCTTATGGCAATTTGTTTGCATTTTACGAGGTGGATAATTCGTACAAATTCATACGACCTCATAGCCTGGCATGCCAGACCTCATCATTTACAGAGCTCAATCCGAGGGAAGGGATAAACGGTTGTCTTTCAAATTCTCTCTGCACGCTATTGGATAGTGCTACAACAAATCAGAGCAACGAAGAAGGTGACGACTGAGTCCCATGCATTTTCCCACCAGCGGAGCAAGTTGATATAATAAACTTTTCCCGAAAACTCCCAACACATTTTTTTTCCCAAGTGCAGTTCTTTGTTTTGGTTTCAAAGAAAATCTTAAGTTCAAATCATCCAGAGAACCTGTCAAAGCCGAATCGAAAGAGCCGAATTCGCCAGCAGCAGCCACTCTTTGCTTTCAAGTAGCAGTGAACCGTCGCAACTCTGTGGTCATTATGTTAAGCCCGCCCGCCGACTCTATACACAATGAGATTGGCCTGACCAGAGTTTGGTTTTTCCAGCTAAAACGTCTATGGAGAGTTGCTAGACCACACTGGCTGCAAGATCATTTTTGCTGCCGCTAGGATGTGTCTAGATTTCTAGGCTAACGACCTCACTCAATTTTTGCTAAATCGTACATATTGTTCGAGTTGCCCAATTCGTATGAATTCGTACGAAAGACCTACCCCTGACCCCGCCCCTAAACCTACCCATCATGTGGGTTTAGACAAATTTTAGTGGTTTAGTTAGGTCGTACGAATTCATATGAATTAGCCACTTTTTAATCACTTGTATGAATTTGTACGAATTGGTCAAGAAATAGCGATGGAAAAATCAGTGTATGATGCGCTCTGACACACTGACTAAAATTTTAGTTTCACATTATTCCATTCAGTCGAAAGATATCGAACATTTGATCTCTCAGCAACCATTAACAATGTCGTTAAGCGTATGTATGATGCCTAGTGTTTTAAAAGCTGTTCAAATTTTGAAGGGATAGTTCACGCAGAAAATAAGATCCGGTCATCATTTACTCACACTGAAGTTGTTCCAAACCTGTTTGAGTTTCTTTCTTCTGTTCAACACAAATGAAGATATTTTGAAGAGTGTCTACACTATCTCACGACCAATTCGTACGAATTCGATGAATGATTAAAAAGTGTCTAATTCGTACGACCTCACTCGTACGAATTCGTACGATTTGTCTAAACCCACGTGATGGTTAGGTTTAGGGGCGGGGTAAGGGGTAGGTCAGTCGTACGAATTCATACGAATTGGCCAATTCGTAAAATATGTACGATTTAGCAAAATCGTACTAATTCGTACGAGTGAGGTCGTATGAATTGTTACGAATTAGCCACTTTTTAATCATTCGTCGAATTCGTACGATTTGGTCGTGAGATCGGGTTGAGAATGCTAGCAATCAGACAGTTGACGGCAGCCATTAACTTCCATATTAAAAAGAAATACTATGAAAGTAAATAGCCGTCAACTGTCTGATTTTCGTGAAACATTTTTTTGCTTTGCTTCAGCTATGATAAAGAGACACATCGGATGTTGCATTGTGTGTTTGTGTATTTTAGGGACAGTGAAATTAAGGGAGGAGTGTGTTTGTTTGAGTTGATTTCAAATATCAACAGAGATTCAACAGAAATCGCTTACTGCACTTTTAATAGCGTAAGGAGACTGACACTATTACATCATTTCCAGTGCTGCATGGGAGTGCGCGGGAATAAAGGTTTATTTTCCCACAATTTCCGTGTTTCGCTTCTCTAATTGGTGGAGACTTCTTTGCAAAATCATGTTTTTTCACGGGAATTCCACTGTTAAACATGATTTTTACGTCTTGAACCTGACTGTTGCACTTTGGGCTGAATTCAGGTTTAGGGCCTAGAGAATCATGGGATTCTTTCTCTTCGTTGTGAAGTACACATACATATTGTGTAAACTGCTCTGGCATTCCTACCTGATACCACGCTCTATGCTTTATATAATGGTTAATCTTCATAAAACATCAATGACTTCCTGTATTCCACACACCCCAATGATTTCACCATTAAGATCTGCTTTTATGACAAATACAGTGAGGCTGATAGTAGCTCATATATATGGCACTGACAGACAGGAGTGAGTTTGAATGTTTAAACTACTAACCCATAGACACATTAACATGATAAAATATGTAGACTCATATAGAAAATGAATATGTTGAATTAAACCAGACTTGTTGAGGATGCTCATCCTTTTCTTTTTTTGAACCATCCAAGGTGTTTTTTTTGGGCAAGGCGGTCTAGCAGCGACTGCTGCATTTATCACAAGGATCTACAGTGAGTGGAAGACAATAGCTAATGAGAGCTTGCTCCCCGTTGGGCTGGAGCTCCAGACAATGCAACAACATCTGTGCTGGCGTGCTGAAGTGCCTCTTCCCCAGAGTCGCAGGACGAGGGGGGGGAAGGCAGCAGCTTCACCTGTCCTGTGCTTGTAGACACCCCCAACCCCCACCATTGTCCATCCTTTTCCTTCTTCCCTTCATTCCTTCCCTACGTCATCCTACCGATCCAGGAGCCAAGCTTCTTAAGGGGACTCCCAGGTCAAATCCATAAAGTATCTCCCACCAAGGTCACTGCTTATGCTCGAAACCCGAATCCCAGAAAAGAAACATTTAAAACGTCAGGAGTTTTGAGTTAGCACTGCGAGGAGAGAAGGATGGCCTACCCCAAGAGAGAGAAGGAGAGAATGTGAGAAAAAACGAGAGAAGAAAACCAGGTGTGGACTTCAGTTTTAAGTGATGTTTAATGAATGGGCCCCCAGGGTGGTTTAACACATGAGCGAGGCTCTACATTTCCCCCTTTCCCCTATGGAAATGCACTGGACATGTATGATTCAGGGACTGAAGAGTGCTGGTTGTAAATATGTCAAGTTCTTTCGCAGTTTGAGGATAACTCAAGAATCGCACTCAGACTGCAGCCTTGATATGTGGATTCGACAGAATCCAAAAGACAAACTTTTTCAAAGCCCAAACTTTCACCTCAGTGGAAACATGAACATGAGAGGTTTATTTAGGATGCCTAAAGTTTTCTCTCATTTTTCCCCAAAGAAGAGGACATAAACGCTGACAATGGGATCAGGACTCTTGAATCACTTTATATCACGATTACTGTTCAAACATTTGGGGTCGGATCATTTTTAAAAAAGGTTTCTGAAAGTTTTACG
Organism: Cyprinella venusta; assembly: GCA_038021265.1. NCBI lineage: Eukaryota > Metazoa > Chordata > Actinopteri > Cypriniformes > Leuciscidae > Cyprinella > Cyprinella venusta. The sequence goes on from CM075872.1 coordinate 18,050,264, forward strand.
TTTCTTATGCACACCAAGTCTGCATTATTTGATAAAAATACAGCAACAAAGTTATATAGTAAAATGTTGTTACTATTTAAAATAACTTTGTTTTAACATATTATATATTCAGAAATCATTCTAATGCTGATTTAGTGCTCAAGAAACATTTTTTATCAGTCGTGCTGCTTTTTATTTTTGTGAAAGTGTGATAATTCTTTCAGAATACTTGGAAATCTCCCAAATATTATTGTCTATACATTAATACTCCAAGAAAACTCCTGTATTGTGTAAGTGTTTTACCTGCATTGTGTTGTAGGGTTAAAGGAAATGTCCTTAAACTAAACAGAAAACGTAGGCTAACGTAATTTTCTCCCAAGACATTGTCCAATTTTTTGACCGATTTTTTTTCTTATGACGTACATTGATGCCTGTAAACATTCACAAACTTTACCTGCGCCACATCTCCCACCTTCAACTCCAAGAGGCGAAGGCAGGCTGTGACCCCTGTAAAGGACGTAGAGGAAGTGGTTGGTAATTAAAATGCAATCTCCACCACTTCAACCCCCCAGAGCGGGGCACGCAGCAACAGCGGTGTCGCCCAGGAGCCCGGGGGCGTGAGGTGCCACCTGCCCAGCCGTGCCACCTGCGCCCATGTCCTCCCTTCATTAAAGTGTGTATTTATACCACTTCTCCTGGCCCCCCGCTCAGCAACCCCACCCCCCACGCGGGACTCTCGTCCGCTAAAGTGAGGCTTTATTAGAATTAATGTGCTGCCGCAGAGACGCATGGGCAGGCCTGGAGCCGGGGTGCCAGAGGAGAGGGTCCCCAGCCCTTGTACTGTCACTTTGAATAAAGGCGGTCGGGCAAGCTGAGCGTGGATGGGCACATGACAGCCATGTTTTCCACTGGGCAGAGGGGAAAGCAAAGTATTTTTTCTGTACAATCTGCTCGCATGCACATGACAAGCTGTCGCGTGCATGGAATAGATGAGCGGATCGAGGAAAGAATCGAGCATGTTTCCAATTTGATTGGTCAGTAATGAGCCGATAAGTTGATATCTGGCTTCCAGGGTTTTTTTATAAGCACTAATATTAACTTGGCATGCTCATTATGACTGTTGCTCGGTCTGCTTTCTAAATGCGGTGAAGTGTTGCAACTAGTTGCATTAAGTCCAACTACAAAATTCAGCATTCGTCAGTACTGTATACAGTAAGTACTTGGGACTAATTGGAGATAGATGTGATAAATAATGCAATTACTGAAGAAGTTTCCACATTATAGTCCTGAAACGTATCCGACCGTGTGGTCAATAAGTCGAGTGCACCAGGGAAATGGAGAAGCTACGTATGAGCTTGTTGTGTACACAAAACTGATGTACAGAAGTTTTAAATTTGATTGGTCAGTAACAAGCCGATATGTTGATATCTGGCTTCCTGGGAATCTCTTTAAGCACATTATAAACTTGACATGCTCATTATGACTGATACTTGGTCTGCTTTCAAAATGAAAATCCTGTCATCGATTTCTCACTCCTGTTCCAAACCTATTAGACTTAATTAAGACTTTTATTCGCATATAAACATCGGTCAGCGACCATATTTGCTTAACACGTGACTTGCTGGGAAACCTCATTGGTTCTCACGCGTCAAGCAAGTGTGCTTGAACTTCCATTTACCAAATTTGAGAGCTCTATGTATGTTTGTGGATCAAAGTTTATATGTGAATATAAGCTTACATTGAATATTTGCATCATAAGTGATTGTCTCTCTTCAGAAGACATTCGGATTTATTTTACAATCTCTGGGTTTGAAATAACATGAAGTGAGTAGTTGATGACAGAAATTTAACCCTTTCAGTGTAACTTAAATTCAGTATTCAGTACGTACAGCATGTACTTGGGCCTAATTGGAGATGGCTGTGATACATAATGTAATTACTGAAGAAGTTTCCACATTATAGTCCTGAAACACTTCCGTGTGGTCAATAAATTGAGCGTGCCGGGGCAATGGAGAAGCTACGTGTGAGCTTGTGATGCTTAAAAGGGCATTTCAGTCAAGTCATTATCATTCCACCACACCAATTAGACACAAATAACCTCCATACAACTCTATTCTGAGAAAGGGCAATCTGTGGAATGCTGTACGCCTGCATCGCAGCCTAATCCACTTTTCATGTGCACACTCACTGCTTCACAACCGAGGCACTATTGACTTCATTAGTGTTAAAAATAGCTAGTATTTTATAGGCAGATGTAGATTTTAGCATTATTAGCCCTCTGTAATGTTCTCCTAAAGGGCACGTGAAGCAACCAATTAAACGAGAAACTATGAGAGAGAACAGACAGGGGAACTCTGAAAGATAATATTTACCCCTCACACCCTGCGCAGTCAGAATGCAACTGTATTTTATTTTCTGAGGAATGAATAGCTCGTGTTGGCCTTATCAAATGGAAAAATCAAAGAGGGTATATGGATTCCACGCTCACAAATAACACAATGCCCACTTCGCTGGGATTGCCTCAGATTGAATTGTGAGATTACGCGGTAAGTACCTGAGTGAGGACGCACATAATCTTTCCATTACCACACAGATGTCTCGCTAACATGGTCATTGCGTTTGATATATCTTTTATATTTAACTGTACTTACACATGTATTTGTGCACAAACCCAATGTGGGAGCAATTTAACGAAGTAATGATGTTTCGTCAATTCATTTAAACTTGAGTATTTCTTAAACGTCAGGCACTTTTATGCCCCAGAGGTTGATTCTTATTATAATCACGGGCCAGTTGCATAAATACAGCTATTATGCTAATATTTAAGTAGCCTACTAATTTGTGTTTTCAAAACAAGTCAGATGAACAGGCAGTAAGCAAAGGGATAACCATTCTTACTTTTCATTCTCAATTTTTTTCATTATTGAATTAATTTTCATTAGATTTTATGCAACTTAAATTTATGACCAGTCCCGGAAAAAAAAGGCTAGATGAATAACTTATACTTCTTAAAAAGTTTATAAAATAGGCCTTGAGCTTTGGAAAGGCACAACACAAATTAAACATATTACTATTTTTTTAATTGTATTATTATGTCGTCAACTTTTTTGTTACATCATATAAAGGTCACTTAAATTGTTTCCGTTTTTACCAGGCCTAACTCACTTTTTTGTTGCCACTTTTAAACTCTTTTATGCATCTTAAACTATTAAAATCCATCATTAAAATATGAACCATGATATATTTAACATTGTGATAATCTAAATAGCCAAAACCATTTCATGATTTATTGTGAGAAAAGCATTCTAGTTTTTGTTTTAAAACTATGGCTGTCCCACAGTCCTTTGGAAAAATGGGCTTGATGTGTGTTTACACCTGTTTGTTTGAGTACATTTTATGCACACATTAGTAAAGTACACTTCTTAGTGGTAAACTAGTAAAAAAATAGCAAAAATATCTAATCGAAATCATCTCAGAGGCTCTGTTAACCATTATGATATGGTTAATATATATACAGTATATATATATATATATATATGCATCGTAATATGATGTTAAAGTGAAAATATTTAATAAACACGGGCCGCCATGTCAGTGGTTGGTGTGAGCTAAATGCAAAACGCGGCAGCACATCGTGATGTACAGAGGGATCCAGACGCCCGCTTTCCTCCCCTGCTCTGCGGTCTCAGTGCTGTTACAGTGCTGTCACTTCTCATTGGCTGTGCCGGCTTCCATTGGGTGCCACCACCTCAACAGGGGCATCACTGCTGATAGAAAACACAGCGTGTGATTTGTGAACTCTCACCGTCTTTGTAATTTCATCAGGGTAATGGGATTATATTTCAAATCACCGCTCCTTTCTTCATTACACCTCTAAGCTCCTCTGACAGACCAAAAAACTTAAATAAAATGTGCGCGTCAGCCCCGCTTGACTTCGCCCGCCGCTCGCACTTGATTAGACAAACAGCGCGGAACACGAAGGGGGGAATAATGTGCTCATTTATTCATTTTCCCGACGAGTCACAATAGATTTTTAACGACCGATGTCTGACCTCCCTTAGGTCCCCCGTGCTTAGGAGGGTTAATAAAGCCCAACAGTCTGGAGCTGAGAGGAAGAGAGCGAGAGAGCGCAGAAGAACAGGAAAAGACCAAGCTCCCGCAACAATATAAAGATAGCCACGTCGCAGGGCCCAAAACAAACTGCCACTCCTTCCTCCATCTTGAGCACCACCCACCCTAGAGAGACGGAGTGAAGAAAGAGAGACAGAGCGATGGAGAGTTAGGCTGCTTTCCCACTTAGATTCCAATTCTACTGGTCTCTGAGGGACAATTAAGGCAGTGTGGTAGAAGTGGATTCTTTTCTGCGAGCTCTCTGGCGTGCATGTTAAAAGTTTTTCCCCTGGTATCACTGACACGGAGACTCTGAAGCGACAGGGTGGACGGGAGAGATGGGGGTGGAGGGGTGGGGAGAAAAACAAACTTGCATCTTAAAAACTACCAACTTCAGACGGTTACCAGCGAATGGTAATGAATGTTTCGCAAGACCATAACTTGTTTGGTTTTTAGACTTCTTGAGGGAGAAGGAACTTGTGTGATGATGATGATGGCATTGTGACAGAGGATACATACATGAAGTGTGTATTTGAGACCAATATTGCTTTTAAACAACATACTGTAAAAAGAAAAACAAAAAGAAAAGCTTTTTCGCAGTTGTAAAAAAAGATTACTGGATCATGTTTTACAAGAAACTACAATTTAAAGGTAAAATATGTACGAATTTTGTAACAAAATATCCAAAAATCATTTCCAGCAGTTGTGTACTTACAATATCCAAAAACTCTCCAAAGATTTTTAATTTCAGAGAAATCCCAATTTTAAATACGTGGCCGTCCTGGAAATATATGTCGCCTGTCAATGACGCAATATCTGCGCTCTCCAGGCTTTCTGTTCATACGGCCATGGCCATGATGTAACCATGGCAACTGACGTGGACAACTGCATAGTGTGTAACGTTTAGCGGCACGCAGTTCTTGTTTCTTTCAAACATAGACTATGGCAAGCAGACTTTGGGACAAATAAGGAGAACTAAAATGAGGATCAATATCAGAGTGGCGTTTTTGAGACGCCGATAGCTCCACGACCGTGACTAACTTGGACTTGAGCTTCACGAGTCACGACTTGACAGCTTTATTAGACAGCAAATGTACATAAAATAAATCAATGTTATATAACGTTTGCTCAACATGATGAAATGTTAGAATATGGTCAGTATGTTACTCTTATGTTGATCTAGTTTACCGAATTTCGTATAGCAAACGAACTAACACGTAGCATAACATTATTACTTTCAACACACATCCGTTACCTCACAAGTTCATTTGTCTAATAAACTGAACTGTATGAGTAATCCAGCACTTGCGGCTAGTTCGGTAGAATTAAATGTCCTTATTCCTTTATATCCATGGGACTCGCGCGTGATATCTGTCTCTTTAGCAATCACAACTACTGCTTCATACCGCTGCAATATTAAATGTTAAAAAAAAAAAACGCTTGTCTGAAGTATAAAATCATCGGTTACCCGTAAGCTAATCACATAACGCAATCTCCTCTCTCTCCAACTTAGACATCACCTTCATTCCAAATGTAAGTTTGCAAATGGGCTTCAGTTTGCAAATGTCGGGATTATTCTCCACAACAGAGCGAATTGCATCCCAATTCTCCATATCCGCAGTCGTTTTCGATTTCCCTAACTATAAATACATTCTTAAACTCTGCGCTTAGCAACTACGTCACGACTCTTAGCCCATCCTGTTCGTTGATTGGCCGGCTGTTTTCAGGACGGGGGAAAACTGAGATAGGTCGCTATCTCAGACTGAGAACAGAAGCGAACTGTAATTTTCTGGAATTACGAAGACTAGGACAGTACACAATGTCAGACACAACTGGAAATTCTCCAACCAAAATGAATATCAAAAACTTTCTCCACACAAAATTGTACAATTTGGCTTCCAGTTGGCACTGCTCATGTACTTTGTTGAACGGCACAAACACAGACCGTCAGAATGATACAAACAGAAAAGTCTCAGTGTGGTTGGACTATGTAAGCAGTTGGAACAACACTCGGCCAATCAGGTTTGAAAGCCTGAAGAAACTGATGTATAATTAGAATTATATTATTGTTTGTGTTTCACTTACTGTAGGTCTACTTTTACTCTCACGCATGCTTCCTTCATCTGATAGGGTGCCCTACGATTATCAGGATCCCCTTGGGTGTTTAACGATCACATCATTTTCCATGATAATGTTAAAGACTTTAAAAATGGCTTGTGATGTTGACACACTGAACTTTAAAGGCCACTCAAGAAGCAAAGACCATTACTAAACTGGCATGAAGTGACACCGGGTGTCTATATAAAAGACAGACCAGAAATTTTATCCTGGCACTCTTGGCATTTGAATATATTAATGGGTTAATGCAGATGGCAATGTCCTCATAAATGTCCTGGCAAATGTCTGAATCTTGATCTTATCATGTCCCAGCCCTTCCATAATAGATCATAAAAATGAACATGCACAAAACGATTCACAACCATTTACTTGTGCATACTCTACAGCTTTTACATTTCTCAGACACTTTTCCTTCTAATGTGACTAACAATAAAGTTAAATTGCTAGCACCATGATGAGCCAATGTTACTGCTATAATATGCTACACTTGAAGTGACCTTTTGTTACACTTGTAGTGTAAAAGTACAAAAGAAACTGTCCTTGCAGAAAATATATTATTATTGATATAAAAGGCAACTTAAGTGTACTTGCTCTGAAGTAAGAGTAGACTTTCATCTTTTGTAACACACTTAAGCATACTTCTATTCCAATTTATTTGTATACATAAATATAGAGGGATTTTCTGCATCTATGGTTTAAAATAAAAATAAAAATATGTCCTAGGTTCCCTCCACTTCCCAACTAGGTTCCATCCAGTGAATCTTGGCCATTTCCACTACTGGTAATTACAAATAAATTTAAATACAGGCTTAAAGTTTCAATAGAAATTACATTAAAGTATATTTTTGTTTACAATAAATGTTTGTCTGTACAAACTTTAACCATATTTCAAAGACAATAGAACTATATAGAATTATGAAATTACATATAAAGATGTACTTAAAGGTGCTACGTACATGTAACTTTTCTTCTATTATCTGTCCTTTTTTATTGCCTGTGTGTGAAGGGGTTGTAATCACACTTTAGAATGATCCACTTGTCAGGTTTTGCTATTATTTCTGAAGGCCAGTATTCCTATTTTTATGCGAAGTCTCCGGGTCGGATTTTCTTGCGAAATCCATCAGATGTGACGTGCATGCGCGCTCCCGAGCCTCTCTCCTTTTTTAAATACAGTCTATGTGACGACACTGCAGCGAACGACATGGAGTTGATAACACCAAAAAACAACCTGTCTTCAGCACAACAAACACATAAATATAAAAAAACAAAACAAAAAAAATTTATCTGCTCAAGCTCGTCAGGCCAAATGTGAATCGGATCAACTTAGGACGAAAACACGGATCAACATCGGCAGAGCGTTTAAATTATGGAGAGACCTCTGCTATTTTTATTGTGATAAATTACAAGTTTTCAGATATGCTGAAATAATGGTAAACTGTAATGAAATAGCAAGGTAAACTACAACATATATGAGATATGAAATGAATACAAAAGACTATTCCAGGATGACAAAAAGTAAGTGCTTTAGGATGCAACTTTTATTTTATGTACTAGATCTACGGCCTAACGTCACTAATTTTCATATTGTTTATAATATACCAGACACGTTCAGTACAGTAATGTTAATGTTTTCATGCTAAAGTCTACTTTTTCACAAGGGTATGCAATCTTACTTTGCAATGTCAGTGGCTTATTTAACAGGTATCTGAGTACAAAAAAAATAGAATGATACCATAATCAGATCATCTTCTCTAATGTTAAATGCTAAAATAAGTTTCATCATCGCCATTCAGCCATCACATGTAAATTTGAGTTGAAAATTCAATGTATTACAATGTCTTCTTTCAGATACAATTCAGGACTTTAAAACAATGAGCGCTCGCCAGGCAGCCGAGCACGTTCAGAGTGGAAAATGAAAAATGTCCATTTGCTTTTCACCCCCCTCTCAACATCTATGCATCATTTTCATCTAATTGTTCCCTCTATTCTTGCAGCTCTTTGTCAGAGGCCACATGGGAGAGGGGAAAATTACAGACTACCTGATAATTAGCAAAGTTCACAGTAGAACTTGGATCTGTACAGAACTAGCGGCTACACGCTAGAGCCGGCTTTCTCTTAGCAACTAATTAAGTCCGCCTCTGAGGGCTCCTACTGTGGTGGAGGTAGATGCTGCAACAGCAGAATCCAAAAAAAAGAAGAGAGAGAGAGAGAGAGAGAGAGGGAGGAAGTAAGAAAAAGAGAGAAATAGTTAGACTTGCTTTTGTCTTTCTTTAAACAGTGGAATAAAACCGACTCTAATGCTCCTGGTGTTTTATTATTTGTTTCAGATGTAAATGGATTTCTTTCCCAAATGGAAGTATCAGTGGTGGTCACCATTACACACCACTCCAAACAGCAAGGCTTGTTCAGCTCATGACACACTTTAATTATTATAATGGCATTATCCATATCCGTCGATGTAACACGGAGAGAAGGAACAGCTGAGCGCAGTGGGCGTTAAGCGCAGGTTTTTAATCTCCTGCAGTTGAATTAAGCTTCTATCTAAAGAAGACTTTATTGGTGATGCTATCATCATCACTGCAACAGATTATTAAGCAGGATGCATCATCAAATGTCAACGCTCGTACACGTCGGGTGGCGAGATTATCTCCTCAGGGGCCTTATTGGATATAATTATGATTTTTGTGTTTGTTTGTTTTCATTTAGTTTGAAATTTTCTTGCCCTGCTGGGCAGAGCGATGTTTGCGCTTAAGTGTCGCATGCAGCATGTCACTTTCCTCAGAGCATGCTTATACATGCTTTGATGGCTCAGAAAAAAAAAAAAAAAAATTCACACAAATAAAATCTAAAATGGTGTGAAGGGTTTGCATAATTAATTTGCAGATTAAACATGAATATACATTGTACTGTATACCTGTATATTATGGAAGCCTTGAACCGCAACGGGAAAAAAAACAAAACAAATCTAGCATTTCGAGATAAAAGTCGAAACATTTCGAGATTAAAGTCGAAACATTATGAGAGTACGAGAATACTCACACACAGTGTGTGTGTGTGTGTGTGTTTTGTTTCAGCAAAAGAAATTCAACGGGTGCCAATTAGGCTACCATTATAGGTAGGGTTGTGTATCGTTTGAATTTGAACGATTCTGATTCCGATTCCGATTCCTTGTTTCGATTCCGGTTCCCAACGAGTCTTGATTCCGATTCTTTTAAGAGGCAGGGTCAAAAAAGTTTAGCTAACCTTGCTAACCAACGGTCTTTCTGAAGGAAATACTCCTTTCTAAAGGGAAATACTCCTTTTTTGTCACAAATTTTGCATTTTGCTGAGATTTTGTTGAAGAGAAGTGAAAGTGAAGCCACACTTTGGACCGCCGACGTAAGCTACTCATGTTCGACTCGCACGGTTATGCCAACACTTCCAGTAGACGCTTCTTCATTGGTGTTGTTCAGCGGTTTCTTCTTCTGGTCGGCGGACTGTGAATATCGAAACTAGGAATCGAAATGTTAACTTTTGAACGATTCCGGGAAAAACGAAAAGTTAGTCCCGATTACAATCGATACTCGATTCTCGATACCCAACCCTAATTATAGGACGTTATAAAATATACTGTGCCGAAATAGACTTTAGCCTATAGGAAAACCAACCCGGAAAACACTTTTCAGACTGGATGGAGATATCCAGCTTTATGTATGAACGAATGAATGAATGAGGCATTTATATAGCGATTTCATATGTCTACTAGGCCTACACTCAAAGTGCTTACAATCATATCAGAGAATCTCTCCTCCACCACCATTAGTGGTAATTAAATCTGAGGAAATTACGGGATCCGGCCAAATGATTGGATACAGAATGATGCACTTAAAAAGTATCTAGAACATATTTACGATGAAGGAGACAGAACGGTTACTGTTGTGAACACCTCAAAGAACACTGCCACATAAAGTTTGGACCAGATTTTGATACCTACTCCGGTGGAGTCTGTGCACTCGTCTATAGGCAACGCCATGGTAATTCTTGTTGGTAAATTAGCATCTGTGTAGAATTTTGTTGAAAGCCCAAATAAAAGTAAAAAAGCTACTATTTTTTGTTGATCCATGGCAGTTCGAATTTACACACACACACGCGTGCTCTGAGCCAGTGGACATACACCAATATGAATGCACAAACTTCTATGGAAGACTGTATTGTCTCGAAACGCTTCGATTTTAATCTCGAAACGTTTCGACTTTAATCCCGAAACATTTCCACTTTAATCCTGAAACAATTCGACTTTAATCTCGAAACGTTTCGACTTTAATCTCGAAAGGTTTCAACTTTAATCCTGAAACTATTCGATTTTAATCTCGAAACGTTTCGACTTTAATCCTGATACGTTTCGACTTTAATCTTGAAACGTTTCGACTTTAATCTCTAAACGTTTCGACTTTAATCACAAAACGTTTCGACTTTAATCCTGAAACAATTCGATTTTAATCTCGAAACGTTTCGACTTTAATCCTGAAACGTTTCGACTTTAATCTCGAAACGTTTCGACTTTAATCTCAAAACATTTTGACTTTAATCCTAAAACAATTCGACTTTTAAATCTCGAAACGTTTCGACTTTAATCCTGAAACGTTTCGACTTTAATCTCGAAATGCTAGATTTTTTTTTGTTACTGATTTTTTTTTTATGTTGCGGTTCAGGTCTTCTTTAGTATATTACTACTCGGTAATTTTATTCAAATTTTTACTTGGACAAACAGACAGATAGATTATTTAATATCCCAAAATGCGCATAAAAATATTTGGAGGGAAACATAGCTGACAGACAGACATAAAAAGGCTGTTTAAACTACACCGTTTTCAACTATAAACATAAAACTTTTTATGCGTTTTGGCCTATCATTTACACGACAACAGTGTTTTGGGTGCCTGAAAATGCAAACTTTTGAAAATCTGTTTCAAAGTGTTTTTGAAAACGGTCTCCGTGTAAACAACAAAAACGCAAACCTCTGAAGACGATGACATCATGCACATGCGTATTACGTGTTCAACCTATAGTGCTTCATCGCCATCTAATGGCCTGACAGCAAGAGTTTTTAGTCGTTTTCGCGGATCCGTGTGAATGGGGATCGTTTTGCAAATGGTGTCGTCTGTATCCGGAAAACTCAAAGGAAACACTTTTCTGTTTTAAGCATATCATTTTCGTTTACACGTACCCATAGATAGATAGATAGCCTAGATAGACAGCCCAGACAGACAGAAGAAATGAGATCTGTTGGCTTGATTTCTCCTTTTCACATGTTATGAGAAGATTTACAAACAATAAATCTAAATTACAAATTTCTGGAAAGTCGCTGCCATGAACCCAAGGGCCAAAGAGGACAGCTGAAGCCAACCAGGAGTGATGTTTGGGCATTTGTGGCCATCCTGACAAGACTCTAGCGACACGGAGAGACTGTTTGTGATGCAATCCAAGAGAGACACGTCTAGCGAGCAGCAGACGAGGCTAAGGCACAGGCAGTCATTATTTTCTGTGCAATTAGAGGAAACCTGAAGTCCTTGATAACGAGCGCAAAAAAATGCCACATAATTAGAAATACACCACAAACACCATTATTGTCAGGAGAACACGGCCGTATAATGAAGCAATTATAAATGAGCGGCTGAGCTCCTGTCATTAATTTCAGCTTTTAAGGATGCGAGAAGATGAGCAGAGGCTAAATGTTTCAGAGAGAGTGAGCGCTGAGAGGGTGCTTAAGGTAGTCAATGCCGTCAAAACCACTTGAGGTTCTCCTCAACGGCCAGATAAAGCCTTAAGTGCCCTGTGGAAAGACTCCTCTGAGCCGGAGTGTGAGGCGAAGAGCTTTGAGCGTTAACTCCTGAGCCATTATGGCCGTCACAAGCAGAATGTTTATACATGCTCGCGCACACGTTCAAAAGCACAAAACGAGGAACTGACTTTGATGTGGAATTTCAGTCTTGAGCTAATCAACAATCAACCAAACCAACATCATCACAGAGCCTTACAGAGAGCCAGGAAGGGATTTCAATGCTCTAATGTGATGGTACAAGGTATGTTTGTTTGGTATGTGTACAATGCTTATCGCATTAGCTTGTAAGCTAAAAGGCTAAGAGAAAGCTTCATTACTTGGAGGAAAGAGAAAAACTGCTCATCCACGAAAATAACTCAAACGTATTGATCTCGCTTTGAAATGCACACGCCGCTCTCCTTAAACCCCACCAATTAAAAAAGTGGGGGTGAATTTCATTAAAATGCCACACGCTAGTCTTGATCCACCACCGCAAGCCAACCAGCGCAAACAAGCGAACATAGTGCTTTATTAATGAGAATTTTTCTTCTTTGATTGCCCTCCTGCATCGAGCCGATCGGCGATGAAATCCTAGACCGTTATATATATACAGTATATATAAACACGGAGCAGAATATGTGCAGTAAACATTAAAACGGCAGTCACTTCTTGTTCGCACACATGCACACACACACACTGCGCATTGAACTCCAAAGATGTTGGCGTCATCCAGCACACTTAGAAATACAATCTTATTAATAGAAAGGCTGGTGCTACAGGCACACTACATCATTATTGTCTTGAGAATGCAGTGCTAGAGAAGGAGGCAATTAGGCTGAGGAAGCTGCGAGGTTGCCATTATTTTAGCATTTAATGACCAGGCGCTACGGCAGGGGCTTGATGCAGAAATGAGGGTCTCAGCTCTGAAATTATGCATTATCTGGCAGATCTTAGTGCACCCCCCTAAGACTCCCTCTCCTTCACCATGAATAAATTTACATGGGAATGCTTATTTCTCTAATTTAGGCAGTAAAATTAGAATATACAATACAAATCTACCCGTGGAAGACAAGCATCTACTCACTGTTTTGGTTTTTAATGACCCTGTTTCATGTCTTCCTGCGCTTTTTTTCTAGTTATTGGGCGGGGGCTGGAACAGACTTGTGGAAATGAGAATTGTGTCTTTCTTCCATTAGTTTAGCTACGATTTTTGCAAAATGGAGGAATATTTTGAGCCTATGTGGGAGTTCACACATAGGCTTATTTGGGAACACCTTTGACAAGAACAGCAAATGCTGAAGGAACGGTTGCGTAATGAACTGGTCTCTTCAAAAAGCCATAGCCTTGAATAAAGTGTCAAGCTATTAAAGCATTGAATGAACACCCAATATACACACAAATAGCATGAAAAACTGGTTTCAAATAGGTTTCCTGAACACTTACCCATTTGTCATTGGTCAGTCAAACAGATAGCCCCGCCCCAAACAAACACCATTGGTTGAGCCACTGTTGTCGTGCTGCTGGTCCGAAAGCTGAAACAAACAGAACAATTTTTAGGAGACACAATGATCAAATATCTACAAACAACGTATTTGGCTTATACTATGACTGCATCTAACTCTGGGGAAGGAGAAAGTATTTAACATCCAAAAATTATACACTTCACCTTTGAAAAATAAATATTCTAAATGATAAATGGCGCAAATTCCTTTGCTGAACTTCATACTAACTCCAAACAATGAACATTTATGTGATTTATTGTTGATGAGCAATTGTAAAAATGACATCTTGCAGATGAAAATGCACACAGCAAATAGATGCCCTGCTTTGTTTTTCATCATCAAGGAAGATTGTGATTATTAGAATTAAAATTAGGGACTGAGGTTAACGTAATGTGAAAAGATGAATATAATATAATGAATATGAAATATAAGTGTGCATGTGTTTCAGTGTTAACAAGAACAATTGTCGTTAATTGAAATAAATTAAAATCAAAATGTTAGTTTAAGTTTAAGTTGAGCCTAAAACTAAAACAAAAATAAATTCATATGAAATATAATTCAAAAACATAAAAATGACTATAGCGCATATCAAAATGAATAATACAAAAATATAAAACTAAAAGCTGAAAACATTAGTATATATAAATATTGTTTGGGCCCTTGGTATTAAAAAGTTTTCCTAAACAATGCCTTCTACTTCATAAAAATAATACATTATGTGATGATACATTATTTGCCACCACCATATCACAAAAAAACAATTTCTCGGACGTTCTCTACCATTATTTGTAACCCAGAAGCTTCGACATGGGCATGATCTGCACTGTCAGCTAGCGCTCTTCTCCTGGACAATCACGGCAGATTCCTGCATAAGAAGTTTCAGCCATCCGGTGAAGTCAAGACTGAGGAGATGCGTCTCTCACTGCTAAGAGATGTTCATCATTCTTGATCTGAGACTGTCAGGCCCCGGTGTTTTAGTGCCTCTTGCTATTAGGCAGAATTGACAGGCCAAGAAGGTAGCGAATAGGAGAAACGTGTGAAATTAAGGAGGGCATCGTGTGTGTGTACGTGTGATGGGAGAGAGCAAGTGAAGTGTGGCCGTCATTTAATCTGCAATTTATCAGTTTAGGCTGCACCTTGTTACAATGGAGCGAAATTGTTGCTGCCTTCAGGAGAGATGAGATGGCGTCTCGTCCCTTCTATTGCCCCCCCCCACCCCCACCCCACCCCTCTCTCTCTCATTCGTTCTTTCTCTGCATGCACCTCTTAATGTAGTCTGACAGCGGGGGGCCGGATGGAGTGGGAGAGATATGGTGGAGAGGTATTTTTTTATTGTTATTATTATTATTTCTGAAAACCCTCAATTAATATATAGCGTTGTCATCCCCTCCATGGGCGAACGGCCATAGCTGTGTGTGTGTGTGTGAGAGAGAGAGAGAGAGAGAGAGAGAGAGAGAGAGAGAGAGAGAGAGAGAGAGAGAGAGAGAGAGAGAGAGACGCCTGTGGAGGCTTCTGTGTCATATAGGGCTGAGGTCACACACTGAGGTTGGTTGCTTTGGGAACATACACGCACAAACATCTCTTCTATAACACTGAGCACATTCATTTCAGGGCAATCAATGCTTAATTGGCATTTTTCCCATTAGGCCTCTCTATTAATGTCTTTTTAAATCAGATTTGTATGAGTTGTGAGCTAGTTCATGTTAGATTTCCCATTTTAGAAGCCTAATCAAATTACCTCATTGGGCTTCTGTGGAATGGTATTTTTCTATATCCATGACAATATTCGATTTAAATGGCCTCCCTGCTAAACAGGTTGACAAGCATAGTGTATTAATCTTAGTGCAGTGTCTCCTGAAATGACATGTAATCTGCAATGCGCTTAGCCACGTTTAGGCGCATGGACATTTGCGATTGAAGTGTCCATCATGACGTGGAAAAGAATCCTCTGTGTGATCCCACCCAGGGTTTTGGTATAAAACGCTGCAAATGAGTGGACCCAGCCATTGAAGAACCATTTTTGGTTCACCAAAGAATATTTCAGTGAAGAGTTTGCTTAAGGTGTGTTCACATTGGCAAAAAAAAAAAAAATCAGTAGCATAGAGATGTATTAAAGGGTTAGTTGACTCAACTGAAAAAAAAAAAAAACATTTTTACCAATTACTCACACTCATGTCTTCCAAACCCTTAAGACTTTCGTTCATCTTTTAGACAAATGAAAATATTTTTAATGAAATCTTAGAGATTTCTGTCCCTTACATTGACAGTCAACGCAACTACCACTTTGACACTTCAAAAAGTTCATAAAGAGATGGTTAAAGTAATCCATATGAATTGCGAGGTTAATTAACTAATTTTCTGATGAGACTGAATTGCTTTATATGATGAACAGATTTTGGAAGTGACATTTGAAGGCCAAGTATGGTAACCCATACTCTGAATTTATCCTCTGCATTTAACCCATCCAAATAAGTACACACACATTAGAAGTAGTGAGTAGTGAACACACTGACTGCCCCATTCACATATAAACATTGATCAGCGAACATAACAAGCAGAAACTAAACCGAACCTGCCATGATGCACAAGAACAACCCCCATTGGTTCTTTCAGACGCTCAAACGTACAGTGTAAAGCACAAGAATGAACCTCATTGACTCTTTTGGAAGATTAAAAATGCTGTGTGTAACACATGAGAATGAACCTCATTGGTTCTATTGGAAGCTCAAACTTGCTGCGTAACACGAGAATGAACCTCATTGGTTCTTGCAGAAGCTCAAAAGTGCAGCGTAACAAGAATGAACCTCATTGGTTCTTGCAGAAGCTCAAAAATGCAGCGTAACACGAGAATGAACCTCATTGGTTCTTCCACGTAAAGCAAACATGATTGAGCTTCCGTTTACCACAACTGATGTTTGTGTTGATGAATGTTTATTTGTGAATGAAAGCCTCAATTCAATCTGAGCGATCGTGTCTCTTCAGAAAATTTTGACTAAACCGATCAATTCATATGGATTCGTTTTTCCATCTCTTTCTGAACTTTTCAAAGTGTCAAAGTGGAAGTTGTGTGTAATAGAGGGACAGATATCTCTCAGACTTCATTAAAATATCTTCATTTGTTTGGCGAAGATGAACAAAAGTCTTACGGGTTTGGAACGACATGAGGATGGATAAACTATGACAGATTCTCATTTTTGGGTGAACTAACCTTTGAGCACAGCTCATGCAGTTGTCATTTTCAAACAAGCTGCTTTCTGTTGGCAAAAGCGGCAAATTCCTTTTGTAGAATGATATGGTTACATGGTTGCTAAAGGTCCTTCATGGAACCAGATGCCAAATGAAGATACATTTTCAAGAGTGTATGTGTGTTAGCTGGTTTAGTAGCAGCCATAAGACGAAGTGTCGGGAGTATTAATGGTCAGCGGGAAACTGGACAAAGTGTTGCGGTGCCGCTATCACACAGCACTTTTTCTACAAGAGCCTCTTTAATCCAGAGCAAGTTCACCTTTGTTAGCCTGCTGGGCTGACAAGCAGGGCAGGGAAGCCAGGACTAGCCCTGTTTAATGCCTGTGCCCTGTAAAACAGCATTGCGCAGCAGAAAAGTCAGGGCTGTGTTAAATACCTGCAGGGCATACTCCAGGCAACCAGGGGAGAAGAAGAGAGAAATGGATGGAGGAAAAAGAACTAGGCCATCTAAAAAAAGGAGAGATGGGGAAAAGGAACTCTCACCTGGCAGGATTTGATGACACACATAAGTTGCAGGATGTGATTCCAACTAAGTTTCAGAATAGCAGCTGTCTGAAACACATCAAGAAAACATTACACTGCTCATAGGTTTGTTAGGAATAAGGCGAAGTTATTTTGTGATGTTAGCATAGCTTTAATGACACCCAGAGATAAATAAATGGTAACTATAAATAACTGCAACATAATATAAATGTAAGGATGTAATCTCTTTTTTATGACAGTATGTGCTGCTCATAACAGATATGCTGGTAAAACAGCTGTCCCATTATCAACAATGTTCTAAAGTTTTTATATAAATTATTATTAGTATTAGTCAGAGGTTCAGGGTTCTAATCAGCACTCGTATGGGTTTGTATGTGTGAAAGTTATATGTTATACTAACTTATGTTAGTTCGTTTGCTATATGAAGTGAGCTAGATCAACATTAGAATAGATACTGACCATATTTTAACATTTCATCATGTTAAGCTAACGTAATATATCATTGATTTGTTTAATGTTGCTCACCTGTCTAGTCAAGTCGTGATTCGTGAAGCTCTGCAAGTTAGTCGCGGACGTGGAGCTCTCGGCATCTCCAAAACGGCACGCTGATATTGATCCTCATTTTAGTACTCCTTCTTTGTCCCAAAGTCTGTTTGCCATGGTCTATGTGAAATAAACAAGAACTGTATGCCGCTAAACGTTACGCGTACACGCTTGTCGCCATGGTTACGTCCGGGCTTTGGCAGTATGAACGGAAAGCCAGAAGAGCGTAGATATTGCGTCATTGACAGGCAACATCTTTGTCCGTTTCTCAATGGGCTATATGCACGCATAAGTTCCGCATTTGACCTAAGGATGCTCGTCTGTTTCCAGTTGGGGAGATTAAAGCGAAAGAAAACCGAGGAAAACCGGATTAACGGATTATACCGGAAAACCGAGTCTTCAAAATTTACTGTCCTCCCGTCTTTGAAACGAAACTTTCATAGATGTAATTTTATTTAGTTATGTTTATTTAATATAATTTTAAAAAGAAGCATAAACACAACGAGGGGTGTCTGTTTTGTCTGTTTTTGTGACTAACGTTTCGTTACTATAACCATGGAGTATAAAATTCAATATAAATTCTCGGTATTGCATTGGACTCTAAGATAATAAACAAACAAGATAAGTGCTGCTGTTGTACGAAAAAAAAGAGTTGTTAGTAGTGTTCTTAACTGTGGCCTTCTTGATCACGTCACTCTGTAAAAGCTCTGGCTACTTCGGTTATCACTTTATGCAAATTTTTGCCAACAATACAACGAAATGTGCTACAACTCTACCTCTTTTCGTCAACGATATAACGAAATATGTTATAAAACACCACTGCCTCTTTTCATTTAAAAATAAAAATCTTAAACAATCAATAAACCACAGATTTAAGCTTTAAACAACTACATTCTCAACTGAAATACTCTTAAAATTAAATTTCATAACACAATAACAGTAGTATTTTGATATTACGCGGTTTTCTCCTGTGCTATTGATGCTCGCTGGTTGGTGCGAGATGCATTCTGGGATACCTGGCTGTCTCAAGTCCGCACAAGTCACCTCTCGATGCATCCTCGGTAAACGGGGCGGATCAAGAACACATCCGGGAATTTGAACTGGACTTGGCTAGATGTGAACTTTGAATTGGATAAGTACTTGGGCAATTACAGATGACATTTCACAAGTCCACAAGAACACAAGTACAGACAAGAACACATATTGAGAAAAGGCCTTATTTAAAATTGGAATTTCTCTGAAATACAAAATCTTCTGAGACTTTTGGGATATTGTGAGTACACAACTGCAGGAAATAGATCACACTGTGCCATTGAATTTTGGACATTTTAGTATAAAATTCTTACATATTGTACCTTTAACTAAAACCACACCACGCACGAGAATTAAACTAAAACAATCATGGGATAAACAATCATAATAACACTTTTGAGAAGATACATTTTTTCCATTGAGTATTAGAAGGCTACTTAAATGTTAAACAATGCTTTCACATTAAACAATACAGTTGCCTCCCACTGAGAATATGACTCCGCTCTGAAGGTCTGCTCTGAGATCAGATCGCTTCAACCATGACAACAACTGTTTTATTTCCTCGAACGTGGATTAAACTCTTCTTTGATGAAGACGTGACTTGACATCCTCTGCTCACTGCATGTCGGGAGCCGAGACAGCTCACTTTTCCATCGGGCACGTCGCCAGACAGCCTGCCCTGGGTCAGGTCCTCAAAGGAGGGCCGCTGTGGCCGGAGACACATTTGCTTGTAACTTCTGTCACCTGTTGCTTGAGGGACGAGGCAGCATGACTGAAACCAGTCACATCAGTGCCTGTCTCAGAAGAAACTACGAAGACTCTATCTGGTACCGGTGTACTAGTGACAAAAACTGCCTGACCGTCGATTCAGTTTCCTCAGGCAGATCAGTGGCACAGCTCAGAGCTCATTTCTCATATTAACGCTGACAGAAATCAGCAAAGCAGGCGTCAAGCATACATACTTAGGCCAGATCGCTCTCACTCGGAGGGAGCCATTGGCTACAGATGATGCATGTCTGATTGATCGTGCTGGTGGTGGACTTTACAGACGTCTGAGATCAAATATATCAACATCTCGGCTATAGGCTAAGGTGAACACTCACATAAAGTGATCTTAAAGGGAAAGTTCACCAACCAAAAAAAGACATAATATGTTAACATTTACTCACCCTCATGTCATTCCAAACCTGTATGATCATTATGTGAAACTCTTTATAATGTGATATTGCAAAGAAGTTGTTTTCCATAAGCTACTGGGTCCGAAACAACTCTTTGACTTTCCATTACAAAAAAAAAAAAAAAAAAAAAAAAAAAAACATGATTATATTTCTTAAAATATGTCATTATTTTTATTCCAAAGAAGAAAGTCCTACATGTTTGGAATGACATATCATAAATTTTAGGCTACATAAATATTTTTTTGGCATCTTGGCAACTTTCAAAATGCACAGTCCCGGTGTTATTGTGAACTACTACGTTTTTAAATTAAATAGTTTACCTTTATTTAAAAAAAATGTACATATTTTTTTTTTTTTTGCGAAGACAAACATCTAAACATTCTTAAATCAAGATACATCTAAGTAAAATTACTTCAGATATTAAGTCTTGTTTTCTGAAACAATGGTCAATTAAACAACAAAATCTGCTAATGGTGGTCAAAAGAATAAACTTAATTTAAAGGGGGAAATTGCTATTTTTTCTTGTTTTAAGAGTAAAGCTATGAGACTGTTATCTGGTGCTATTCAGAATGTCAATGTTTAGATATTTGTGCTGGAAAGAGACAAAAATACAGGAAGAAAGCAGTGTAATAAGCTATTCTGAAATTAATTTCTTTTCCCACTGACATCACTTAAGCCACACTGTAAAAAAATATTGTTGGTTTAACTTAAAAAAAGTAAGTAACCTGGTTGCCTTAAAAATTTAAGTTCATTGAAATGAAAAAAAGTGAGTTAATACAATGAAGGAGATTGAAATCATCAGAAACTCATGTTATCTGAACTAAATGTTGATTTGACAAAATAAAAAATGTTGTGATTATAATCATGATTTTTTTTTTTTTACAGTGGGATTTTGTATAATAGTAAAAAACACTATTTAGGCCTTATTTCAACAAATTTGTATTCAGGTCTGGCTCAATCAACCTATTCAAATAAATTACTGATGTATAAAACTTTGGTTCTCAACTGTAGCAAACTTCCAGAGATGCCCCAGCAAATCTTTGAACGCTTTACATTTATTTAGTTATATATTGGTACAGGTATATATTGGTTTAGCAATATTGGTAAAAACCCTGAACCTACCCCTAAGCCTCAACCCATGTTACCTTATTATGTATACTTTTACATGTAGGCTATCGTTAAAAAAAAGCTTGCCAATAAAACAAGACTAAAAATTATTATGTACAACATTAAACTTACTTTGTATATTTTAGTTTATTTATTTTCATTACAACAGAGGTTCATTTCACCTTATGCAGTCCTTAAAATATTACTTTGAGAACCATTGGGATAAAATCAAGTCCCACCCTGTGATCCTATTTCACTCTTAAATAGGCTACGTCACATTAATTGTGAACTGTAAGTTAACTTTAAATAGAATATTCTCTGCTACAACAGCCAAACAGGACGTAAAACACAATTCATACTTGGTTAAGTCAGTCCTGAGCTGAAACACCTAATATTCTTACAAGATCTTTAAAATGCCACATATTTTATGTTGATGTTATTAATCTTCCATAAGCCCTATCGTATAATAAGCTTATCTACTGCAGAAAGCTGCATAAACGACTCACATCCTCAGGTTTTTTAAAGCACAGTACAGTCCTGGTGTGCCGGTCATGCTTTTCACTAACTCAATTTAGTCAGCCAGCTTAACTCATTTCTAGTTTGGAACTGAAGACCCTGTTTTTTGGGGGGTTTGGATGCAGAACGTCTCCCGTGCCCATGCTGCAATCCCAGTGTGTGCAGGTTGAGCTGGGTTTCATTATTTACATCTCTGCAGATCCTCCTGAGCTCTAATCTTCACGTCTCGCAGGCTCCTCGGGGCTATTTCATTTAGCTTTAATATGTGCGTTTGACGTTTTGTTCATTTAGCTTCGCCCTTTAATTTAATTGACATGCTGCTGCCTTGTTTTGTTTGTTCTCGCCTGTGTAGGGATTTTTTCCCTCATCTTCTAATGCTTCTATAATGCTGAGGTTGTGTGAGAAGAACTTAATGTGTGTGGACTGTGGACAGACAGTGAAAATTAATTTATGCATGCATGCTAATGGGGAGGTAAAATCAGTGACTTTTTCATTACATTACAATTGCATGGGGTACCTGTGGGAATGCATTACTTGTACAATAAATGTACAAACAATACATTCAGCCAGAAATGTGTTGTGTAATCTGATTGACTGAATTATAACAGGATGAGGTTATGAGAATGCCTGGTTAGTTAATAGGCTGTTGGTGGTAAACTCATTTCCAAAAAGCTTTAAGACAAAACAAGAGCAAAGAAAGAGTTGTGAATTTCAGTTTAACAGTTCAGAAGTCTTATAGAGTTAATTGTTATACTTGGCTACTTGAGCAACAGGATCTTTATATCTTCTTTTAGCTCATGTGAGTTAGTGACCTAGTGCATAACGTTGAGTTTGATATTTTCCAAAAGTACAATTCGCCAACACAGTTCCTCTGGTGTTTAGCTTAACATGTACAATCTTTCAGACGTTCTATTTGAATTTTTGTTAGCATTACTTTGTCTAAATGAAAGGTTTCACAAAATGGTGTGTGTTTTAGCTACAATATCCTTTGAATGTTCTTTGTTTCGACGATATCCGAGGCGTTAATCACAAATGGCGCGGCTGCCATCTGGCGGTCACTGAGGGATTAACACCCATCAAACCCATTAATGTCTGCGTTTACTTTCAATTGCAATTCACTTTGATAATTCAGCGCAACCCAGCGCATATTGGTGAGCTACACTGGTTAATTAAACTTTCATATTATGTGGTAGAAATATAATACATCTAAAACAAAACAAGCTAAAATGTATGATAGCCTAATTCTCAATTTCAATATTCACAAGCATAAATGACTTGAATCCACTTCCTCGATTTCTTAAGCAGACTAGGCAAAAATATAGACCTTCATGAATGTCTACAAGGGTCATTACATTTGGTAATACTTCACAATAAGCGCTCATTTGTTAACAATATAATTCATTAACTAACAACTAACAATGAACAATATATTTACAGCGTTGTTGATGTTAGTGAATTAAATGTTCATGTTTGTCAGTTCATAAAGCATTAATGTTAACAGATAGCTACAACTATTGAATGAACAACTTTTTAGTAAATGTTGAGATTAACATTTAGATTAATAAGTGCTGTGGAACATTCTTAGTTCATGTTATGAACTAGTGTGTGTGTGTGTGTGTGTGTGTGTGTGTGTGTCTATATTGGTATGTGTGGGGGAAAAAAAAAATATATATATATATATATATACACACATACATATGAACTAAGAATAATAGTTCTTATATAATACATAGGCTATATATACATATTTATGTATATAATGTACTGTATGTATGCATGCATGTATACATATTTATGTATATACAGTATGTATGCATGCATGTATTGTATATCATATATCAGACAATTATTTGTCATTACACCATATATAAATGAATGATATAATGGGTATAATATACATAAGGTAGTAAGTATATTATATAATATACATTAACGTTGACTAAGCCACAATCCATTATGCTGTTCTTGCTGCATGTGAATCACAACCCATGTGAATAAAGCAAGCCTAACATTTAAAAAAAGAAAAGAAAATGAAGTGTGTGTGTGTGTGTGTGTGTGTGTGTAGTCAAGTGAGAGCCTCACTGGACTGATGATCTGTGATTTCAGTGCCATCTGGGCTTGGCCCTCAGGCTGTTTAGATCTTCATGCAACAATCTGACATCAATATGTAACACAGTTGCATCAGACAAAACCCATTCCCAAATCCAGCATGCACAATCAAATCAGCAAACCCCCTAGAACCTTTGTTTACAAACGGATAAATGACAATAACACGGCCACAGGATTGCCAAATGTGTTTGTGGGATGAGGGGGGGAATGACCTCGTGTTGTTTAATCAAAGTTTATTCATATCACTAGCCTGTTTCACCAATAAGGCCTCCATCTCACACAGCGGGCTGCCCATATCCACCCGATCACACCTAAACAAAAGCTATCTCTTCTCCCGACCGAGCGAGTCATTTCGGGTTATTAATACAACTAATTACCCTTTTTCTGGCCAAATTTGAATTTAAATGAACAATCGGAGATATCATCAAGAGAAGCAAAGCCACCCCGCTGCGTTCTTTTCCTCTGATGGAAAGATTACAATTAGAGCACTGGAGTGGTAAGGGCAGGAGAGAGAGAGCAATTGCGAAAGCCTATTACGGTGAAAAAAAATCTCCAATTACAAAACCGCTATACAGTTGTCAGTGGTAATTAAATGTGTGGCGAGTGCGGGGGCTTTGCTATTCGTGGCGGCCTTTGTTTCGTCATAGTCAAGCCCAGTGACGTGCTCGATGTGAAGGTGACAGACATCAGTGTGTAGGGATCTGTCAAGGACAGAATGCCACTTTTTAAAAGCAGTCCTAGATGGTTGAACTTTTCATAGACAGTTTTATTTGCGATTATCAATTGTGAAGAAAGTAGGGCTGTCAAACAATTAATCGCATCCAAAATAAAAGTTTTTGTTTACATAATATATATATATATATATATATATATATACACACACACACACACACACATATATATATATATATAAATATTTATATATAAAATATTTATATATAATATAAAGTATATATAAATCTATATACAGTATATACATGAAAATATTTCTTAAATATATACAGGCATGTGGGTGCATTTGCATATAACATATGTGCACCCATAAATATTATATAAAAACAAACTTTTATTTTGGATGCGATTAATCGCGATTAATCGTTTGACAGCCCTATAAGAAAGTCTTTCTGTCGTTAGACCAGATCCTATTGCAGTATTTATTATAATTGGCCCGTGTACGTCATAAAAAAACAAAAACCTAGTAATCTTTAATCAAAATAAAAGTGCATTCACACCGTGTCATAAGTGGAATTACGCAATTCCGACCTGTAAAAAGTGTTCACGTCTTCATAAAACAATTACAACTTGTACTACCTGAGCGCTGCAATTAATTTTGCTCTTGTTAATGTTGCCATAAAAAAAGCATTATTTCAAGTAGGTCACGCTAGGTCACAGCAATAGCAAACCACAACCATCCAATCAACTTCCAACAGAAAAAACGAAGTCCAACCCTACACTCTAAAAAATGGGACAAACCCAAAGGTTGGGTTAAAAATGTAATTTGTATGTAATGTATGTAAATGTAACTTTCACTTTCAACTGTAATTTTTAAATTACATTTTAACCAAACATTTGGGTTTGTCCATATTTGACCCAAATTGTGTTAAAATAACCCAGCATTGTTTAGAGTGTACATACTTTATAGTTTGAAAGGCTGTTTCACTCAGACAGGGAAGAAAATAATATTGCAAACTTAGTTTCTCATTTTACAACTCCTTCAGAGTTAAACAGTTGGGTTTTACCGTTTTCGAATCCATTCAGCCGATTTTCTGATATTTAGAAGAATATCAGTAAACATACAGTTTCTGGTCCAATTGACTTCCATAGTAGGAAAAAAATATATACTATGGAAGTCAATGGGACCAGAAACTGTCCAGTTACTGATTTTCTTCTAAATATCAGAAAATCGGCTGAATGGATTCGAAAATGGTCAAACTCAACTGTTTAACTCTGGGAGAGTAGTAAAATTAGCCTATTTTCAAAAAAAGTGGAGTATCCCTTTAAAACTAAAAAAAAAGCCAGAAGATACAGTAGTCATGCATCTCTATCAAGACATTTTGATGCAAAAACACGCGTAGCATTTTCACGGAAAAAGTCTTTAATCGTTTTTTTGTTTGTTTTTTTTAAGAATTATGTACAGGTTCATATTAAATCACATAACACACAGAATGCCTTCCCGACAGGAGCCCAAGTGAGTAAGCTCAAATGCAAGCCATTACCCATAATTCTCTTAGCATGCTCTTCAAAATAGTGGACCGACATGATACGGTAGGGATTATAAAGCTCTTAAATACAGATCGAGTACAAAGCCTTGCTCTCAGTCAACATACTGCGCTGATATTAAGCCAGTTCAGTTAAGTACAGTACCCTGTTTAAGTCGCTTGGGCTAAAAAGTGTGTTCAAAAGGAATGGTAGTGTATTTCAACTGTTCAATTAAAAACTGCCCTATTTAGTTAGTTCACTTTTTAGTTCTTCCGGTTACACCAAAAAAAAAAAAAAACCTTTCAACCTCAAGAAAAATAAAGAAATAAATCAAGATTAAGTCCTCTTCAAATGTTTGCCACAGGTTACACAAACCCTAAGGTGCATATTTTTGTTAGGGCAGACTTTATACACAAAAAAGGTCTTGGTAAAAGTACATGCCATGAAAATATAAAGTCTTTGACTCCTTTGGCAACTAATTTCACCAAGATCCATCAAATGCAACACTGCTGCTGTGGAAAAAAATAATAATAATAATCCAAACACTGCAAACAAACAGAGCACCAAAATAGTGTGCTAGCCTGAACCATTTGAGATATGGAGATCAATTATACCCGATTCCACATTACAGAAAATATTGAAAAGGCAAAAATGTATGTTACATTATAATTTAAAAAGGAACCAGTAAAAACAAAGATAGTCTGCTATACCATTTATATAGAATTTAAATGATCTATTATATAGAATATAAATGTTATACAGATTATCATTGTTCCAAAGTGCACTGCAAATTAAGTCTTGTAGCTGATGCTCTTCGTATTACAGTTTGTGCAAGAGAGAGAGAGAGATACACGACGACATCGCGTTCATGCGCCATTCAAATCAGAAGGAAAACAAATATATATATATATATACAGGGCTCTAAAGGCAACAAAAGCTAGAGGAAAAGAATGCATTACAACAATTTTATTTATCCCTTTATGTACACAGTTGGAGGTAGAACTAATTGTTCTAAGTGCATCTACTATATTTAGGACCAAACTCAACACCCAGAGTATGTTTTCAGATATTCACACATCTTTAGGACCAACAATAACAGACAGACTTAAAAGGGGGGAAACTCAAGACAACCACAAAGAAAATGTTAGGGGTACAGTTATTTCGCCCTAGTTCTACGCAAGTGCAAATGTTACTGGGAAGTTCTGATATGATAAAAATGAGTTTAAATAATATATTGTGCCGATATCAACAGCAAAAACTGTTATGAAGAACGTATGGGATTATGAAACGAGGTAGCCTGAATCGCATAGATATGTTCTCCTCAGCAACATCAATATACTAGACCTCAAACTTTGATGATGCCACAGTGTTAAAATGTTCTTTGTTCTATCAAAACTCAATACACTGGCAGAAAAAAAGTCTAAAATGTTACCTTTAGGTGTAAAACAGCTTGTCACTGGGACAGTTCCCATAAGAGAGCCAGTTTGTAACTTTTATACCCCTAGAAGGTGCATATTAGTAGTCAAAAGTACCCCTAAGGAACTAGTATGAACCTTTTAGGGGTAAATAAGGCCCCCTTTGAGGATACTCCCCAATAAAAAGCTCTTTTTGCCTTAAAGGTACATTTTCTTCTCTAAAAGTGTACCTCAAAATACAGAAAAAATAGTCCTGCTAACTCAAAGTTTTACTTGGGAACTGCATTATAAAAATAACAACGACTTTAACCCTAGAAAAGTAAGAACTTCGAAAACAATACATGGACTTTAAAGGGATACTCCACTTTTTTTGGAAATAGGCTCATTTTACAACTCCCCCAGAGTTAAACGGTCGAGTTTTACCATTTTTGAATCCATTCAGCCGATTTTTTGATATTTAGAAGAATATCAGTAAACAGACAGTTTCTGGTCTCATTGACTTCCATAGTATATGTTTTTCCTACTATGGAAGTCAATGAGACTAGAAACTGTCTGGTTACTGAAATTCTTATAAATATCGGAAAATCAGCTGAAAGGATTCGAAAAATGGTAAAACTCAACTTTTTAACTCTGAGGGAGTTGTAAAAAGAGCCAATTTCCAAAAAAAAAGTGGAGTATCCCTTTAAACACAAGTAAAGGTCAGTATCAAACTGAATAAAAGTATTTTCCGGGGACAACAGCAGTAACTATTGTCTGAGACCATTTGGTAAGACCTCACAGTCAGTTTTCCAACTATTCAACACAAATAACAATCCACAAAACTGATCGTCCAATTGTGGGGTGTTTCTACTGTATATGGCATGTTGTACTTTCTACTGTAGGTTAGTTATTATTAGCATAGCCAGACTTGACTTTGACAGATCCAGCTTCCTCACTTCCAGGAAGATGCAAGAAACGAAAAGAACAAGTGTTACTGCAAATGTCTGCAAGGCACTAATTTACAACTCTATCCGCTAATGTGAAAACACCCTATTTTAGCTGCTCTCAGTGAGTCTTAATTTTTCTCAAACTTGTTTCCTCAACCGAACCGTGTGCATCTGTCCCAACAGCTAAGTCAGGAAATATAATAAAACATTAAATACAGGAGTGAAGTAATAAATACATTTTATTTTATATAAATATGTGGGCCCTTTTGTCCAAATTGTCTGGGAAACGTAGTAAAGAATGAATGTACAATAATGACAACACCTGCTTACATTCATAGAACAAGCTGCCCTTGTAAAATAATGGCATGATTCATTTGATAAACTGTAACATCCATACACTGGCAGCATCTATAGTGATGCGTTATGATATGACTGTTAGCTATGAATGGGGTGAGATTGCACGGTTTACACGAGAAGGACAGAATCGTGGATTGCCCTCTGAAGCGTCCCGATAAATAATCGTTGCCGGTGGTCCCTTTTTCATTTGATAGGCATGTTTTAACAGCTAATCACTTGCTAAATCTGTTTAATACGAAATTTGATTCTAAGCCCCAACACCTCCCCAATACTACAGAAAAAAGACGTGGGTTATAAGCGAGATCAGTAGAGCGCGGCAACGTCGCCACCGGCCGCATTATTTGTTTTCATTCGCTTTTAAACTTGTTTTTGTCTCTATGTACAGCTATACAGACTGAGGCGATGCCTCGCTGCGATGAAGGGGAGAGTAGTCGTCGTCCGCGCTGTCCTCTCTTTCGCTCTCTTTCTCCTTCCTACAGTCTGCCCATACAGGTGGCTGTTCTGCTTCACTTGCGATCGTCGATGGTTTTAATGAATTCCACGGCGGCAGTGAACTGCATCCACCAATAGCACTCCTCCCCGCTCAGCCTGCTGGCGTAGAAATTATTGATGTACTGAATGGTGGACAGAAGGCAGGGTGGGTTTGCCTGGAGGGAGGGAGAGAACGAGCGAGAGGGGGAATTAACGCGCGAGATAACATCTGACCACCCACATTGTGCGTCCTTACACATTCAAGCACACTAACAAGTTTAGAAAATCTGGTGTGGGCGTGCGCGTCGCAAACACAAACAGGTATGGGGAGGGGAGAAGAAAAAAAACTCACACATTTAACAAAACTTAGACATCAGCAAGCAAACAAAATAAGCACGTTAGGTTTGCTTCTGAAGACTTTAGAGGTTTTAACTTTGAAGCAGACTAGTGTTCAAAAGTTTAGGGGCAGATTGTTTCTTATTTATAGAACTTTTTTTCATCAAAAGGTGCATTAAATTGATCAAAAATGGCAGTAAAGACATTTACAGTGTTCAAAAATGCTGTTCTTTTGAACTTTCTATTCGTCAAAAAATCTTGAAAAATACAAGCACAATACAGCACAACTGTTTTCAAGATTGATAATAATAAGGAATGTTTCTTGAGCAGAAAATATTAAGAATGATTTCTTAATATCATAAGAATCATGTGACGCCAAAGACTGGAGTAATGATGCTGAAAAAAACAGCTTTGCCATTACAGGAATAAAATGGAATTTTAAAATATGTTTAAATAGAAAACAATTATTTTCAACTGTAATATTTCATGATAATACAGTTAAAGTATTTTTGATCAAAAAATAAAAAATATAAATAATATATTTTTTTAATAAAATAATAAAAACCTAACAAACTTTTGAATCGTCTATCTAAAATGAACCTCACAAGGAATTAAAAAATAAAAATGCTATAAAATGTTATTTGTAGCAGGGATGCAACATTTATTAATACCATATCAGTTAATGCTTAATATTGAGATTATTTTTTTATTATCATCATATTTTTTCTGTATCATTTGTATCATATCATAATGGATATTTATTTGTGCACGCTCATTTCCCTGATTTCTACCCTTACCATAATGTAATGCTCTTAAAATGTTTATCTTTAAAACCATAAATAATAATAATATATTACAACAATTAAACCATTTTAGCAAATATCAAAATAACTAGAGTACATTAAAATCTTTTGATGCTTAATTCACTTTAAGCATTTGAAACGTGCATTCGAAAGGACGAAGGAATGAACCCTGCTGTTTTCATGAGTTGAAACGGAGTTGCTTGTATTTGGAAGGATGTGCCATTTTTCCATTACATCTTAAAAGCAGTTTAATGAAGTGAAGTCATATGTTGTGGATGTACTGTAATTGCTTTTAAATACACACTTTTATATAGCAAAGGATATTTTATTACGTAGAAGACAACAAAGCCTTTGGGCCTTAGTGCCAACTATTAGAAATGTTACAAAATACACACAGCACACTTAATGCAATTAGCAGAATTATATCACTCTATAGTTTTGCCTCTTAACTCACCTTAATTAGGACAAAGACGAGCACGGGGACGAAGTCGTCCGCCCCGGGTACAGCGTCCTCATTGGCCAGGCTGAGCAGGTTCATAATGGTGGAGCACATGCGCAGGATACACTGCACCTTATCTCGAGGGGTCTTGTAGGCGTTGATGGTCCTGATCTCAGCCTGTGCTGAGGGCCATGGTGCCTCCTTCAGATACACCTGCACAGATTCAAACAACATCCGATTGCAGTAATCTGTCTTCATTTCTAACTATATTCTGAGACAAAGAGCAAACGGTTACCTCTGGGATCTGCAGGGCTTTGTGATTGGCCGTCACCACTTTAGACAGACGCTGAATGTGCTCATGGAACAGCCTTGAATAAAAGGAGACATCCCATTAAAATACATTTAAAATGCTAAAATGGTGTCCTAAACTAGGTTGAGCATAAGTCTTCTTGTGCAAAGTAAATATGTTTCAACTGACAGTGATTTGGGATTGATGATATTTCATTGTGCAAGGCTCTCCAGAGATAATATAAATTATGTGATTGACAAAATGTCAAACATGAGGATTGGTATAGAGGAGATAGTTGGATGCGTCACATCTAACTCGGACACAATGTATGAATCAACATGGGAAGGAATAAGGAACATTTTGATCGCATAGTAAATATTTCAGTTTCCTCACTCGTCTCTGTGGATGTCCCCATCCTGATTGGGGTAGAATGCCAGTTTGAAGATGCGGTTCATGACGCTGCGTTCGATGGCCATCTGGGCGTCCTGGAGCTGCTCCTCACTGGCATACTGCCAGATGGCGTCATGGGCCATGGCTCCATACAGGTAACGCAGGAAATCCTCCACGGCTGCTGTCTTATCGTCAGATGCTGTGCACCCCTGAAATGCTGTGGAACAACAGAGAGAGTCAGAATTAAAAAACAGAGGTCTCATCTATCATTTCACACAACCACTCAAATGCTAATAGTTTAATTAAATATATTTGAAATTGTGTTGCATTACGACAAATATTGTTGATTTTTGACCATCTGCAGCTATGTAGCTAATTCATTTTGCCTGTCTATATGAAATTATACCGTTTTAATGACAAAAAAATCAATACGATTTTTTAAAGAAATTGATACATTATAAAACAATAGAAATAAAACAATATGCATCAAAGAATCCTGAAAAAAATGTAGCACATTTTAAAATGCATTTAAATAGATGTCACAATATAACAGTTTAAAAATCTCAGATGTTAATCCGCTAAACATCAGATTAGTATGCTAGATAGTAGTGTAATATGAGTCACTATACTCTGAAAAGGGCCAAGCATGTATAAATTAATTTATAAAATTAGTAGCGGTAAAAAACTGTATTGTAGTCGCTGTAAAAAATGTATTTTTGTAACCACTGAACTGGCCCCAATAGAGAGGTGATTAAATTTTGAGATCTCAGCTCTAATGAGTCAAATATCCACCTATGCTCTGTGAATGACTTAAAATAATGCTTTATCAGGATTTAGCAATCAACACAAAAAATGAGTTCCCATATGCACAGAGATTCATATAAACCTTTGATGAAGTCAAGCATCTTAGACTCCATGTGTTCCAGAAGCAGACGGACACAGACAGTGGTAAAGTAGCGGTTGGCCACTTCTTTATCTCTCAACACTCTCTGCAGGAGTCGCTCCAGATGAGCCTGAGACGTCTGCAGGCCCTGCCGGCACCGCGTCAGATAGGCGATGTACGGAGCCCGCTTCCTACGGCACAAAACCATCACAGCGCTCATTATGTTGTCATGCCCAAAAATCTGTGAGCACAATCTTTTATTAAATTGTGATTCATTGCTGCGTTTGAGAGAAGTGAGTAAAAGAGAGAGACAATGAGACAGAAAGTTAGTGAGACATTAAGAGATGGAGAGATAGAGAATAATGTGTACCTGTAGTCCTCTGCCATGGCAGTGAGCAGTTTTCTGCAGGTGCGGGGGTCGAGGTGGCTGACGCAGCGCGTAGTCTCCTGGATCTGAGCCATCTGGTTCTTATCCTGCAGGTTAATGGCCTCCGCCAGCTGCACCTTCAGAAAGCACACGATCTCGTTGTCTGAGGAGAGAGGGGAGACAGGGGCCAGACATAAATGCACAGCGTTTTGAACCTCAGAACCTTCGTAACAGCTAATTTCACCCCACGAGCAAAGAGCTACAAAAACTTTATTTCAAAAGGTTTGTTTTAAATAGAACTGAATACTAACATACTGATACTAATAATAATTAGTAGTAGTAGTAGTAGTAATAGTAGTAGTACGTGATAAGTCAAATAATAAGGGTAATAGGGAAACCTTCGGGATCTGCATGGTCCGGGAGGCCGTTACGGGTTGTTGCAGGTGGAATGATGGGAAACACAACCGAATCTGCAGAGCATAGCGCCATGCGAAGCTTTTTCTTAATATCACTGCAGAGAAGAAACAGACATGGCAGGTTATCAGTCTGATTGTGTTAAATGTTCATTGCCATTTTGGTTTCTAACTGAGATCTAGACTGAGATAGAGAGTTTTTCGGAGTGACCTAAAGGAGAAGGTCTTGTCCTGAGGTGGTGCTGTCTGACTGGCAGAGTCTGGAAGGTCATCAGCAGAGATGTTCTGCAGTACTTCATCTTTAGGAGAGTCATGCTCACTGTCTCCTTCTCTACAAGACTCTGTAACACACAGAGCAAAAGAGTTACAAAACAGCAGAAATCTAATTGTATCAGTGATATATTTTGTGCGGGTAGAAAGCATAATAAATAGTGCTATGTCTTTAACTACTTTAAAAGGATACTCCACTTTTTTATATATGAAATATGCTCATTTTACAACTCCCCCAGAGTTAAACTGTTGAGTTTTACCTTTTTTGAATCCATTCAGCCGATCTCCGGTTCTGGCGGCACCACTTTTAGCATAGCTTAGCATACATCATTGAAGTGCACAAGACCATTAGCATTTCTCCCAAAAAAACCCCAGCTCCCCAGCTTCTAACGTGACCGGGACTAAATTTGTGTAGTCATCGCGCCTGCTGCACTCATGGTACGGCAGTGAAGTGTCTTGATTATTACGCAGGAATGAGAGTATAGTTCCCTGCATATCAGCCTAGAAAATCGCAACTTTACATTTTCCGTCTGTCTAAGTACACGATGTAACTATAGAAGAGTCAAGTTTTAAATAGGAAAAATATCAAAACACTTTGGTAATTTTTTGGGAGAAATGCTGATGGTCTTGTGCACTTCAGTGATGTATGCTAAGCTATGCTAAAAGTGGTGCCGCCAGAACCAGAGATCGGCTGAATGGATTCAAAAAAGGTAAAATTCAACAGTTTAACTCTGGGGGAGTTGTAAAATGAGCGTATTTCCAAAAAAAATTGGAGTATCCCTTTAATTTGAGGATAATATAAATAGTTTCCTCAGTGGTAACACTTAATTTACAGTTTCCTTGTTACATGTGCTTAACCCGGTAATAACAGTAAATTATGCTTGATTACATGAAAAATAACCGTAAACCCAACCCTATTCTAAGTACATGTTGGAAAATAATATTACTCCGTAATTAAATGTAGGACAACTTAAAAGAAAGTAACTGGAATAGTTCCCTGGGAAAAAAGCTGCAAGTATTTCCTTTCAAACACTACGATATAAGTTACTAACAAAAGGTAGCGAACTACATGAAGCTGTTAGGGACAAAAGTGTGACAGCAATTGACTAAAATAAAACTGATACAACAAGAAAAAATATCTAATTTTCCCATTTTACATTAAATATGGCAGATTAACTAGTCACTGATGAATTATTCTTGTAGTTGTATCTAAGTTTATTGACATGTCAGCTTTATGGGCTATTTTATGGCAGTTTTAAATTAATTGGATAATGCTACAAATGAGAGGACAATGTGTTTGCGTGTTTGCTGTAAAAAGTAGTTTGTTATTGGACATCATACAGTCTCTTTAAAACAACCGAACTGCAATCACACTGCTAAAAAACGTTAAGTTAGAAGCATCACTACTTTTACTCCTCAACCCTGAAGAAAGAGAGAGTATATTATGAAAATCAATATTGTTATTTGGCAAACCTTGTCCAATGTAGTTTCCAGAACCTGCTCCATCACTGTGGGTGGGACGTTTCTCCATGTACCTGATGTACTTGTCCATTATTGCCTCTGCTGACTGGGTCTTAGAGTTCTGTCTGAGCATTGAATGCTCATCTGAGATACACAAAAATGCACACACGTGATCAATGTGGACAATGGTTGCAGAGAGTGTATGATGAAGTTAAATGTGTGCAGACCTTGAGGGACCCTCTCTGCTCCTTGCTCGTCTTTTTCTGGCTTGTCCCGCTTTCGGAGCCCCGCAATCGGCACTGCAGAGATGAGCAGAAGCCATTATTCTCACAAAACACAGGGACACTGCAGTTGTGTTCCTATGAGAACGCGAAGCTCAAGACACGGACTCTCTCCAGTCCATTGTGGCAAATGAATAAACATGCTTAGAATGCTTTTGCTCGACACATAAGCCACAATCAAAATTTTAGAAATGGGGAACTAAAACAGGAAGCATGTCACTACTAAAGTGCAAACACACAGATGTGGAGCTTTGTGCTGCAGAATGTCATGTGTATGCTTCATGTGAATTTAGGCTGTGTGCAAAATAGAGAAAAAGAGGTTACAATAGTGTAAAATCATGAATCTCGATACAAAGAGCAAAAAGCAATATGCTATTAAACAATCTTTTTCGGTTAAAAAGTGGAATACTTTAATAATACATTTTTATTTTAGTTTTGACTTATAACCAAGGTACTTATAGTTTTAGTTCCTACAGTAAATTATCCATATTTTTCAAGTGCATATTTCAGCAATGTCCTTATATAGAGGTCAACCACTGCAAAATAAACCATGTTAAACCAAAATGGCTGCATGAATGAAAAGATGAAGCTCAGTTGTGTCATGTCACAAACTGGAAAGGAGGAGTCTACGGGCTCTAGTGCAAATTCGGGCCGCTGATGTACAGCACTAGATTGAGTGGGAGAGAGCTTGAAGAGTGGGTTACCTGGGAGTTCACCCTCTGCAGTCCAATAGAGCACTGTGTGAGGAACACAGACAGCAACAGACAGGGTTGGGGGTCACAAACACAAACTCTTCACCCAAGCCATGCTAAATGTTAATTGTTAATGAGTGTCAGAAAGTTAGATCGATTCGAGCTGCATTTGGGAGTTTGACTGTTCGAAAGTTTGGGGTCAGTATTTTTTTTTTTTTTTTTTAGTAAACATGAATTAAATTGATCAAAAGTGACAGTAAAGAAATTCATAAATTTCATAAAGTATATATACACATACACACATACTAGTAAATATACATACTAATAATAAGAAATATTTTTTTGAGTTGCAAATCAGCATATTAAAATGATTTATGAAGGATTATGTAACACTTAAGACAGGTGTAATAATGCTAAAAATGTTACTATCACAAGAATTAATAATTTACATTGTAAATATATGAACATAGAAAACAGATATTTTAAATAGTAATGCTATTTCACGATATTAATGTTTTTACTGTATTTTTGATCAAATAAATGCAGCCTTTGTGAGCATGAGACGAAGAAGCATAAAATATTTCTATAAAAAAAAGCTGAATGGTAGTGTACAGATAATTCCTCCAAACAAAAACCTATTTAGTGTTTAACTGTTAAATATCTGTAATGAAAGGACAGCCAATAATCACAAAGAGAAATTATTCTCCAATTAGAAATACTGATCACATACAGAACTGGAATAACATAGATAAAGTGTTTTCCATGTTTAAAGAAGTTTTGTAGTTGTAGGGATGCACATTACAGCAGTGACAACTTCAGTATACAATCAGCAAATACTAGTGTTTTCAAAATTATTGCCATAAATCCAACTAGGCCAATAATAAAAGTAGATATCATCACTTTCCCCCCACTCAAACAGAATACTTTTTTTCTATGCCAGCAATTTATAATTTCCATATCAATTAAATTTTCAAGCCATTAATCCACAGGATAAAAGCAAGCATGTACAAAAAAAAAAAGAAAAAAGAAAGAAAAAAAGAGTTGAGATCCTCACCTTTAGGAATGGCAGGAACAAAGCGCTTCTTCCACCAGGGTCTGTTCCTATCAGACTTCTCATCATCACTGTCCTTTCTATCCTCAGACTGAATGCATACAAAAACAGTTATTTAAAGTAGTTGGTCACTCAAACATTTACATTGTGTCAATTACTTGATCTCAAGTAACTCAAACCCTGAAGACAAAGAAAATGAGTTCGACTGAAAAAGTAAAGATAATTTTGAGTAGATAATGGTATATTTTTTAGGTCCAGAAATGAAAATTGTTACATAGAAGAAGATGGTGGAATATATATATATATATATATATATATATATATATATTTTTACAAATACATAAAACAATATATATATATATATTTATTTATTTATTTTTTACAAATACATAAAACAATTTATAAAATAATGCACATAGTTGTCAGATAATTCACTCAAATTCATTTAATTAGTGAAAATCCAGAATTTTTATATACTGTAAAATACCATTTAAAAGTTTGGGGTCATAAATAAATACAAAGAAATTACTCAGCAAGGATGCATTAATTCATAGATTGCATAAATAATGCATAAATTCATCTTGCTCACCTCTCCTTTGAGGGAATCCTTGCTGGGAGAAGAGGTGGGGCCTGTGGAGAAAGCCCCAGGCGCGTCTCTCTCCTCCATCACGGTCCTGCGGTTCAGTCCAGGATCGCTGTTGGGTCTCCGGCCAGCAGACACCACATCTGTGCTGCGGCTTCTCACCAGCCTTTCTGGGTAAGAGTGCCTCTGCTTGGGATGCTCCAGGTCACCCTGTGCCAGGTGGGGAGCAAAGAGCGGCGGGCGAGGCTCCTGGTGGCTCATTATACTGGCCTCTGGAATGGGCGGGTCAGGGGGAGGGTGAGGGGGCCGGGGATAGTGCACCTTGGGCCGGACGATGGTGCCGGTGGTTGAACCTGCAAAGCCATTTGATCCAAAATCAGAGGGTCCTTGCATTTGGATTTAAATAAAATCAATGGCTAAATTCGATACCAGTGAGAAAAACTTTTTGCGCTGTGGTATTTGTGACTTAACCGCCAGTTCTTGACAAACAAAACTTGATGCCAGGGTCGTGACATGACTTCTGTTCAACTGGCATTCATAAAAAAAGGTTAAATGCATACCATCAGCATGAGTGTATGTGTGTGTGTGTGTGTGTGTGTATGCTAGAAATCTTGAAAAAGCTGTCAGAGTCAGACAGACCTCAGGTGAAAGTAGGCCACCTGTTCCAAGGGTACAGCATCTCTGCTGTGTGCCTTCCAATGCCAGCCCTGTGCCACTATCTCAGTGGGGACGGGCTGCTGAGCCAAAACGCCTGCAGTGAGGTCTAGCAACCTGTCATCCCCTCACCTTGCCCCACACACAGATTCTCACAATGTCTCTCCAACACATTTATGCAACTTTCCATTGTGAATTTGTGGGCTTGGACAGGAACAAATCAAGTTTAGCCCTTAAAAACCAATACAATATAACCCCTTATTCTACCAGAGAGGGACGTAAGAGAGTAGAAATCTGGCAAGCGCTTCCTCTATTTCACAGTGCACATGCTGTTTAGTGGGCTCTTGTCATTAGGCACATTAATGGCACTCCTTTCTAGATCTTACATGTGTAAGTACTGCATTCAACAGCAGTGCATGCTGGGAAGTGACATTACCTTCTCCAGAGGAGAGGGGATCGAACATGGCCAGCAGTGAATCTGCATGAGAGGGTGCACAGGATAGACTGTGAGCTCCTAGAGAGGTGGAAGAATGGAGGAGTGGATAGAGGAAGAAGTAAATGAGTGACAAAGGATAGTCCCACACCAGACATCCCAAGAAACAAATTCAACAGCTGTGCAGGATGAGATTTAATAGTGACGAAAAACATATTTTATGTCTGAAGATAAAAAGTTTGATATACTTGATATCTCACAAATCATACAATTATGAATTTAAACTTAGACACACCAAGTTATTGTGTATATATGTTCCTCTGACTTTTATTTTCATTAAACATCTGATATGTCAGCATAACGCTCTTTGCCATCTGTTTTCAAGGCACTTATGTGCACAGATAAACGGGTGTGCAACATAAGTTGACATTCACTGGGAAAATACAGATGCACTGATCTTAAAATTCTGTGTGTGTATGTGCCAAATCAGTAACATGAGTGTGTGTTTGTACCATGAGCAGAGTCTTCTCCATCTGGACTGGTCACGGAGTCTTTGCCTCCAAAATCTGAGCTGCACTCCGAGCGTAGGTCTTCAATCTTATTGGGGATGTCCTCTGATGTGGCACTGATGCCTGCACAAACAATATGTAACAAATCAGCAAAACCTCAAACTATAAATCACAGAGCCAAACATATTACCTTCAGAGCTATAAAGTAGTTTGGTTTGTCAAAGAGGAAACTTTGGCATGACATTCCTCTTATACAAAGAACAAAATAATGATGAAAAAAATAGATATATTTTCTGCTGCCTTTGCAAAACAAGCCTAGAGTTTGACTGTGTATATATCTCTCAGATATACGAAATAGTTCAGATAGTAAGCAAAAGTCTAGCATAGAGGTGATGGAGTGGTGGCCAAGTTGAACAGCCAATCTCATTTCAAACTCCTCATGGAAGCGGGGAAACCACACCAATGCTCCCTTGAGCACACAAAGAGGGCAGGAGAATCCCCAGGGAGGTCAGAGTAGGTAGACGAGAGATGCAAACGGCGAGAATGAACGAAAGAGGAAGGGAAAGGCAATCCATCTGCAAAAGTCCTCAGGGAAAACTCCCCATAAGGAGTCGGTCGGGACTTTGCCGTTGTGTTACCTGGCTCTTCGTCTTCATCACAATGTCACGGCAGAAGAGCCACTGAATAAAGAACTCTGCGAGCCAGGGACTCAAATTTAAATGTGACATGTGACATTCAAACCTTTGGGTTTGTTGAATGCTGCAAGCTCATGCTTTCTCAAATCTCTGATTCCAGACTGACTGTGAACGTTCATTTGAACACATTTAGACAACTGAGGCTCTGATATGACTTAATTTTGAACAAAATGAGGCTAAAACAAAGTTTGATTTGGTTGTTTGAAACAGCTTGCCAAAGAGAACTTTCTGGAAAAATTTTGCTATAGCTGGTAAACACCTTTAAAGTCCCATTTGTCTGTGGCATTTATATAATAGGTAAGTGTGACTCTGAAGTTTGAAGTCAGTGACTCTGACTCCGCCTTCTTTGACATGAAAATCTTCTCTGATTAAGTTCTTCTATTCAGACCGTCAAAGGCCCCGTCCACACTATTGCGTTTTCGTTTAAAAACGGAGACCTTTCGCTACGTTTGCACCTCCCGTCCAGACTAAAACGGAAAAAACGAAGACCTAAAATGGAGAAGTTTAGAAACGCTGCAGCTTCGTTTTGCGTTTTGAATCTCCGGAGGGCGTTTTAGTGAAGACGGGACAAACCGGAGGACTTTAGAAACGATGACGCAGAGACTCACGCTCAGCTCTATGATTGGGTGTCATCAGTCGTGACGTGTCCTTCCCTGATTCGTCAGCCACCTATCACATGACCCGTCCCCGTAAGAAAACTTACAAAAACAACCTCGTCGTCAGTCCATGAAAAGAAATCTCTGGTCTTAAACATTTCTAATCTTTGCAGAGGTAGCTAACGTTACTTTCTTCATCAAATCTGAGGAATAGCCAATCCGTTTCCTGTTTACACCGGCAAGGACATGCCCAGTGTTGGTGAATGGTCACGTGATCCACGTTTTCATTCGTTTTACTGTGGACGGAGATCAATTCTAATATGCAGATAAAACGCTGGTGTAGACGGAGAACATATTTGTTTTAATTCTCCGTTTTTAAACGAAAACGCAGTAGTGTGGACGGGGCCAAAGTGAGACGCATGTAAAAACAAACACACTGAAAAGTTGCTTTATAGAAGAAATTTAAGTTCTGAATGAATTTTCAAGCTTAATATTATTAAGCTGCTTGCTTTAAAGCAATCTATTGTATAAAGTGCTAAATAAATAAATGGAATGTGACTACTGGAGAGCCGAATTAAATATCCACATGCAAAAAGATTCACGCCGCAATGATCAGATGCAGCACATATTATCATATCCATCTAAACGTCGCTCTCAGCAACGTGGACAGCTTTGGGATGTTCGCTTAAAAGTATGTCACTGCAAAGGTTTTTCAAACTTCTTTTTACCCCTAAGCCAAAAACAAAACAAAAAAAACTTCACCGTGAGTAAATCGGGGCCTTTAAGCGTCTGTGAATGTGTACCTGAAACGACGCTGAGTCCCGGGGTGCTGGGTCGGGAGCTGACCTCCCTGACCTCGGTGTCATCTGAAGTACTTCCCACACCGGAGCAGCTCTCCAGCTCCTGCAAGCGTTCCTCCTGCTTCAGATCTGCAGCTTCTACAACACAAATTCATTAACTGTAGAAAACCGTGTATCCACACACACACACACACAAGGACACTCAGGGCATCCCCGTGGAGGGCTCTCATTTACGTGCTCATTTGTAATAATGCAGGTTTCAATTGGTCTTCGGAGTCTACTTTTCCACCGCCTCGAACTGAAGCAAACCCCAGAAAAGCAAAAAAAAACAATCACTCATTCTCTCTTTCCTACGTTTGTGATGCAAAACGGGCAGGGAGACAAGACCACACACAGACTGCCGTATGCCTGATACTGGCACACTATTGTTTTACTTTCTTATTCAAAACTCTATGATTCATAAGATAATTAGCCTTGTTTACAGGATCATTATTAGTGATGAAAAAAAAACACATTTCAGTAGTGGATAGTAATAACATTCAAATGTGAAAATTCTCAAAACCACAACAAAAACTAACATGCTACTGAACAAATTTGTTCAATTAAAAAGCTAAATATTAATTCAAATATTAAAACAAACAAAAAAATATATATAACATAGCCTGTAAAATGTAATTAAAGTTTTAAACTAGGGATTTTTAACATCAGCAAGTCTATCAGGCTGCACTGACACTAAAAGGCCCAAAGCACACTTCCAATGCTTTGACACAAAACATCACATTTAAGTATTTAGCAGTTAGTTATTCAAAATGTAGATGTTTGAATCCCACAATAATATTTAAAATATTAGTAAGCTTTATTAATATATATAAAATCATAATTTACTGGGTACTTTTCAATTGGCTGTCCTGAACCCTAACCACTAAATTTCAACTTGTTATATCTTTTAATCAAATGTTTAAAAAAAAAAATGTATATATTTTTTTAAGAAACGCGAAATGAAAAATATATATATATTTTCTTTGTGAATAATGAAACTTTACGTTTCTTTATTACGTTCCTTTACTTTACATGTTCACGTCACTACCGAAACGGTGTATTGACTGAGACTGATTTTGACCACACCCCTACATTTTTGATTAGTAAACATTCCTGTGTCCCTCTCGCTCATATATTCTCTTTCATAGTAGATAGGTACCATCGGTTTGAGGTAAATATGTCCAGAAGTCTGAAAATCTGTGTGCAATTTTAAGGAACGTCACTAGCAAACAATATTTTTCTACAATTAAGCAAACTTTTTTGGGTGTTAATCCATAAAATGTTGTTTTTATGTGTGGTCAACTGTTCAGAATTGTACAAGGTAACAATGTACAGATTAGCATCTTTGAGCTAGTCTCAAAAGCATCTAAAATTGTCACTACTGAAAAAGTCATGACCGAAACATGTACACATCGTTTTGGTAGTGACAAAAATGAACCCATAATCCTTTATTTGGGGAAAATAAACAAAATTTTAGAACAGTTATGCAAATCATTAGTACTTTATTAACGTATTGCAGCTCTGGTACTAACAATAAAGACTCTCTTGAGTGAATCCGAAACTGATTAGTAACGCTCTGAGAGAGATCACCAGTACATGAGCAGCCTTACTCACTAAACTATTCTTGTATGCATTCAGCTCTCACCTGAGTCACTTGGCAGAACCTCCACGCTCCACGCCTCGCTCGTTGTCTCAGAGATGGTAGAACCATACGGGTCCAGGAGAACCGGCAAACACAGCAAGCTGCCCAAAGCGTTCTCCGCCGCTGCCCCTGAGAGGAGAACACATACACAGGGGCTTGGTTGAAAATACTGATTTCTTGACTTTAATCGATTCTCATTATGATGAGCCGATATTGATTCTTAAATCAAAGTATTTTCATCTATGCTATTTTCAGTTGGCGTATGAACAAACCTTCAATAAAAATCATTTTAAGCATGCTTACCATCCAATAAATCACAAAAAGCTTTGTGCTTCGTTACTTTTGATATGAAAAAGTCTCTGCTTTCAAATTCTGTCCATTTTATCATGAAATTCAAATAATTTTTTATTGTTTTGACACTCTTTATTGTTGCGTGACAGATTGTTGTAGCACATCAGTTCAAGCGAAGCAGCAGCACCGAGCACACGCAACCTGATAATCTCTTCTGCTTTACTACTAGTTACAGCATAAAATACACATGAATGAACATCAGAAGGTATGCTGAATGATACAATACAAATTACAGATAAGTAATATGTTGTATTATCACTTAATCATAATCTCAAGACTTCAATAAAACAGCGTTTAAACAATATTAACATTAGAGAGGAGCATTTTGCTAAACATGGACTAAATTACATATTATTCATTATATTTTTTATTAAACTGTTATTCACTATTTAATGCATGTCTGAATAAATTTGTCATGAAAACAAGTTATGACAGCCAACGTTGGAATGTTTAAGCTAGATTTAAATAAAAAATAACTAATTTGTGTAGAAACATTATTATAGTTTTTACCAACTGACAGGTTCCCTGTATAGTTTACAGCATTAGTAAAAATTGACATACTGTACCTGACTTCTATCCAAATGAATCGTTATCAAACTGAAATGAAATTGAATTACATGCATGTGAACTGGAATTGAATCGAATTGTGCCATCCCTACACACACATTAGAAATAAATGGGTATGAGGCATCTCTGATCTAAAGCAGCAAGTAGGCGGACTATGACAGGGATGGCCAAAGGTTAATTGCAGCCTCCCTCGCACACAGACGCAGACGACACACACATGCGGCATCATCAGGGTTGTGACTTTGAGGTGTGGATCGAGCAGAGCATCACTCATAACCTCATTATTCTCTCAACCGGCATCCCACACAGCGCCTCCTCTCTCCGAAACACTCCCAACAGGAGCTAACGCCTAACAAGGCAGAAGAATGGAGACGGAGAGCGGGAAGGGGGGGGAGTGAACAGCTAGCATGGCGGAGGGGGGGTGTTTGCACTCGTGCAGGGGCGTTTGATGGTCGGCCGGAAGCAGAGATCATGAGCGCTCCATATGAAGCTCTCTGCAGGTCACTTCTCCCCACATACGCACACATACATGCGCACACAAGGGCAGGTTTGGTGGGCCTGCAGGAGAGCTTTCCCCCGCTGGCCCTGTTTACAGTGAGTGAGGCAGGGGCTCTGGGCCGCCCGTCTTTCAGGTGCATGATTAAATGAGTGGCACCCGCAGTAGTGAAACAATTAGAATTTCTGCCTCATTATCATGGTAATCTTATCAGTGGGATAATGAGGTATTAATGGATATTTAATGTGTATCTCATAACCCAATCCCTCGGAGAAAACACATAAGGAAATCGCTGTAAATTCA
Organism: Cyprinella venusta; assembly: GCA_038021265.1. NCBI lineage: Eukaryota > Metazoa > Chordata > Actinopteri > Cypriniformes > Leuciscidae > Cyprinella > Cyprinella venusta. The sequence goes on from CM075872.1 coordinate 18,094,698, forward strand.
CTTAATGATGGAAAAGTCCCCCAACGCCATATTCCGAGGAATGAAAAATGGAGGATGCAAATGAGAAGGAACCAAGGTCAATAAGACTGCAGGGACTGTGTGAATGTCAGAGAGAGGGAGGCGAGAAAGAGAGAGAACATGGAAGACAAGGGAAAAAGAGTGAAAAGAAGGGGTGGAGGGAGTGAGTTGACTGAAAGACAGAAGGAGAAAGAGATGAAGCGATAGATGGAATGTGATCGAATGAAATGAGAAGCGGTTTGCAGTTGCAATGCACATCACTCTGTACATAACATTTGAGTCAAAACCATTAACCCTAACCCTATAGCCTGTATCTCAATGCAGAAAAGCATGAACTTAATAAGACAAAATTGATTTCGTCAACACTGAGAGGTAAAACAAATACATTACCCTCATTTTGAATATTGGATTAAATTTGTTTTATAGATGTGCATTTTTGTGAATATATATGAAGAGTTCAGATGCAAAAGCCTCTAAGTGCCATTTGAAATTTCCTTCTAAAATGATCATTTTTATCAAGCTTATATATTCAAGTTCAGTCATTTCACTTGAATGACAATTAATAGGTAATGTTCATTGCAATGTAAGTGAAATTACTGAATTTAAATATACAAGCTTGATAAAAATGATCATTCTAGAAGAAAATTTCAAATGGCACTTAGAGGTTTTTGCATCTGAACTCTTCATATATATATATAGATTTATAATCATACATACACATCATAAACACACACAGTGTATATATATATATATATATATATATATATATATATATATATAATCATGTGCCATTTAGCTATATATATAGCCTATAGCTAAATGGCACATGCACATGATTTGTTACAAGGGCTACAAAAGTAAAACCTCAAATATAATTACAGTAACACAATCCATTGTAATTACTATGGCACTACTAAAGGGGACTAACAGAAACTTTAAAGTTCACTCTATAGCTCCTTAACTGAGAAGTGCAAATATACAGCTAACCACGAGGTGGCAGTAATGGGTTTGCTGGCTAATATGTTAAAAAGAACCTTATCTCACTGTAAAATGTGTAATTTGCACTTGAATCCTAAACAAAATGTTAGGAAACCATTGCTATTTATTGTTATATAAACTTAATATGGTCTATATGCACTATAAAGTGCATAGCCTTATGACTGTAGCCATGAGTGCGAGATCTCCTGAAATAAACTCATACCTGCAATCTCCTGCAGTCGGTCCTCATCCATGTTGGGATCGAAGTCACTGCCCAGGACGTCAGTACTCCAAGTCTCACTGACCGTCTCAGAAATGTCTCGATCATCTGTCAGGCCCATCATGTCCCGAATCTCAAACTTGCGCAGTTTATCGTCTAAATTATCCTGTGTAGTGGCTACATGACAGACAACCCAGAGTAAAAATCAAGCTTTGCGACTTTAACCAAAAAGCTCTTGTGAATGCTATTTAGTTTGTTGCTGTAGATTAGATTAAAAACATAAATTCACCCTGTTCATGTTCCAGTAGTTGTAAGGCCTCAGCACCATTACTACCAGATGGCCCGGGCCCTCCTTCTGACACAGACTCCACCTCCAAGTCCAAAGAAGAAACCGAATTGGAGCGGTTAGATGGGCCTACAGACAGAACACAATTATTCATATTCACTAACATACTACTAGTATTCAGATACTTAGATTTATCCAATTATTGCAAAGTTCTAACAAAAAAAAAAAACTAGTACATTTACAGAAGGTCTATTAACAATACATGAATGTTTAGAAATCATAAAATGTATATAAAACAAAATAAGAATGCTATATTTCTTTCTCACAAATTTCTCTTAGAAAGACCATAGGAAAGAAAAGAAAATGCCAGGTGGATATGGAACAGTTTATGTACAAGAGAACCATCTGCTGGTTGTCTGGTGAAAACACACCCTCAGAAATGCCCTCCAGGTTGTCACTGCAAAGTGAGAAGCGCAGCGTTTTGTCAGGCTTGCCGTGCAGTTTGTTGTCATCGACAGGGGCATCTCCTTGTCCACCATCTCCAAGATTCAGAGTCAGAACCTGCGTACATAGACACAGCAGTCACATACCAACATCACTATCTATAGAATCACCAGTGCTTGTTAACTACTAAATGTCATAATGACTATAGCTTCACACCTCGTTTTCTGACATCATCCCAGGTACAGTCTGCTGTGAGGATCCGAACGAGATGACCAGCACTTCCTCAGGCGTGACCTCCTGCAGAGACTCCTGGGAGCTAGCTTCAATCTCACCCTCCTGGGCCATGTTGGATCGGCTTCGGCTGCGAGAGCCTGCTGGGTGAACAAGAAGGGTAACCGAGACAAACTATTAGGGTTAGAGGAATGCAAGACAGCGAATACTGTTAGCAGAAGCCTAAAAAACACAATGAAAGCCTGCATGTGCATTATCACTCACAAATGCTCAAAAGCATCTTTAAATGGCAACAAGTACATATGCGAGTGAACAAACTGTTCTGATAAATGTGCCAATATAGTAATCCTCCATACTGCTCGAAAGTGGAATGAAACCTTTTTGGAGAGACCTTTTGTACGTACAAAATCGGTCTTAAAACTGGATAAAGCAAAGCAAACAAATCAAATGAAGAAAACAGCTGGAATATGGTGGAAAAGGTTGCAGGTAGACTACATCTTACAAAATTTATGACACTCATAAACAGTTTTGCTTGTCTGAGCAACTACATTTATATCGCTAGAGGCAAGTATTGCAGTCCAGATGTGTTACAGCGAAAGTGAAGTGTATGCAGGGACACACACTGCATACACAGTCCCTTGTCAAACAGTTTGACTTGTCTGAGCAACTACAACTACATTTATATCACTAGCGGGCAACTATTGCAGTCCAGATGTGTTACAGCAGAAGTGACTTGTATAGCAGGGACACACACTGCATACACAGGCTCTGTTTACACCGAGTATTTAGATGCGTTTTGGTCGATCGGATCACAAATAGACAAGACGCATACCTGTTTACACCTATTTTAATCTAACCACTTACCTCCTGATTTCTTCAATGGGAGGGTCTTTGGTCAGGTAAATGTATTTTTTATTTTTATTTTTTTCAGATCTTTCGATTTAATGGACAAAATAAGCTTGCACAATTTACATCCAGTATGAGCGTGCCCGGAGACGACGAAAAAACATACGGAGACCATCAGCTTTCGTTTCTGCTCTGAAAGCCGCAACCCGATCAACCAAAATCTTAATACCAGGTGTAAACAGAGCTATAGTGAGCACTGTCAAAGCATGGGTGAAGCGGTAAGATGCTATGAGTGGACGGAGGTAATTGTACATGTCGTTCACGGCAGAGCGACAGTGTTACCCACCAAATGGGGTTACTAAGGGTATATGAGCGGACAGGGCAGTGGCAGAGGGCTCCCAACACGTTATGGCTGCCAACTGTTGTCCTGATGATCATTGGCAGCAAGGCAAGAAAAAAAAGGTGGGAAAGACAGAAGGGGGAAATCAGAGAGTTGGTGGATAAACTGTGTAAAAGATCAGTTAATGAGTGTAAGAACAAACACTAGTTAACATAAGACCATCAACTAATGTCCATGTCTTGTGGGTTGAACAGAAGAGATATTAGCTCTGCTCCAGCATGTGCAATGTTCGTAACTGATTTGAATACATTTTGAACGGGTTAGAATATTGCTATGGTAACTATGGAAGCTTGTTTCCGCCAAAGAATGAAAAATATAAAAGGTAATTGCGACTTTATCACACAATTCTGACTTTTTTTTCTCACAATTGCGAGTTTACATCTCACAATTCTGACATTATTTCTCAGAATTGCGAGATGGAAAGTCAGAATTGCGAGATATAAAGTCAGAATTACGTGACATAAAGTCGCAATTGCGAGATATAAAGTCAGAATTGCGAGATATAAAGTCAGAATTGCGAGATATAAAGTCAGAATTGTGAGATATAAAGTCAGAATTGCGTGATATAAAGTCGCAACTGCGAGATATAAAGTCAGAATTGCGTGATATAAAGTCGCAATTGCGAGATATAAAGTCAGAATTGTGAGATATAAAGTCAGAATTGCGTGATATAAAGTCGCAATTGCGAGATATAAAGTCAGAATTGCGAGATATAAAGTCAGAATTGCGAGATATAAAGTAAGAATTGCGAGATATAAAGTCAGAATTGCGAGATATAAAGTAAGAATTGCTAGGCATAAAGTCGCAATTGCGTGTTATAAAGTCAGAAATGCATGATATTAAGTCAGAATTGTGAGATTTAAACTATTCTGAGGGGGGAAAAGTTAATCTTTTTTCCCCTTTAGAATTGTCCTGATAAGTCACAATTGCGAGTTTATCTCACAATTCTGAGAAAATATGTCAGAATTTCGACATATTAACTCGCAATTATGTGTTATAAAGTCAGAATTGCGAGATATAAACTCGCAATTGTGAGAAAAAAAGTCAGAATTGTGAGAAAAAAAGTCAGAATTATGAGATAAAAAGTCGTACTTCTGTCTTTTTTCTCAGAATTGCAACTTTATATCACCCAATTCTTACTTTATATTATGCATTTCTGACTTTATATCTCACAATTCTGACTTTATAACTCGCAATTGCAACTTAATATCACGCAATTCTGACTTTATATCTCGCAATTCTGATTTAATAACTCGCAATTGCGACTTTATATCACACAATTCTGACTTTATATCTCGCAATTCTTACTTTATAACTCGCAATTGCGACTTTATATCACGCAATTCTGACTTTTTATCTCAGAATTGCGAGATAAAAAGTCACAATTATTTATTTTATTTTTATATTCAGTGGCGGAAACAAGCTTCCATAGGTAACAGTGCAGAAACAATTATTATTTTTTTTTTTTTCAGATTGAATGAAAAACATTTAAAGTATTTTAAATCCAACTTTTCTCAGACCTCAATCAATATTTTTTTCTCTGAGCTTATTTTGAGATTGTCTGTGAAGAATGCATGGGATTATGACCCAAAATACATTATTATTATAATAAAATAACAACAAATAATTAATAATATTATTTGTTACAGAAACCCAGGTGTGTATCATTACATAAACTGTATTATTGATAATAACAATGTTTTTATTATACTATTTAATTTATTACCAAAAAAAAAAGTGTGTATCTTCCAACAAACTGTCATATGAACAACCATTTTAAGATTTTAGTTTCACATCTTTAAATACACAAAACTTGCTTTCAATATGAACATCACTGAAAGTAATCATATTTACAGTATAGTTCAATTATCGAGTCAGGTGTTGATTCAGTGAAATAATTCGATTCTTTCTAAACAATTAATTAAAAGAACCAGCTAAGAAGAGTAATTCATTCTTGAATTAGGATTCAGCCTTTTCTGTAATCAGAGGGTTAGTCTCCAAAACATTTGCAGCAACAAATGTACAGTAAAGTTAATGTAGAAGGAATACCAATGGGGAGTCTGTTCTTCTTGTTGGCGGGTGTGGTAGCTGGAGAGAGCTGGGGCGTGTTAGAGGGCGTGAGCTCCAGGCTGTTGCTTTTTGTCGTGCGGGACTGAGGTACGTTGGCCAGTAGGGTTTCCAGAGCCAGGTGTTCTTCTTCTCTGAGCTGATCGCCTGCAGTGACACTACGCACAAAGTCCACCTGAACACAGAAATGAAGTTTAAGACACTTTTTTGCTTTGCTTTGGTACAAACATACTACCAAAAATCACTGTATCAATCGCATCCTATCATTTATTTATGTCAATATCCTGTGAAGTAAGGCCTACAAATATGTACAGTGAGCTTTCTTTATGTCTTCAAGTAATTTTTTAACTCACTCTTAATCAGTGCTGGTAATTAATGCAGGTGGGCCTCATTATTCAGCTATCATCATTAGTGAATTTCAAACAGTGAGTCTAATGCAATAACAACATAGGAGCTGGGCTAATTGGCTCTGTAAATGACAGTGTGATGATGAACATCTTGCTGCTCGTGCTGAGAAGAAAACCAGGGAAATGGAGGGTTATTGGCACTTGGCAGGGTTGGGCAGGAAGAGTTTAGGCATTGTGACTGTAAAGGTATGAAGCATGACTGTTACAGCTGTGTTAAAGTGGCGGGTTTGGGCTTGTCTACTTCACCTTCTTTTAAACCAACAGAACAATTCATATTTCATTGATTGAGTCTCATGTAAGAGTAGAGTAAAAGTACTGAGATGTGTTTTGATTAGGGCTGTCAAATGAATTAAAACAAGTGATTATGCATTTTAAATGAATTACATGACACTGATTAATTAAATTAACTGCACATTATCGCACATCAAAATTACGTAAAAGCTCTGAAAATAAGAAAATTCAATGCTTTACTAATCTGCGACAATAATCTAATATCTTTGAATTGACACTACAAAAAGGGGCTTTAGGAGGTCAGTAAAATATTTGGTTTATTTCCATATCATTATCATAAACTAGTCACAGTCCTGCTGTCCACAGCAAGTTTGTGTGTGCTTATTACATGCAGATCAGGAGACATGATTAATGCATTCATTTTAGTATCAAATTTAGTATCATTATGATTGTATCAAATTAAAATCCCCTGTCGTAATTAACTGAAGCTTGTAAATATGACAATGTTTAGGATTACATTACCTACGTCTGCTAACCTAAAAAGATTTGAACAGAGCTGTTCAAAAAATATTCTAAACCTTTCTTTGAAGCCAAGAATTTTAGCCAAGAAAAGGATGTGAAACTGCATAAGTCTCATATAAGTCATAGCGCAACTTGTTACAAAACTGCAGACCATATTTTAGAGGGATATCATTTCTTTGCAACCATGTGAACAGCCCATTTAGCGCATTTGTACTTTTGAAGATGAAATCATAAAAGTCAGCTGACGTTAACTTCCTTCTACACGTCTCTTTCTTTATTACGTACCAGAGCTAAAAGCTGATTATGAGTCATGAAAACCACCGTCCGTGAGAGGCCCTCCAGTAAATTCATTGACGACATGGGTGGGGTCTCGACGGCTCTTCCACCAATGACGACATCCAAAAAGGCAGCAACACACGTCTGAAAAGACCAAAAAGCAATCTTCAATGAGTCAATCACAAAAAAGACTTTGTTGATGAACCATTTAATGTTTTCTGATTATGTTTGGAATACTAGCATAGCACTACTCTTACTCTGTGTAACATGCACAATGTACAGTATACTGTGTGTGTAGTTCGTTAATCTTCTGGGTATTCCATATATACAGATGACATTTGCTAAACTGTGACTTAACTTTAAAATAAAGGAATAGAATTATGAAATATCCCTGGTATTGGTTTCGACGAATGAAATTTATTGTGACCCTATTATAATGTAAACTGGCCAATATCCAATACGCTAAATAGATGTAGTTTCAGAATCAGAGACAGGGAAGCTTTATAATGTTGGGATTCTTACCTTATCAAACTTTAATAAACTGCTTTTACGTCGAGGATCTCCATCATCTGCATCAGACATGGCTAATTGTTGTAATAACTGCCCCACCTAAATCATCAAATTAGAAGTTATTTTTCCAAATACAATAAATATCTGTTAGAACAAGCATTTTATTCTTAAAAAAAAAAAAAGTAATACAGTGTTTCTTGGACTGTCACTGAATCTACAGACTCGCTGAAATGAAAAAAAAAATAGTAAGTATCCTAGTCAGTTGTACTAAGATTTATTATGTTTTTGAAAGAAGTCTCTAATGCTCACCACAGCTGCATTTATTTAATCAAAAGTGCAATAATAACGGTAACATTGTAAAATATGATTATAATTTAAAATAACTGTATTCAATTTAAAAGTTTTAAAACATAATTAATTCCTGTGATGATAGCTGAATTTTCAGCATCATTACTCCAGTCTCTAGTGTCTAATATGCAGATTTGGAGCTCAGGAAACATTTCTTATTATTGTTGGAAACAGTTACACTCATTACAGAGATTACAGTTGTTTTGTAATACCATGATGAAAGCAGTGTAAATCACAATCAAATGATTCTTATAATTTGGTTATTTTAATTATTTTGTCAAAAAGACTCCCAACCTCATCACTGGTGCGAATCTGCCCGGTCAGATAATAGAATTAGCATCTGCCTCACTGAACTGCAAGTAATAACTTTCAGAAAATCTGAATTATCCATTATCCATTCACAAACAAATCTTTTTTTTCACATTGGTGTCTAAATAAATAAAAAAAACTTTGTTTTAATAAACATGTTAGTGTGATTTTACACCATATTATTATCTAAATAACACTCAAAATCAGTTGTTATGAAAGTGGAAATGCTTATCTGTAATACTGTCAGCATTTTAACTAACTAATGGCAGTCAAAGTAATTACATTAAAGTTGTTCTGTAATATACTTATAATGATGCAACACTCTTATCCTCTACCTGCATTAGGTTGAAACGAGCCACCTCATTGATGGGTGCATCTGAGATGATGCCGTACTGTTCAGGGTTGACAATGGCCGGACAGATGAAGCAGGTGAGCAGCAAGTCGGTGCACATCGTCCTCACCTCCCCGACCTCTAACCTCTCCACCCGCGCCAGTGTCTTATACATCTGAGACACAATCCAACGCAGACTCTGTGGGAAGCAGTAGGTGTTCTGCTTCAGGTAGCCGATAAAGGTATTGACCAGGGTCACAAGCTTGGCCTCGTTGGCCTCCACCTCTGCCTGAACTTTTCTGCGGTACTCATCTGTGCCTTTCTCCCCAAACAGGCGCTCCTGCTGGATCGGGGTAAAGCGCTCTATCAGTTTGGATGGATCTGTCTCTAGATGGTCCTCGTCCTCCACCAGCAGTTGCATGATAGGCTCATGAAGGGTTGCAGTGAGAAAAAGCTTAGCAGAATACAGGCCCTCGGAGAAGAGTTTGAAGAGGATGCTGAAGGCACACGTGCCTCGTCGTAGCAGACGGCGAGGGTTGTCACTCTCCTTCAGTTCAAATTCCACCAAATAACGCAGCACCTGTTAAGAGTAAGATAACACAAAGAGAGTTACCTGGTATAAGTATCAAGCAAACAAACAAACAAACAACATATACATCTACACATACATACATACTATGATAAAAAGTAATGGTTAATGACTAGTAAAATTAAACAAATTGTATTAACTTTAAACTAAAAAACGTGCTTTGGTACACATGCAGATTAATATTACTACACACATCCAACGTACCTGCAGCAGGTAGCTTTCATCCTCTTGCATGATGCAGTTGCCATAGAGTGAGGTGAAGACTGTGTGTATGACCCCCTGCGTGTGCTCATGATTGAGTCTCTCTCCTGCCACCAGACAGGATGCCACCAATCGTGGGTTCTCCCTCAACCGGCCCAAGAACTCCCCGTAGATGCTCTCCTGAAAGCCGAGTGTCTTATAACCATCCACAAACTGTGTGTCCTCCAGAAACTTGGCATGTTGACAGCATTCCGCAGGAGAAGCCTCCACACTGGATAGGAGAGAGACACATTCAGACAAGTGGATTGCAGAAAACCATGTAATTAAATCTGATTGGAGATGCATTGGAATGAATGTGCAACTGCATTTCAGATGAAGAAATATCCAGATACTATCTGCTGGTTGATTTACAAAATCCCCACTGAAAAGGGGCCACACTGAACTACCTTGAATGTTGGACTTATTAGCATTCAAGACTAGAGATTTAATAATTTGATAGTGTGCTGCAATTTACTATAGATGGTAGCACTGGGCAGTTATTTCAGCTGGCCAGTGGTTACAATTTTTACTTCCCGTGTCAAAAAGTTAACTGGCCGCACCACAAAAATAAATAAATAATTAAATTATAATAGTTATTGTTTTGAACCATGCAACCTTTATAAATAAGGTTATAACACCAAATTGCATATGCCAGTGAAATTTTACATTCCAATTTGATACCACAGCAAAAACTACTAGCCTAACAAATATAAATGTATAATATTTTTGAAGAAAAGTAAACAGTCAGTAATAAAATGAGAACAAATCAAATTATGAGTAATATCACAAATAAATACAATTAGGGCTGTCAAACGATTAATCGCATCCAAAATAAAAGTTTGTGTTTACATAATATATGTGGGTGCACTGTGTATAATTATGTGTTCATATAAACACATGCATGCATGTATATTTAAGAAAAAAATATTATTTATATATAAAATATTTATATTTAATATAAATTATATATATTAAATATGTCTTAAATATATACAAACATGTATGTGTATTTATATTTATATAAAATAATTATACACAGTGCACCCACATATATTATGTAAACAAAAACTTTTATTTTGGATGAGATTAATCGCGATTAATTGTTTGACAGCCCTAAATACAACAGAACTTTAATAAGGATTACTGTATTTTCGCACACCAGATTATAAGGCGCACCTTCAATGAATGACCTATTTTAGAACATTTTTCATATATAGGGCACACTGGATTATAAAGCGCATACGATACTGCACTCAAACGTTTGACTGGGTTTGCATCCACTAGATGTGTGAAAGGACAACTAAAATAAACAACTAAAATACATTTCTTATTTTAAATTCATCTGCTCAGCACCTTTTTTATCTTTGAAGAGTCGTCATTTACTCACCCTCATGATTTTCCAAACCAAAACTTTGTTTCATCAATGTAACACAAAAGTAAAACTACTAGAGAATGCACAGGCCTCTCTCTTACATATAATGAAAGTGAATGGAAAACCAAGCTGTTTTATGTTTTAAGAACATTCTTCGTTTCATTTTTTCTGTTCCGCAAAGGAATAAACTCATACAGGTTCATACAGGAACAACATTAGGGTGAGTAAAAGATGACAAAACTTTTCCTAACTAAGTCTAAAATGATGAGACATAAAAAAAATATATATATATATATATATATGAGATGTCAGAACTTAACCAAGCCAGAACACTAATTTGGCTCTTTCCCCAGCCACCTACCACTGAGATAATCTGCAATGTGATCTCAGTGATTCTTCTAGTTCTGTTAAGCAGGTAATGAGTCATGAAAGAAAATCACAAGGAAAGTCGCCTGGTTTTACTGGTCTGGAGTGCACAGTGCAAGTCACCTGGTTAGGATGAGGCGGTCGAGGTTGATCCTTTGTTGTTTGGCAATCCAGGCTGCACGGTAAAGCCTCTCTGCTGTCTTTAGCACTTCATTGTTGAGGCGCTGGATGAGCTGCTTCTCTGATGCCACGTACAGCCGTTCCTGCTTCAGGTGGTGGGCCAGAGTATGAATGTCTGGCTTCACCATCATTCAGCTCAGCCACGGCGCTGCAGATAGACAGCAAAAAAAATATAATATAAATAGTAATACTAATGTAAATTCAATACAAGATATGGGCAAACTATGAGTAACAAATCTGAGCAGTATAAAACCATGCTATAGCAGACATATTACTCTTGAGTATTTTGTTAACTCATGTATTAATCATCCCTTTTAGTTTGCATACATCAAGTCTCAAATAAAGAAACTAAAATGAGATACAGAGCTTTTCATTTATGAGTATTACTTCACTAAGCAATGGAAACAATAAGGTATGCATCAATGTATTTTTGGGACCCATTTTTCTTCACACACAGATTTACCATGATAAAAAGAAAGTACTCATACCATGAGTGTTTTGGTTTTACCACCCACCCCGATGGGAAACTGACATAAACTTGAGGAACTGTTTTCAAAGGAGTTCAGAGACAATACTGATCAAAACACAATAGACTTCAGTTGGAGCAGATGCCATAATTAATTAGACATGAATATGAATAATAATAAAAAAAGAGTATGTGAGTGATAGAAGAACAGTCAGTCTAGTTGTGCAGTTATTCTAGTCGACAGAATGAGATTTGTCTGTTGTTCAAGACAAAATACATCATGTTGACTAGAATAAATTTACTAGACATTTTGCATTGACCTGGATAAAAGTTCCACAGACATTTCTCTCAATATGTCATTATGTATTAATTTAAATTAAAATGTAACATGACATGTCTAATTTTCAGTAAACTGTGTTAAACAGTTTTTTTGTAAACGAAAGTCAAACTTTAGTTTAGGGTCCAATTCTCACTATTACCTAGGTGCGTATTAGGATAAATATTATAAGGATTTGGGCTATTTATTAATACTTAGTATCACATAACCATTGTCTACATCCATTAATCCAAACCAATACCTAAAACTTAACAACTACCTTAACTATTAATAAGCTGTTATTAGGAGTTTATTGAGGCGAAAGTAATAGTTGATAGTGACTATTGGACTCTAATTTAAAAAAGTGTGACGAAACATTTGAATAAGAGGTAGACTGTTAAAATGCATGTGTAATGCAAAAGTATGATGGACAGGACATTTTCATTCACATCAAGTAAAGCTATTTTGGCCAAGGATCTCGGGCTGAACAATGCCAAATATTGTGTGGATCTATCACACACTAGGACCGGGTGATATGGACCAAAAAAAAAATCATATCTCATTCATATCTTGGCTGAATGGAGATGCCCGGTCTATTTCCCAATATATATATATTTTTTACTTTTTCTATTTGGCATTTCATAAGGCATGACTCATGACTGGATTACCGGTGTGCACTTTCCCCATAGCAGCTCACTCCATGTCCTCCCCAAGTCAAATGCACTCGTATTTTCAAACTATTGTATATCGATATAAACTGCATTTCCTACCCTATATCATTTATAAAAATATATTGATATATCGTACAAAATCGATATACTGTAGTGCCCAGCGCTACGTCATACCGGTCATCACAGTAAATCAGAATGGAATAAGAGGTTTAATTACTTTTGGGAAGTAAGCAGAAGTATTTATCCTTCAGCAGGTTTGGTTCCTTTGGAGTGTAGTGTCACTACAACATCCAACTCTAACTTGTTCCAACAAGGATTCAGTAATACACCCCCATTATAACAGCTGGACCTCACAGTCACATCTAAATATTACACAAACCTTATAGGTCAAAAAGCACGTGAGACCTATTAAGAAAGTAAAATCAGATCACTAGAGATAAAGTCAATAAACAGAGCTGCTGAATAGCACAAATCCAACTGTGCAAGACAAACAATCAGGCTTAAACAGGAAGACAGCTCTATTTCCTCTGTGACAGGAGAGAATAGAGCAATTTTCGTACAGGGAACTTGAGACTATAAACACGGGCTTACAGCATAAGAAAATTGCACAAATTTTATAAGGTCCAAAGGGCATGCTGAAGTAAAGCATTTTTTAATTACTTCACCTTTTTAACCCAGAGTCAGCACACAGCAATGGCAACTACGCACTTAGCTTTGATGCGTTTCATTTAACCCCATGAAACTGCCGTAAAAAAAAGCAAGGCATGAAATGCATCATTTCTGCTTATTAGGTTTGTGGGCAAAACTGATGCCATGCACAAACTCTGCCATAATCTTTGACCGAAATCATTCTATTGGTACGCTAATGCAGCTAAGAGTATTAAGGACTTTACAATTAAATCCATTAATAATCCATTGTTAAATCATGCACTAACATACAATGCAAAGACCACATAAAATGCTCATAAAGTCTTCTAGACCTTATCCTTCACCAGTTGTACCAGCCTGTTCAAACTGTTCAGAGAAAAAAAAAAAAAAAAAAAAAAGACATGCCTTTTGCATGCAATTTGCTTATAGTCACCAATGTATTTTAGGGCCCAGTTCAAACTACATTTCTAATGTTACTGAAATACAAAATCCATCATATATAAGTGAAAAATAATGTACAGTCAGTTACCCAGCAAATAGCTCAAGATAATACAGCAGGACCAACCAATCATTTTTTATGGTTCAGTGTTCCAGAACCATAAAAAATAAATATGTAAATATGTAAGTTGTTAAAGGGATACTCCACTTTTTTTGGAAATAGGCTCATTTTACAACTCCCCTGAGTTAAACAGTCGAGTTTTACCGTTTTTGAATCCATTCAGCCGATTTTCTGATATTTAGAAGAATATCAGTAACCAGACAGTTTCTGGTCTAATTGACTTCCATAGTAGGGAATAAGAAGTCAATGAAACCAGAAACTCTCTGGTTACTGATATTCTTCTAAATATCAGAAAATCGGCTGAATGGATTCAAAAACGGTAAAACTCAACTGTTTAACTCAGGGGGAGTGGTAAAAAGAGCATATTTCCCAAAAAAGTGGAGTATCCCTTTAACTAAAAGTTAAACTATTAAAAATTGTTTCTGATAATGGAAAATGATATAGAACTAGATAAGCAGAAATGTAGCCTTGGCAACTAACTGAAATAAGAATTCAAATATGACTACTACTTTTAATTCAATTTCAGTAAAGCTGAAAAAAAGACAGAAGCACAGAAGCACATAACAAAATTACTCAAATTTAAATAGTAATACTTTACAATAAGGTCTCATTTGTTGACATTATAGTTAATGCATTAAATAACATTAACAAAATCTAATAGATGCTGTAAAAATATTTTGTGCATAGTAGCAGATAGAAGCGTAGTAGTAGATTTTGAGATTACCAGACAAACCTGCAGGCACTTTGTTTTATGAATGGCCAAAAATCATTATGTAAATCACATTAGTCGCCACATTAGTCGCCTTCGCTTTCTCACATGGAGGGACATTGACAAACAGAAAGCACATGCAAATATTCAAACAAGAGAAAATGCAGAAAATTCGAATAATTTCATGGACCGCTCCTGAGGCACAAAGAGGTCTTTGTAAAGCACAGTTAAACAGGAGAACGTGGGATGAGGAGCAGCCCCGAGATGCCCTCGATTGAGCCGGGCCCCTGCGCATCCATATAGCAGCCCAAAAATACACAGAGCGGAATATCAGTACATCCGCGGAGGCCTCTTACCACTCACTCCTGATTCAGCTCAACCTCTTGTCATCCTGCCAAATAAAACACATCACTGCGCTCACTGTGTTTTGTGGTTGAATGCAGAGGTATGTGAAGATTTAGCCTTAGGGGCAAAGGAAAAGGACTCCCATTCACTTAATTTCTATTCTGAGAAAGTTTAAGGTAGTTGTAATGGATTTGGTGCTTTACTGTAAGTGTCAATAGGCTTATAAATAGCAAAGGTATGTGCTATGTTACATTGCGTAAGCATTAAATAAGCTTAGCAAAGAAAAACTTTGAAACAGAGCAAATAACTAGATCTACTTTTTCTAAAGATCTAAACTTAGCTTAGTTGACCATATGGTAGCAAAATACTTTTATGTACATTACCAAATCAAAAGTTTTGGGTCAGTAAGACCCACAGTTTTTTTTTTTTTTTTTTTTTTTTTTTATAAATGAGACATTACAGCTATTTATGATACATTTTCAAATGAATGCTGATCTTTTGTAAAAAAAAATATATATATATATATATATATACTTTTTTGTTGTATTTTTCCATTTATTTATAAATGGAAATTTATATATTATTTATATTTCTTTATTAAAGGAATAGTTTAGGGATAGATTAAAAAGAAGTCATAAATAACCAAGCCTGGTGTTGTTCTAATTCTATACGCCCTTCTTTCTTTTACGGATCTCAGAGAAGAAGGTATGGATTGTATTTCTTCGTGTTATGTTGTTTTATCTTGACTTCTCACAATTTGTGTGCTTTTTCTGGGCGAGACGCATGCAGTGAATGCGCTAATTGAGTCTCATGAACACGCACGTCGAGAAACCGTGCACTGAAGTCCACCAACCAAGGTCAGGATTTTTGTTAAATAATACATTGTGACATATCGTAAGCCATTTTAAATATCTGCAGACGAAATATCTGCAGCCATGCAGAGGGAAAGTATAAACTGGACCATAGGACCACAGAGAAATAAAGAGGGGCATTTTAACAAGCATGCTGCTTTCCTTGCACTGTCAAATTTCTGGTACACGGAGTTGAAGCAGCCAAGAATATTTTCTAGACGCAGTCGCCCTATTCCGATGATCAAAAACATCAACAAAGCACCAATGGATCTATGAAAAATGGAAACGGTTCACATCTTACACAAAGGGACACAGGCTGAGATGAATAAGTTTGTATGCAGCAGTGTTTCTACATCCCAGGGATGTTTGTCTGGTGGTAAGCATTAGGATAAAACACACTGCAATCCTCTGACTCAACGTCAGCAGCAATAAATTCACAAGCATCTCAAACATAAAGATTAGTCTACTTACACTTTTTTCAGGTTTTGGACTGCAGCCGATGCTGTTTTTAGCAACACAGAGAAAGGCACACTTTCTAAAAGCATTGGGAACAGGAGGAAGGTCCTTTTTTCAGTTCCTCTGTTCTCAAGAGCAGCATTTGGATTAGATCTGACAGAATTTGATCAGGTAAAGCAGACTCAGTCACTCTGAGGAGGAATGGAGAGAGAGATGGATGTGTGCTTAGTGTATTCTTATGCAAGAGAACAAAATGTCAAAACGTATTCAAGAAAATAGCCCAGGGGACTAAAGTAGGGATGTACAAATAACTTTTTTTAAAAGCCAAGTACAAATAACAATAAAATATTTTGGGGTACTTACTGATATTTCAGTACAATCATATCAATCACACTCCAATGCAGTTACAGATCACTAGTACTCTTGTCATTGACCGTAAAAAACAGTACGCTACAGGATTCACCAACCCATCGATCTTGGAAGCATTTTAAGTCGATCAAGAAGAGTTTTCAAAATCAGAGAAAAGCCTATAGTGTGTAGTAAATGGTCTCTAGGGGATGTCGAGTTTAAACAAAGCATTACGCTTTAACCAGCTCAGCCACTGTAACAGCTCATATTTAGCCAGCTAAACGTTTACTTTTTACCCTCGCTGTATTACGGGTTTGCCATGTGGGGAGAAATGTGTTGGTTACGTTACAGAAACAATGACAATGTTACACACTCTTCGCTAGGGATGTCACGGTACCAAAATTACAGTAGTCGGCACCGATACCATTTACCATTAAAATGTTACGCTTCTCAGTACCAATTAAGTACCACAGCAAAATCAGTTTGAACTATTTTTCCAATTTATTTAAATATTTGAAATATATATATATATATATATATATATATATATATACACACACACATATAAAATTCAATTCAATTACTTATTTATTTATGATGGTAAATTTTTGAAAGGATTGAAGGCTACATGCTGTTTAAACAAAAATATTGATGAGATTGAGAAATATTGCTTATAAAAAAATCAAGTGAAAAATAAGCAACCTTCTATGCACACATTAGTATTATTAGTAGTAGTATTTTTAATTAATGGAGACGTAGTTAAATTTATTGTATAGTAGCCTAATATAATTATTTCTGTCAATTTCTTTAAAACCAATTCTTATTTTGACAGGTTGCCGTGAAGACCTTTGAGTTTCTGTGTGTTTATGATATGACAATAGTTTTTCTCAAATGAAACTCGCTGTCAAATTTAAAAGTTTACTTCAAAATGCAATGGATCACAGTATCATAAATAGATTGCGACTGAATGAAGTAAAATGCTCATGAAGTGACTCTTGGAGTGAATGGAATCATGAATCATGTCATCATACCGTGAGGCAGCAGAGACTGAACAACGCGAGCGTCACTCGTGCTTCAGTGTGTCTATGTGAGGTAACGTTGACGTTTAATGAAACCGCGAGTCTGCGCTGTTCATTCACGCAGAGACAAGCACAACATGCAGGGTTGATATTTAAATAGTCGTTTTGCCGTTTAATATGGGCTACGCAGACACCACATCAGCAGCACCGCCGGTCGCCATGTGTCAGTGCTTTTATGAAGAGGACGCAACTTCACGCCCTTAGTGCATGCATGCGCATCCAGAAACAGGTTGACCAGGTACTCGGTACCAACGGGACTTGGTACCATTTTTTAGTACCGACTTGGTACCAAAGTACCGAATATTTTGACAACACTACTCTTGGCTTTCTCTGGCTATTGTCAGCTATCTCAGACGACGATATGTTTGTCCCGTTTTAGCCACCGTAGCTTCTTCGAAAGGGAGGGGCGAGCAGTGGGCTGAGCCCTTAGTTCAACTCGCAACCGAACCGCTAGATATCTGTTAGGTTACATTACAAATAACATTACAGTATTGACATGATTTACACTGGTATTCAAAGTGTAACTCTCAGGTTAGGTTGGTGCCTTAACAAGGATCCGTTTTTCATTTCTTCTTCCTCTTTGCATCTGGTTGAATCAGTGCTCTCAGTGCCCTTAAAGCACAGCATTAAGGAGCTCTGTGGGATATGAGTCAAAAGCAGGATGCAACATTACGCACTTTCAAATCTGTTTACTACAATGCACCAGACCAAACCACTCATGAGAAAAATTACCCACACATTTAACAACGAATGCAGTCTGACTCTGCAATGGACAGTCTTGTGGATGGATGTAGTGACTGAGCAGATGAGAAATCCAGAGTGGAAGCATACAATTTTCAATTTCATGACAATTATGAGCACCAAGAGACATCTAAGAAGTGGATGCAGCTAACGTGACTAGCAGGGGATGTGATGTGGAGTGGGATACTCTTTCGGTGGCCAAGCATCCTAACCACATTTCCATTTACAGCTACATAAATGTGCACGCAAAGAGATAACACTTGGTCAGTGGAGCTCTACTGAAAGCCTTTTTAAGGTGTTCAGATCTGCATTTTTCCGCTTCTACTGGTATCTAACTGACCACTGAAAATCCCATTACCAAGCACAAAGTCTTTCTGAGAAATCTATTTCATTGCACCAGCCTAGTGTACATGAGTGTGGGAGTACTGTGCGGAAATGTCTCCAATGCATGATGCTTTCTGCTCAGAATGTGAAACAATATCTCTGTGTTTCACAGAAATAGCGTACCAAGCAAGTTTGAGTACCTTGGCAAGAATCCGGAGATAAAATAACAACCACATGCAGTTTAGCAGTCATCTTTGAGATTTCACAATTAAAAAAAAAATCACCAAACATCAAGGATCTAAGAAACACCTGTGCATGCCATTACATGGAAACAAAATTACACCTCAGAAAAAATTGACTGTTGATGGAATAGCGAGCCAAACATAGCATGCCTGCCAATTGACCAATCAAAACAAACAGAAGTTCACACACAGATGACATAAGCCTCCTGAGAATTACAAATTCAAGTGGCTCTCAGAAACAGTCATCAAACTTCTTGCATTGAAGATAGAGAAGTTGTTGACAGATCTGAAAAATGTGGTCATGTACAGAAAGAGGAGGCCAACAAATGATTCCTCAAAATTAAAGAAATAGCCTACAGCAAATATTCCACTCCCCTAAGACTGTTTAAATGTTTGTTTGTTTTTCTGAAGTGGGCATTCATTAAGTCCATTTTACTAGTTTTAATGTTTATTTTAGCATACAACAGCCATATTAATTGCAGTAAACGTAAATTACCATCAAGAAAACTTTAAATTATCAAGAAAACAATAAAGTTGCACCAATTACTTGACAATTTGGTTTTTTGTTTTTTTATCTGAAAGGCTATATCAGTCATTTATTGGTTATTATCGGCCATTTAAAATAATTATTACATATCTATATCGGACAGAATTTTCAATGGGTGCATCCTAAAGTCATCATAAAGCTGTACGATTAATCGTTAAACGATCACAACCTCGATTCAAACACCCACACAACCTTATTCCAGGTAAGTTGATTCACTGCCATTCACAAATCCTCTCCCTTGGGATAGTGAAGTGTCTATCATATGCAAACTTCAGAATTTAGCCAGAAGTAGTAGGTCATCCAGGTATTTTTTGCATACTCTTTTATGAGTACTGTGAATTCTGACATACTTAAGTCACATTCTGTTTTTAGCATATACAATATAATATGTTTTTTGCCTACAAATACTATGGAAGTATGCAATTTCGGATGCATGTTTAGTTGTCCATTCAACCCTCTACACTTCAAGTAAATCACTCCCATGACCAAATTTCATGCTAGATGACTAAAGAATAATTAGCCAATGGCTTGTAAATTGTATGGCTTCACTCACCTGTGATTAGTTGAAGTTACAGGACACAGGTTAAAAAAAAAAAAAGTTTAGCACAGATATCATTTACGCATTCATAGCATGGTCTCTCACTCAACGTAAATGAAATGAAGGGCCTAACAAACGCGGCAAGTAAAGAGATTTGACTCACTAGATCAAATGCAGGGCTCAACAATAAGGACTGCCGATGGACAAGACTTGACGAAACTGTCACTTACTAACTGCATGACATACAGGTGCCGGTGCCATCAAACTGTAAAGGAAACTGTTGATTTCTCTGTGAACTAAGCCCTAAGCGCAATTTGCCTTGTTATTTTTTCAGACACATTTATAACCATTAACATATAGACCATTTTACAAGATGTAAACAACACTGGTCCAGAAACACTTCCTGTTTCAGTTTGTAACTGTTTTCTTTATTTCACAAGAAAACATCTTAAAGATGTTTGTTTAAGTTTTTGATTCAGTTTTATATATTCTGTTGGTTGTATTTTATCCCAGCTTTTATGTAGTGTTAAAAAACTAAAACAGGAAGTGCTTCTGGACCAGTATTGTTTACATCTTGCAAAATGGTCTATAGCTCACCTTTCTGTAGGCTGTGGTTCCAGATACAGATGTGGTTCATATAGCTTATGGCTCTTCTAATTCAACACTGCGGGAAAAACAGCATTCACAGGTTCTAATTTGGCCTTAGAAAACCAGCAAAATATAGGCTATATTTTTTTTCCATATTAATTTGTGAATTTTAAATGTTTAATAAAGGGGACAAAAGTCATAAACAAAAATCTGAAAATCCGCACCATTTGGTGTGTACAATTCAAATTATAATTTTGGTGTTCAACTTGGCATTTTAAAAACACAGCAACCATTCATTTTTCATTTTGCAAAAGTAAAAAAAAAATGGACACAAAAGTACGCTGACCTTTTGGACGGTATAAGTTCATAAAAAATAAACAATAATTACAGGAATACTGGATTCTAAACCTCAAAGAAATGCCACAATCAAGACCAATGGGGGAGAAACACCCAGAAAGTTATGACCTGTGATATAGGTGATAATTATCTACCAACGTCCATTGCCATGATTTTTGGAATGACTTATCGGGAGAGGAAAAAAAAATATGTTTTAGTCGTATAACATCGGTTAATGGAAACGGCGTCAAATCGCAATAGATTTTTATCGACATTTAGAAAAAAATATAAAAACAAAAAACAAAAGTTTTGCGCAAATCTGTAATGGAAACGCACCTAATAACAACAAAATGTTGTGCATTTGTAAAATAATAAATACAATCAGGATGCACTTTTTGCCGTCTTGGTCTCAGTCACATCAAAAAACGAACTAAAACTCAGTGTATATTTGTTTCACAGACATGAGAATTATATCTGTAGAAAGCTTGAAATATCTAGGATACTTTTAAATAAACCAATTCAAGTGGAAAATAAATATTCTCAGAATATCTAATGCGTATGAAATGAGCATAGGCAGCTAGACGTGTCCACTACTACGGAGATGAGGAGTCAGCATTTATGAATTAGCCTAGGCCTAATCTCTGCAGCCAAAAACAAAGAAAACACTATCAATAAATTATTAAAATGTTTAGACAGTCTCTTTCTGTATTTTCAAGACAAACTCATAATCATTAAGTATGCCAATGCTTAAGTCAACGCAACGGTCGACTATTTGATTAAATTAACTACTACAAGTCGTCTAGAAAAATCTTTAGACGAGGACAGCCCTAGATTCTCAATTTATCCAAATCAAGCAGCTCTAATTTATCATAAATACAAAATAATACATTCTGGAAACATTTCACCAAACTGAAACAAACAACTGAAAGAACTGAAATCAATCTCAGAAGCTGAATCACATCCTCCTAATGTTTACAAGAACATGATTTTCATGAATTGTCAGTTTTCACATTTTTGCCAAATACCAATAGCAAGGCGCCAAGAAAAAAATGCTCAGGGCCCCTCTAAAATTACTATAGATGTCAGTGCTCTCTCTCTCCCTCTCTCTCTCTCTCTCTCTCTCACACACACACACACACACACACACACACACACACACACACACTATCTGGACTGGAGATTCACACTTCCTAACTCCTGACCCTGCTGAAAACACATCCTGCTTGACCTCAGCATCACCTCAACAGTTTGTACATTCAGTCACATGACAGAAAACTGCAGCCTGTTAAAAATGCAAGACCTCCCATTAACGCTGACATGGTTCGTCAGGACACAGAACTTCAACATAAGGACATTTGGCAGAGGTAGGAGTAAATTGGCATCAGGAAACATCCTTATTTAGCTTTCAAGAAAATAGTGAAAGAAGGTGTTGAGATAAGCCCCACTAAAATAGATAATGCATCAAATAAGCTCCAGTGTGCTACTCAAAGAGCACTGCTAACTTAATATCACAGCTTTGGCATGTGTTGGGGAGATACAATGTGAGAAGCTTCATACCCTCAATACGAGGCTACATAAGGACAGGCGAACAGTTGGGGGATGAAGCAGATCAGAAAAGCAGTCCGTAATGTGCCAGCCACACAGCTGACTGATTAGAAAACAAGAGCATTTTAGGATTTGGCAGTTGTCTAAAAAATACAAGACCGGCAGCGCGTGTTTGAGCAAGCAAGCTGTATGGATCACAGTTTCCCTCCCCTGAAATTACCCAAAAACCAATTCGAATCTTTTTGGGACGATTTCCATAGCCAGTTAAAGTTGAAATGAAATGGACGTAGCAACAGATATTTTCTTCTGTACTGTGACTTATCGCATCCAAGTGATAAGGATTATCAAAAATGAAAGAAATATAGGGTGTGACTTGGTTCAATGCATTTTGACATGGGTATTGCACTCAAAATGAATGTGATCTTGCAGTCAACTGTGGAGGGACAAAATGAACAGTGAAAAGGACAAAAGTGCTGCATAAAAAACACAAGTGAGAAGTCTGTAATTTTCACTAGAAGATCAAGTTATGGCAATTAGAATTTACAAAATTAAACATGCACGGATGATTTGTTCACAATAAGATATATAACATGAATTTAAAAAAATATGGGATGAAATTCATGATGGCTTTTAGAAATATACAAACTGGGCAATGTCTGTATATAACAAACTTAAAATAAACTTCTTGCTTTATGAACTGTTGTACAAAGCAACATCAAACTCACAATAGTGCTGCTGGTCTGAATAACAGTTGAATCACATCAGTTTCCACTTCCAGTTCTTTTTATTTTATGATTGTTTTAAATTAAGGGTTATTTTTATTACATTTTATCATTTCCATTTTAAGAACGCCAAATTAGTGTGCTAACTAAACCTACCTTTAGGGGTAACGTAGGTCACTTATAATATCTCCAGACAAATGATTGTTTGGAAATAAGTGACAAGTATGAAAATTCTTGAATTCAGAGGGTCCTAGAGATGTGCATGGCTGAGCATTTATCATCCATCATCACAGAAAATAATTTTTCACAATAATATTTTGATCGCAATGGGAAATGTCTATAACGTCAGTCACATAAGAGCCATCTGTAAACACAGAGATATGACGTTAGCAGCGCGAGACCTAATAAAGTGAGTGACAACCGAACAAAAGCTGCAAATACATGTGCAATTCACATTGAAAGGGAATTATTCAAACCACTTAGGGCACTACACTGTCAAATAAAAAACACTGTAGCTGGCATTAACACACCAGCATGACTGTCAATGAGAAGTGCATGACAACAACAAAAGCTGCAAGAGTCTGTGAGTCAGCGACCAAAAGCAAAAGAATCATTGGCTATAGCGCTTCAATAACATTAAATGAAACACCACGCTTAGAAATCTACATTCGAGTATCATTATGCCAAGATATCGAAATATGTTCCTGAAAGCTTAATTTGGCAAAAAACGGGGTTAAAAAAACAAAAAGTGACAACATGACCGAGACAAGCAGGCCAACAAGCAGCTAACGCTCAGTTCGCTAAAGTGTCACATTAACCAGCTCGAGACAGCGTAACGTTACAACAGACTTACCGACTAATTTGACGGCTGGGTATGACGTTTTAAATTCAGAAGCTACTGGTACGGGTCGGTTTTACAGTCGAGTTCTCGTTACAGTCCACCAAAGGTCCTAACTGCGAATGAAAGAGATAAAAAAAAGTCCTCCGTCGTAAGATTTTCTCCTCCCTTTAGCAACAGCCACAGCGCACAGCTGTCATCAAACGGGGACGCGCGCCGTGCGCATGCGCAATTCAAACTTGCGCAGACCTGCAGCGTATGGAACTTTTATTATTGTATTGTGTGTTTTTTGTTTTGTATTTACAGTGGGTTTTCCATCTCTGTTATCTTTTAACATTAAAATAGCTATACATTTAACTAATTTAGAGAGTTAAGGATTGACTGAGACCTCGAGATTCAATGAGAACATTTTGGATAATAAATTGTTTGATCAGCAGGTGTCGCTACCAGCATGTGATTATAGAACAATCGAATATGCACTCTTTTTTATGGTGTGTTGTGGAGAAAGTAGGTGGTTATATATATATATATATATATATATATATATATATATATATATATATATATATATATATATATATATATATATATATATATATATATATATATATATATATATATATAATTTTTTTTGATGTTGCAATAATAACAATAATTGCTCTCAAATTGCAGAGGGTATGTCGCAATTGCAATTGCACATATATAAATCTGTGCCTGTATGTATAATAAGAAGAATTTGAATAGAAACTTTGCATATTTTTTAAAAAAAGAAACGAATGCAACGAACACAGTTTAAATGGAACATATATATATATATATATATATATATATATATATATATATATATATATATGCAAATACAAATACAATACAGATGAATAGTGTTAATTTCTTTATTTCTGACAACATGACAAAATACATCCAATAATGTGCATACATAATGTTAATATATATATATATATATATATATATATATATATAAATTTTTTTTTGATGTTGCAATAATAACAATAATTGCTCTCAAATTGCAGAGGGTATGTCGCAATTGCAATTGCACATATATAAATCTGTGCCTGTATGTATAATAAGAAGAATTTGAATAGAAACTTTGCATATTTTTTAAAAAAAGAAACGAATGCAACGAACACAGTTTAAATGGAACATATATATATATATATATATATATATATATATATATATATATGCAAATACAAATACAATACAGATGAATAGTGTTAATTTCTTTATTTCTGACAACATGACAAAATACATCCAATAATGTGCATACATAATGTTAATATATATATATATATATATATATATATATATATATATATATATTATATGACATGTGCAAAGTGAATGTAAACAAATTAATAAAATCAAAATTATCATAAGCGTATGTGCTTGATACAACTTTGAAAATCATAAACAGCAAAATAACATTTTACCAATTTAAATCATATTGTAATTTTTATTTTCAGAACATTACATATCCCTTACTGTTCATTTGATTTGTTTGACAGAACTAAAATACATAGATTAGGATCCTGGAAGAGATCTATTTGTTAGTTCAGTAACAAAAATCATTCTGTGTACTGTAAAAAAAAGACATATCAATAAGTTTTGACAATGTATGTTTTTTTTTTACTTTGCTTTAACTCATCAAAATAACTATATATAAATATAAAATAACTTTTTTGATAAGTTATACAAGATTCAACTCGTGTTTTAAGTTTAATCCAATTTAAGTTGAACTGACTTGATTGTACAGTGATGAAATGTGATACATTATAGCACACGGGTGATAAAAAAAAAGATTGAGAGAGTTTAATTTAATCTGTTCCGCATCCTGAATATTTTGTCACTATGTCTTAATAATTAGCATTATACATACTATTCACCTCCTTTTTTCTTTGAGATTCATTTAGTAGGATTTTTCTTGGTAGAGAAATAGCACCAAAGAGTACAATTGTGGTCCTCAGCTCTCTCCCCAGATGTTCATATTGAATGATCTTATCTTGTGATCTCTATCATTCATTCTGAAAGTACAGAATGATGCTGGTGTCTCCCCTGATGTCATTTTAATGACCTTTTCCAACAAACAATCGTGATTGGGTCACAGACAGACCTCTCTAGCATGTTGGCTTACCAATGCGAGTCCTGCTCCGCGAAGCCTTCTTGCCTCTCTGTGCAGGAGGTAGAGCAGGAGGCAACGGCCCAGGAGGATGAATTACCACCTCGTCTCTTCTCAGCAATGTTGGAGCGCTGTTGTTGGGGGCGGTCTCAGCACCCCAGCCCCCTGGTGGCTCTGAATTGGAGCGGGGCCCCAGGGAAAGAGGTAGGCAAGTTTTAGGTGTGATAGTGGTCATTGTGCGGTTGAGCACTCGTCTCCTAGATGTTCCCAGGGCAGGCATGCTGCTGGGAGGTCTCTGTTTCTTGGTCTCCATGGGATCCACTGTGTGGTTTCTGCAAAGCGCATTGGGAGTTGTGCGAGCCAGCGCTTGTGTTCTCAGTAAGTTAGTAAGGCGGGTCTCCAGGCCGAATAGCGCCTGCTCCGTGTAGCTTTGCATGTCGCAGCGAAGCTGAGCGAGCTCCTCTCTCAGATCCCTCTTTAATGTCTCCACGTTCAACAATAACTCCTCCAACAAGACTACAGATAACTCTTCACCTCTCTCCTTCTTATTCTCCCCAGTCATTTGCTCTTCCACGGTCTCTTTCTGGACCTCCTCGGATGAGCTGATCTCAACTGTTTGTGTAGGTTCATCATGCTCCTTCTTGCTCTTCTCCAGTTCCTTGATTTGGTTTACAACATCCATTATGCCCATGCGCTGACCATCCAAACCAGCCTGCGTCCTGATCTGACTCCTCACCAAAGAGAAGACTGTATGGATTCTAGCCTGCTTCTCTTTGTCTGTAACCACCTCCGCTGCTTCAATCTTCTCCTCCATTTCTTTATGAACAGCAGGTTCATGTTCCTCAGCTTCAACCTGCATGTTTGTTTCCTCCTTCTCTCTGTCATCTCGGCTTCTTCTCTTTTGCAACCACTTCTGCACAATGGCTGGGTTTTCTGCTGTCTCATTCATGATGCTTTGCTTCCTTTGATATTTTCTTTACTTTTCTTCGTTCTTCATGCTTGTTTTATAGTTTTTATAGCTTGTCTTGTGTTGTGTTGGCTTTGTTGTTTCTTCGTTCTGCTCTGATCACTCTTATGACTTGTGCTGAGATCACATTGAGCTAAGAGAGACCAACGGTGCTGTATTTCCCCCCTGAGAACTGTAACTGTCCAATCCGCATCGGCTAGACTGCCACTGTCCTCTCGAGAAACATACCTCATGTGCATCAACATCTTTCCCCTAAACGCTCACATATGCTAATTTGCATTTCAGTCACTGCCAGTCTACAGTGCAAATATCTGCTCTCAGTAGGTTTGTACTTCTGAGAACACATAAGAGGTTCACACTTACATCAGAAGGATTCATAGTAACAATGTAATCACAAATTAGTAAAGAGTTGTTGTTTTTTTTCCCCGGGCCACACAAATGTTACTATTTCCAGACAGAAAACTGTTGTAAATACTTTATGAGAGCTCCTAATAAGATGCTGAATTTATAATTAATATTATTTTAATTATTTGTGTTTACACTTTTATACAAAGCTACTTATAAAACGCAAATAATTATAAGTTACATCACACCTGATCTGTCCTCAGCATCAACTTGTTCTCAGTGGCAGCTTAAACACTGTTAATGAAGTCCCCAGTCGGTTATAAGCATTTTGACTGTTACACAAAACATTATGTTTACCATCATGATGCATTTGAAGGGGAATGACAGAGAGGAGTTAGAATTTTTGGTGTCAGTGTGACAATGCAGTTTTTTAAAATCATTTATACCTACGTTAATTGTTTCCATACTGAAATTTAACTAACACCAATTAATTGTTTGAAACACTTTATAATAACTTAATAGTGATTTTTTTTTACGAATACACATTTTAAAAATGGAAATTAAAAGAAAGTTTAACCTAACTTTTACAATTCTTTTACAAGAGAAAAACATGTAGGCTACCAATTTTCTCCTGAACTAAATCGTTTCACAGCCATGCTGAAAACTACAAGCGCAACTCAGCCAATAGGGTTAAAGGACCATGTTCCTCCTCTTTCGCAAGGAGACAAACATCTAAAGTTGAAAAAAAAAAACTCACTCAAAACCCGCAGCATTTCTTTTAAAACGGACATAAATCCAAAGATCGATTATTCTGTTGTAGGCTACACTTGACTGGTTTTGTTTTAGAATTAGATGTTTGTTAACATTTGGCTTGTTTCATAGACTGCACACTGCAGGTAGTTTTAAAGCCATGCTAATTATATGTTAAGCTAGTTTTATTATAAAGTTATATGTTATATATTATAATAGTATATCAATCTGTCTAGTAAAATAGTAGCTTATTCCAACAGTAGAGCATCATGCAGTACAGCTCTCGTCCTCAATGGGCGGAGTCTCACACACAGCACTACAAATTCACATCTGCAGCATCTGCACTCACTCACCACTTCATTTCTGTCACTGACCAAAGAAGGTGTCTGCAAGAACCACTAAAAGATGGTAAAACACTTGATTTTTGAGACAGTCTAAGATTTTGATGCATTTGATTGGCTAACCAAACAATTCAAACAAGTCTAAATTCCTCATTTCTTTTTCTACAGACAACCTACACTGACAAAGGTGAAAAGGTATGATATCATTATAATATATGCATGTATCTAAGAACATTATAGGCCTACTTTAAGAATTATGTCCCTTTCCTCCTGATATTTTACTGCCAACTGCATGCTGAACTTTGTTCTGAATCTGATTTTACTTGTATATCATTACACCTTCATTTTCAGACTCTAGATTAATTCTGCTTATAGAATAGACGGTCAGTACATGACAGTCGTTTCTGTTTTTATATGTCAACAGCACGAGCAGGGCAGGTTTGTCTGCTTCGACCACATCACTTTCTGGGTTGGAAATGCCAAACAGGTGATTCTTTAACACTTTAAGTGTGTAGATTTAGTTTGTTTGTGAATATTTGAGGAGGTGTCCAGTAGGGAGATGCTATTGGCTCTTTTCAGGGGTGGAGGCAACAAGCTTGCAGAGGCTGAAACCACCATCCTTCACTCACTAATTTCTTCCATATTGAGACTTTTTGGGCAGGTTTTTGATTTCCCCAGTAGATGGGGCCATTATCATACTACACATGTTAAAAAACAAAAACAAAGTCTCACTGTGAAGATTAAGTGAATAGTTTGTTTCATGTGAATGTTCAAAATGTATGTAGCCTATACTGATATAGATATAGATGAACAGTTTATTTTAAATTCAGATAGCTGATATCCCTTTATTACCCATATTAATTTAACTTCAGTAGCTGTGATGAATTTGTTAAGATCTCCATATCTTGTCATTTTGTCTGTTTTCCTCTCAGGCAGCGTCTTATTACTGTAATAAACTGGGATTTGAACCCTTGGCATACCGTGGGCTGGAGACAGGCAGTCGTGATGTCGTGTCTCATGTGGTGAAACAAGGGAAGGTGAGAGTCAGCTTGTGTCCATCCTCTTCATTCCTTATGCATTGTGAAGCCTGGCCAGTTTGATCTGCTTTGGTCAGAATTTAAAAAGGTCACATAGAAGTGTTCACTGATCAGTGTTTTCTATACCCAGATTATTTATGTCTTCACCTCTGCCTTAAATCCGGGTAATAAAGGTAAGACTGATAAATGAGTGTTGTCATTTTTGGTAGCCTATTAGATCATCTTTAAAATCACATTCCGTACTGTATAATCTGCCCTTTTCTTTGAAACAGAGATAGGAGATCACCTGGTGAAACATGGAGATGGAGTTAAAGATGTAGCTTTCACTGTAGAGAATTGTGACTTCCTGGTAGAGGTAAATGCTCACTGTAAAAAAAAAAACATATGTTTTTACATTGCTTTAATTCATCAAAATAAGTTAAGCAATTTTTTTAAGTTTTTCAACAAATTTTTAAATTTTTGGTGAAATTATTTAAATATCCAATATTTAAATATTAAAACTTTAAGGCAGTGATTTCTTTTTTTCTGTTTTTTTTTTTTTTTTTTTTTTTTTACAATGCTGATGGTTTTCTCTCATGTTCTATCTGTTAAAAAACACCTTGACATAATTTGTAGTAATCACCTATTGGTTTATTACTTTTTTCTTTCAGAAAGCAAGAGAACGAGGTGCCATTATCATTAAAGAGTCTCATGTTGTGGAGGATAAGTTTGGCACCGTGAAGCTGGCAGTACTTCAGACAGTATGTATAATCTCATGTGTTTATAATATATATATATATATATATATATATATATATATATATATATATATATACATGTGTTTAAAAAATAATTGAGCAAGGATGAATTAAATTGGCCAAAAGTTATAGTAAAGACATTTATCATTTTACAAATGATTTATATTTCAAAATAAATCCTATTCCTTTGAACTTTCTATTCATCCCCTAACTTTCTAATGATCAAAGAATCCTGAAAAAAACCCATAATGATTTCCACAGCAGCACTGCTGTTTTCAACATTGATAATAATAAAAAAAGAAAAATATTGAGCACTAAATCAGAATATTATAATGATTTCTGAAGGATCATTTTAAATTGTAATATTTTACATTATTCTTGTTTCACTGTATAATTGATTTAATAAATTCAGCCTTGTTGAACATACAAGACTTCTTTTAGAAACATTTTTAAAAATCCTACCAACTGTAGTGTGTGTGTGTGTGTATGCATATACTGTACATTTAAATCTTTTTGCACCTCTTCCGCTCTGATTCCTCTTGTTTTAGTATGGTGACACCACTCATACTCTTGTAGAGCGGACAGGATATAATGGGCTCTTCCTCCCAGGATTCCATGCTCCTCTGTTTTGTGACCCTTTCTTGGCAAAACTGTGAGTTTGTTTATGTGTCCTTGTCTTCTTTTAACAGAGGTCCATATCTCTGATCATTCATGGATGGATTGTTATATGAATGTCCTTTTCTTTGTCTCTTCACGTGATTGTTCTTTCACAGGCCAAGCGGGAAGCTGGACTTCATTGACCATGTGGTTGGAAATCAGGCAGACGATGAGATGGTGCCAATAGTAGAGTGGTATGAACCTTTTCTAAACACATTGTTGAACTTATTTCAGCTGCGTAATTGCGAACAGGCAAGACAGCATCAGACCTCTGTGCCAGAGTTGTCAATACTGAAAAGCACAAAAGAAGTCATGTGACATACTCACTTAGAACATCGCAAGTCTTTTGGGGGAAACTCCCTATCCGTCCCATCCAGTCAGAGTACAACGAGAGCCCTTCCCCAGTGATCAGCAGTGTGTCTCCATGGTGAGGATGGAGTAAAGACAGAAAGGAAAGATCAGAAGAGACTCAGAAAGAACTGACAGAGACAGCAGATGGGGTGGTTGAATTTCAGTCTGTGGTAGTGGACGATTGAATATTATGCAAGAAAACTCTTTAGTAAGTATGACTCAGCGAAATTCCTTTTTAAAGGACCTGAGACACCATCTGGAGACAGTTAGACACAGCGGGAGGAGGGGAAAAAAGGGTGTTGAGGGGTGGGAAGAATTATCTAAACCAGACCCCATCAAGTATATACTGTATATATATATTGATTTCCAGTGAAAACTTTCATAAATGAAGATAGATTTACTTACAGAAGCAAACTGACTTAAGATACTAAAAATATTTTATGCTTAAAACAAAATAAAAGAAAAATCTATCAATGGGGAAAAACTAAAGAAAAACTAAAACTAGAAAAGAAAAACTAAATTCAAAATGGAAAATTGCATCTTTTTGTTGCTTTTTTTAACCACAAACTCTTTTTAAAAAATGTATACATTTTTAAGAAAACAAGACTTTATATTTTAAGTCATTTTCCATCTCAATTAAATATATTTTGATTTAAGATGTTTTTGTTGCTATTGATATTTGTAATGAAAATATGAGTGAATGGAGATATGTGTAATGGAAAAACAAAACAAAAATAATAAGAAAATCTGGGAAGATGCAGTAGATTCGTTATAAAACAAAATATTTGACAAATAATATATATATATATATATATATATATATATATATATATATATATATATATATATATATTAGGGTGTGCCCCCACACAGTGCCCCCACATATATTATGTAAACACAAACTTTTATTTTGGATGCGATTAATCGCGATTAATCGTTTTGACAGCCCTAATATATATATATATATATATATTTTTTTTTTTTTTAATGAAAATGCATTTGTTTCTAAAGGAAGAAAATGCATCCCCAAAATAGGCCTATCTGAACGAGAAAAAGGAAAATACAGGCTGAGGTTTATAAAAAAAAAAGACTACTCCAAAAGTATTTATAATCACTTGGCAGATCATAAATTGTGACTTGCATATTACTATTTTTTGCCCATGCTTTTCACATCAGGATCACTGTGTCAAACTGACCTGTATGCATTTGCATGAAGGTATCAGAGGAACCTGCTGTTCCACAGATTCTGGTCTGTAGACGACAAGCAGTTACAGACTGAATACAGTGCGCTGCGCTCCATAGTGGTGGCCAACTATGAAGAAACAGTGAAAATGCCCATCAATGAACCAGCCCTGGGAAAGCGCAAGTCTCAGATCCAGGCATGTATTACAGACATGACATCTACTGTAATTCCATCTATCCATCTATTCATTTAACTATCTTCTCTCCTTTTAGGAGTATGTGGAGTACTATGGTGGCCCAGGGGTTCAACACATTGCCATGAACACCTCTGACATCATTACAGCAGTGAGTAAAAGCTTTTCAGCCAAAGTTTTACAACATCGACAGAGATAAAATACAGGGTTGGAATTGTTCTTTGTGAAAGCTGAAAAAGTGTACTTTAGGTATGTATATTGCATTGACAAGGATATGTTTTCAGATCCGTAACCTAAAAGAACGTGGTATGGAGTTCATGTCAGTGCCGGACACTTACTACCAGCAGCTCAAGGAGAATCTGAAGCTTTCTAAAGTCAAAATTGTTGAGGACATGAGCATACTGGAGGTACAATAGAATAATCAAAGTGTTCATCAGCTTACTATCAGAAAAGCGAAACAATGCAGAGTATGCTCTTTAGGTTTAAGGAAATGCAGCAAAGAGTTATTGGCCACCTGATTAAATTTAAATTGCAGGTCTAAATCAGAATGTGAAAATAACGAGGCATTGTTTATACAGGAACTTAAAATCTTGGTGGATTATGATGACAACGGCTACTTGCTCCAGATCTTCACTAAACCAGTACAGGACAGACCCACAGTGTTTCTAGAGGTCATCCAGAGACACAACCATCAAGTAAGACTGCTATTATAAATCTCAGAATAGAGCAAATATTTCAGAAATCGTTTCAGAACATATACATTCATATTTATATTTGCAATGAATTGATCAAATCTATTGTTCGGAAATGTCTCCTAAATGTGTAGATATATGGTAGTGCATTAATAACAGAAAATCCTCTACTTTTTCAGGGTTTTGGTGCTGGAAATTTCAAATCTTTGTTTGAGGCTATTGAGGCTGACCAGAAAGCCAGAGGAAACCTCACCATCCTTACACCCAATGGCATATCCGAGAAACTTTGAATAGGCTATTCATAATAAATGCATGGGGGACACATTTAAATACACATAGCACACTTGCTTATGATCTGCTTTGTCATATTTTTGATTGTTTTCAAGTATCAGCCATTATAACACAGAGGTGTCCAGATTCACAAAGTAAAAGTCCTCCTCAGTATTTTTGTTCCAATCACCTTGATTTGCTAATTTGCACAATTTTTCAGCCAGGAGATAATGGTAATAATTATTCCACCTATGAACTCACATGGAACACACATGGCAGGAATTTTACTTTCTGACCCCTGAACTTTACACCTATGTACCCACGTGTTTATTTACAATTGCAAACAGTCACTATGCATCACTTCGCTGATGCATAATTACAAAAATTACAGCTTGATTGTAAAGGAAGCGCAATAAAAAAATAGCCTCTTTTGATTTTTCTTTGTTTCTTGTCTTATTTTTCGTCTCAAATTCTTAACTGACACTGCCTCTTTGGAAAACAAGCACACTAGGCTAAGAAAGTTTTGGTAATGCTTCCTTTTACAGTACAGTACTTACAGTGTACTTACAGTGTACTTACCTAGAAAGTACTGCTAATATTAGGTACGTACATGGAACAGGGGTAGGTTTAGGGTTAGTACTAGTTATTACCCAGTAATTGTAGTTACTAAAATAAGTACATAGTATTTACATGGGTAACTGGACTGTCAAAGGAAGCGTTACCAAAGTTTTGCCCAACATATTGTTGCTGCAAGGACGCAGTAATTTACGTTAAAAAAAAAAAAAAAAAAAACTTTTTTTTAAGTCAGTATATAACATAAATAAAGTATGTAACATAAATAAAGTCAGTATATGACCAAAAATATATTTATTTGATAATAATGTCTAGTTTTTTAATAATGTCTAGCTTTCCATTTTGATTGAAGTTATCTGCTTTAAACGGACGTGTTAGCTCAGATGGTAGAGCGCTTGCTTAGCATAAGATGCGAGAGGTAGCGGGATCGATGGCCACATTCTCCAATGACATTTTTCCTTGTGTCAAAAACAGTCAAAGAATAAAAAATATGATGTAAAGGTTTTACAAAGCTAAGCACTGTTCAGCGGATAGCCTACTAACTCAGGCACCCATTTGTGAAGCACAAAACAAAAACTAAAAACATATAGGCCTAATTTTTGTCTTTACACTTAGTCTATAGGCAGAAAATAAAAACATTTATTTGGAAAAATACACGTTTTTATTTATATTTCACAATAAAACTCATGAAAGCATAATTAACTTGAATCCAATTCAAACCTTCCAACATCCAACCATGATGAAAACTAAATTTAACCAGTGATGGCCTGTTGCTCTGCACATTTTACAAATCTACACATGCAGAATATAAAATCTGAGTTTCTGGAGATAACATTAACTGCTTGTGTATTTTCGTGTTAAACTGTCATTTGCTCCTGTAAAAAAAAATGTCGGTGACAGTCAGGAATATGTTATGTCCTTGTGAATATTTAAAAATCTATTTTCCTAAAAGATTGCCCAAGTTTAAAACAAATATAATAAAATGTTTTTGAAATAAATTTATTTTATACTAAGTATACTACAAATACATTTACATATTTATGTACTTATTATAAATACCCTGCAATTGTGCTTTTAGTGGTATCCTTTATACTTTGGTATAAAGTATATTGGTATACTGGTATATATATATTGGTATATTTAATTGGTATATATTGGTATATTACATTACAATATATTGGTATAGAGTATATTGGTATATTGGTATACTTTAAGTCTGCTAAATTGGAACAACTAATTTTGTACTTAATGCACTTAAGATATCCAGAAATAGTGCTGAGGTCCAACTAAAGATTTGCTTAAGTATATTTGATTGTATATTTGATACTTTAGGTACACTTTAAATATCTTGCATTCAAACTGATATTATACAGAGATCATACTATCACTAATAGTGATGTCAAATCACATTTTAGGCTTAATATTAAGAAATGTGCATTGTGCAATAAAGAAGTATTCCAAATAAAGTTGAATTATAATATTCATGTCAGTAAGTCTCAAGCAATATGTAAGTTAATATATTAATGGATTTGTAGCATACTTAGTATAAAATAAATGTGTTTTAAATACAGAGGTTTGTTCTTAAAGAATAAGTTCATGTACAGTCTGAAACTTTTTTACCGCTAATACTTTGAAATTGTGAGAATAGTCCTTGTCTAGTTGAGGGTTCCTCTACAGTTCTCTGCAGCACACAGGCAAGGGATCTTCTCATCCTCAATAGGGAATTTGTAATCATAAGTGATCTCTTCATTTACACCAATAGGTTGCCGAGAGTAGATGACTATCTTCTTCTGAGCTTCTACAGAGATGACTTTGGCATAGCAGTTCGGCTATGGAATGGAAAACACATAAATGAAACCAGTAAGCACAAAACGTTAAAAATGGAAAATTAATTAAACACATAGCAATCAAAAGAAAACAGTTCAAATACAGTAAATACAGTTGTATTATGAATTAATGACTTAAAAGTGTTTCTGGTCATACATTGCAACTGTGATTGATGAATCTTGCCATGTTGCCGCACTTGGTTGCATCAATTATTGTGTCCTGGTCTACCCGGAAAAGATAGCTGCTTCCAATACCCTCGTTTTCATAGCGCCTTTCACGCATGTCCGCTATCACCTACAGACAGGATTTGGGATATGATAATAATATACAAATACATTTGTGATCATCAATTTACAGCTTGAAAAAGGCTGTTACTGATGTTTATACTCAGAAATGACTGCTGAAATCTTCAAATATTTATGGTGTGTATTGTGTATCTCACCTGCCGAATGCTCTGGCCTACATATTCAATTATCATTTCATCTGCAGCAATAGGTTCCTCTGCAAACAGCCCCCAGTCATGAATACGACTCTTGCCAAAACGCAGCTTCTTCTTACGGAACTGTAAAGAGGGAAATATATTTGTGCTCCGTGTGGACACAGAGATTTCAGAAGTGTTACCCTTCACTGTGAAGATCTAAACATATTTAGATATACAGGAAATTACAATGGAAGACCATTTTGATATATCAACAGTCAGATAACGTTGATTTTTTTTCCCGCAACCACGCAAGAGATCACTTCCGGCGCTTGCACAGACCGAGGCGCCTGTGCCTTCAGATCACTTGGACGTGGCTGTGGTTACAAGACGTAAAAATGATATAAATACTGTTCGTTTTCTCACACAAACCACTCGTTTCGTGTCTTAGGCCATCAATGTGTACTTACATTTACGAGTCATTAAATCATGTTTAATTTGGACTTCTCTGTGCATGCTCTTTGAGGTAGACCCCATAAACCTCCATTATATGACTGACAGACAAGAACGATTTAATCTAAAATTATTGAAAATACTGAAAAATTAAAATACTGTGGAAGCAAAGACACCTACATCTTGGATGCCCTTGAGGTAAGCTAAAACATATCAAAAATTAATTTCAAAGTGAACTACCCCTTTAATGTCCACACCAATTCACAATATCATTCTGCACAGCAAAAAAAAAAAAAAAAAGTCTTTCTCTGTATTTTGCATTGTTTTCCTAGCCTGACTTCGTCATACTCATTTTCAAGAGAGAAAATGAGTCTGAAACTCCTCCATTGGGCTGTGATTATGAGGCGCTTTATGAGGCGATTATGACAAGCGCTCTTTGATGACGTGAGGATTACGTTACTGAAGACCACCTGTCAATCATCGTATAAAGCCCGCCCTGGAAATTTGATTGGCCCGATGATTTCTGAACCGATCATAATTACTCCTCAATGGATCGAGTCCAGACCGAACTTCCCGTCCAAAAAATGTTGTGGGCGGAGTTCGGGCTGGCATCCAGGCTATTGTTTTCCACTACAAATATAAAAATTTACATGAGAAGCAAAATTACATGAAAGTATCACTTTTGGTATAGTTGTGGTGAGGACTAACACCGTAACCACATTGAATTAGAAAGATTATTAAAACTTTATACTTATTGTATATGGAATCTTGTTTCTGCCACAGAATTAAAAGTAAAACAAAAAAGGTGTTTGTGAATTGTGATCTCTGAATTTTTCACTTTAGACAAAAGTCACTTTTTTCCCTCAGAATTGGACTTTATAACTCGCTAATGGCTAGTTCATATTTCAAAAAAAGTTAGAAAAGAAGTCAGAATTGCGAGATATAGACATGTTTTGGTTGTTTACAATTCTGACTTTAAAATTTGCCGTTGTGAGTTTTTATCACGCAATTCTGACATTACTCACAATTGCAAGTTCATATCTCGCAATTCTGACTTTTTTTCTTGCAATTCTGACTTTATAACTTGCAATTGTGAATTTATATCACCTAATTCAGAGTAAACATTCAGAATTGCAAGATGTAAATTTGCAATGATCTTTAAATTGTTTCATTTAGTGGTGGAAACAAGCTTCAATAATTGTTATAGTGTGAACAGACCTTTAATGTTATTGTGTTTTTGGTGGCTGTAGCATCTTATATGCTGTGTTATACTGTTGTTGGGACAGCTGGACTCACCTTGAGCTGATTGAATTTGAGGAGGTCACTGTCACAGCTGAACGAGGACAACAGACGACGCTGTTCTGCTCGGAGCTCTGAACCTGATCTGGACGAAGGTGGAATCTGAGCTGGCACACTCATTCCCTGCATAGATCAGAACATAATTCTCAAATTACCCTCAATTACTTTAATTTTATACTGCACCC
This sequence comes from Cyprinella venusta, assembly GCA_038021265.1. NCBI lineage: Eukaryota > Metazoa > Chordata > Actinopteri > Cypriniformes > Leuciscidae > Cyprinella > Cyprinella venusta. The sequence continues at coordinate 18,133,153 of CM075872.1, forward strand.
ACTTGTGTGGATGCATGTAGGTTTTGACTAACTTTACCAAATTGCACAACACACATGGTTATGTCTCTACAAGCTGGCCTTGGTAGAATCAAACAGCTTTTTCTAGGTCATAGATATTATTGAGTCTTCATTTAATACCTCCATCTAAAACTCTGTTATATCCATATAACCCTATATAAACCATAGTTATACATCCCTCAAAGTAAAACCCAAATTTTACTGTTTCTTTCTCACCTGAGTATCTACAACAAACTCATCACAGAGATATCGCAGCTTTTCCCTCTTGCTGATGAAGTAATATCCCTCACTACGTGCACAACCTGTCATATGATTCCTGATCCCATCCAGCCATCTTCTTGGCCCGTCGTCAGGAGTGCTGGTTGGTGCAGCAGAGTCAAGGAACAAACAACAGAGCATTGGGAAAATACATTTGACACAAAGTCGCATGACACAATCCACTAAATACAAATCACATTATCAAGTATTTTAACTATGACTTGTTACATGTGTATTGTGCGTTTAAGGATATGAGGATGTGGGATCCATCGTGTTCTGCGCAACCAATCAGATTCTTTATCCTGCTCCACGAGCCTCTCATAGGTGGCCTTCAGGTGCTTTATCTCCTCCTCATTCACCCCTTTAGTCCACACAGCATGGATGATCAACTTCTCTCTTCTCTCAGAGCGTGGAGAGAAGATGAGGTGATGTCTGGATGTGGATTCTCTCCATTTTCTCCATAAACATGATGACTCCTGAACCCTTCGATTCTCATTTAGTTTACGTTTGTCTTCTAGCAAACGCTTCTGTCTGTGAGCTTCTGGTAGTGTTTGCTCTGTCCTGGTATCTGATACACAATCAAAACGCCCCAAAACCTGATTTGAAGGAGATTTAGTTGTCACCTTGTTCACTTGTAAGGACGAATGAGTATTTATATTTGGGCATTGTCTTCTCCTTTGTAATTCAATCATTCGTTTCCTCATTTTAAGCCGTGCTCGTCGCCTTTTCAAGCGTGCCGAGTCCAAAGACTCTGTTTGACGTGAGGGGATATGGCGGTTATGAGGTTCATGCCCATTATCTATACTAAAACTGTTAGTTTGCGCATCTGACTGTGCAAAACCAAAGTTGTGATGATGGAGTCCACTAGCCCGCAGCTCTCTCTGCTGAACGTTTCGCTCTCCGTGGTTTAGAACAGGTGGAGATGGAGACATGTCTCTCCCAGGAGTCCTCGGGATCATGCTGTCAGCACATGGAGACAGAATGGAGTTAGAGGGGCTTCCCATTATTTGTAAAGCCTCTTGCAGTAATCCCGCTGGTGTTATTCCCTCAACGTGGGAAGGACCATTGAAGCAGCTTGGTGTTTTTGGAGTTTCCTCATATGCTGGGTATAAGAAAGTGAGAGGAGGACAGTGGAAAAGGGGCGAGGAGGGACGTTGGATGCCTGTGGGAGAGGGAGGAGGTGGTAATGGTGTAGGAGGTCCTTGATGTAGAATATGACCCTCAGCCTCCTCCATTTCCAGACATCCACCAGGTGTGTGTGGCAGCTCCAACTCCTCAATTGCAGGAGGAGAAAATCTACGCCCAAGCTCCATTTCAGGGTCACTGTCGGACAAAGATCCAGTGGGTGTGATGGGTCTAAGGTTCTCAGAATCCTCCAGTGTTTCTGTAATGACTCTCTGGTCCTCTGAATCTGTAGAATATTGCGTCTCCAAATCATCTGAAAGCAGAAAGATCCATGAATTCTGGAACTAACAACTACTTGATCTGGTGATTATTTAGTGGATGAGTACGATATTCCGAATATACAAATTGTCGCTGATGGGTGGAAATCTCAAATCTCCGTATTTTGTCCAACCCACATCATTACTATTGGTCACCTTTTACATCTGTCTTTGGGTTATGCAAATATTTAACCAAAGAAAATTAATAAAATGATTTTGTGACTAATCCTCCAAACGCCATTAGATCCTCAAACTGTCAGTCAAATCTCATAACTCTATCCAGACTCTAGTGCTGCACATATTTTGGACCGTCTCTGCTTGTTTGCAATGCAAGGGTAAATAATGAACTGGTTCCTTGAATAAGTACAGCATTTTTACTCAGGAAACACTATATGTTCTGTATATAAAGGCTAATGTTTTAGCATTTGAGGAGAGGAGAAGAGTGTCTTACTCTAGCATTTGTCTTTGAGACACTGACAATACTATCGTAAATAGCCTTAAAAAAGCAGATTTTGTCCAAATGCCAGAAGTTAATAAGAGGTTTAGCAAACATTAAACTTTATAAACTGTAAAACATACTGTGATGCACTTACTTTCTCAGATGGAGATGTTCTAATGACAGACAAAACATGCATGTCTGAAATTTACTGATCAAACACCTCTCAACTTCATTTGAGCTTGATTTTGGTCAAATCTTTATAATTGTATGACACATGCAAGTGTCGGACCATACTTAAAGCCACAATATCAACTTTGACAATACAATACTGTGTTCAATTATTTAAAAAACACAGTTTTTAATGAAAAATGCTTTCAGGTTGTTGTTGTTTTTTATGTGAAGCACACTTTTAGGGCTTTTTTTATTTTATTTGTGTGTTCACTCTTGAGTAAGAACTAATAAACCTTTATCAGTAACCATAAAGTAATTTAAATCCCTCTACAAGAGTTTGCATAGGGCACATCTCCACTGTTTTTGACCAATTCAGTATAAAATAATAACAATATTTATAATTATAATACTTGTGATTTTTACTTTGATTATTATTAAATAATATTAAATAAAATAAGAAATATATAGTAATATTCTGTATATATATATATATATATATATATAAATTAAAAATTAATATAATAAAATTAAAAAATATAAAATTAAATATAAAATTAAATAAAAAATTATAAAATTAATTATATTTTAATTTATATTTAATAAATATCTAATAAATATTTTAATTTAACTGTAAAATTTAGTAACTTAATTTCATTTCATTTTCAAACGTTAAACCAGGCAAGTTGTTGGCAAATTGATGTGTTATGACATATTTTCTGTAAAGTTGCTATTAAAAAATGTGTATAGTAAATAATTGAAATTGAAAAAGTGTTGGAAATGTGCGATGGATTGGAGATTTTTGATCAGTGCACCTTACCTGACAGTCCTCTGTAAGTAGGAGACGGTGGGCTTGGCAGCTCTGACTCCTGCTCTGAGAAGAATATCACTGGGTCTGGGAGCTTAAATTTGTTTGTTAAACAGTGTTTAACTGGGTCCTGTAAGGTGTATCTGAGAGGCTCAGATAGTTTCAGACCGTGCATGTACACTCTTACGCTCAGTTCCTCTTCTGGATCTTCTGCTCTCCTTGGACTCAAATCTGCAAGAGTAGAAATTACATTTCAAATGACATGAAGTACAAATTGCATCAACACTTATGATATAGACATTTCTTAAATGTCCTGCAACACCAACTGAGGTCACAAAACTTTCTCCGACATACATTAACTACAAGAAATTAAGAATTCTCAGAAACATTATCATATGTAATGTAAACTTCTATGTAATGTAAACTTCAAATAATAAACCACTAGTCTTAGAGTGGATATTTTTATTTCTAAATGTCCAGTTCAAACTATAATTAAGCTATGATCTAACCTATAATCTCTAAAAAATAACAATATACAGATTTTAAAAAGTATGCCTTTGTTGTGCATGATGGTTTTGTTTTCATTTTGGAAACATGGAGGTTGATTTGCGCTTTATGTAAAAACAGAAAATAAATGAACTAACCAAACAAGTCATGGTCCACAGCACTTTCAACTGAATCTGGAGCAGAGGGGGTCACAGGGGGGCCGAGATCTTCTTCCCAGTCTGTGAAAGACGAGTAAAATGGATTGTGAATCATCTCTTGGTTTTCCTTATTATCCTCATCTGAAGAAATCCATATCTCTTCTGCTATTCTCCTGTCCTGATGTGGAGTTTCAGGAAAAGATCTTTCACCATCCAAATGATCTTCCTCCCCAGAGGAAAGACTGTCTGAGGAGTCAACGCTTCTGTCGTCTGAGGAGTCAAAGACAGATCTAGAGGAAGCTGAGGAGTCAATAACAGATTGAGAAAAAGCTGACGAGTCAGAGACAGTTCTGGGAGAGACAAAGGAGTCGTATCCTTGGCTTTTAGAAGTAGACAAGTTTGAACTTGTATGGCTGATGGTATCTGGAGGATAAAAAGAGGACAATAAAAAAGTTGTCAAAAATTGTTAAATATTGCATATATAAATATTGTATGTATATATATATATATATATATATATATATATATATATATATATATATATATATATACATACAAGTTAGTTTACAATTTAAACTGTTTTATATTTTTTAATATTTTTAACTTTAATATATATTATAATATGTAATTTATTTTAATATTTAATGGATAAATTATGTAAAATATGTGGTTTATTTATCCTGTGATGGAGTTTTCTGCATCATTACTCCAGTCTTCAGTGTCACATGACCCTTCAGAAATCATTCTAATGTGCCGATTTGCAGCTCAAGAAACGTTTCTTATTATATTATAATGTTGTAAACAGTTGTGCTGCTTAATATTTTTGTGGAATTAAGTTTTTTTATTATTATTATTATTCTTTGATGAATAGAAAGTTAAACAGATCAGCATTTATTTGAAATATAATTAAACATTGTAAAGATCTCTACTGTCAATGTTGATAATTTTAGCATCATTACTGAATAAAGAAACATTAATTTCTTATTTTTTTAAGTAGTGTTTTATATTTGTATGTAAATTAAATATTATATATAATATATGAAGTAATTATCTCATAAAATAATTAACAGATATAAATGAAAACCTGAATCTGAGCAATCTTCATCCTCTAATACACAGGCATCACTCTTCGTATCTTTATGTAGTTCATCAGCTTTCATCTCATCACCCTCCTGAAAAACACAATAGACACCATCAAACATGTCCATTAATGTCAGGGGTCAAGCAAACATCACAATTTCTGCTCAAAAATCAAAATTTCTTTTTATACGTGCAGCTGTATTTCAAATAAGTGAAACAATACCTGAGCAGACACATCAACTTCCTCAGATTCTGGATTCTCCATCTTCTCAGAATTCTCTTCATCTTCTTCCTCCTCACTTTCTAACACCAGTGGCCTGGAATGCCTGCGTTTCACCATAGTCTCTTCACTGGCATTTTTGGTCATGTCCTCTCCAACATTATCTAGTGCTGTTTGCTGCTCTGGCTCTTTATGAAATAAATGTTGACCACATTATTTTCAGTGTACAAGATCTACTTAAACTTAATACTGTTAGATATAAATTCACAATTAAAAGATATGTCACATTGAAATAAAGTCATTGAATTCATTTCAATAGTTAGATCCTTTTTCCACACTCAAAAATCAAGTTTTTCTCTAACTCCATGTGAAAAAGCAAATGCCAAACTGACCTTCTTCCACAGTTTGTTCAAGACCAGGAGAAGGACAGACCCTTTTAACATCAGTGGACTCCTGACCTAATGGGTCCTTCCTTTTTAACTGAGCATAATGGGAAAAAATGATTCTCAACCAGGCAGCCAAAGCAACTTTCAAGGGAGCCACAAAAAGACTTACAATTATATAATATAAGTCAAAGCAATCCCTAAAGACAGCTAAAAATACCATATTTGTACCTTAAATGATGGTAGTTTAATAGTGCCCAATACAGAGCCTTCTCTTCCAGCAGTCATTCTCAGGCATTGCTCCATCACTTTAAGCTTGACGTCTTTATTTCCTCCAGATTTAACAGATGGGGCAGATACCTGGGGGGCACACAACATGATATATATGAAAGTAATGTTGAAATGGTAATGGAAGTATAGGTCGACTCACACAGTTCATTACTACAGTTGAAATAAGAAACAAATCCCACCTTAGCTGCATGTTCTTTGTCATCCCACCACTGATCAAACGCTTTGAAGGCCACAATCTCAATCATCCTGCGATGTATGTCTTTCTTTACGATAGCCCGCAGCTCTGCAGCAACAACAGCTAGAACTCCATCCACTGTGGCCTTTTGGGGCAATTCTTTCATAGGAACGTACCCCGGTGGGGGAACTGATGGGTCGAACCTGGGCATAGGGGGAGGAGGCCAAGGTGGTCTGAACCTTAACATGGTAGATGAACACCCAGCGGAAGGGAAAGGTGGGCGATGAGTCATGAAATTGAAAGGTGGAGGTAGGAGGGGGGGTGAGAATGAGGTTTGCACTTGTGTTATTCTAGTAGGGATAGGAAGAGGTATTGCACTACTCTGCCAGTTAGGTGATTTACAGACTTGCTTGATCTTTGGAGGAGGGTACAATGAACAAGAAGATGGTGGTAAAAGGACTGGGTGTGGGGGCATTTGAGGAATTGGAGGGGGTAAAGAGTTCCTGTAAGTGCAAATCACAGGTATTCTAGATGGCTGATCTGAAGTATCTTCATCTTCTTTTAGGTTGACCTAGGGAAGAGATTCATATTGATGTAAATGCTTAGGGTTGTCTGCCATTCAGAGTTGAATTGAGAATTCCTTTTACATTTTAAATCAATTCCACAATTTGAACTAAGGCAGCAAACAAAAGTAGATGGCAGTCTAGTTCTATCAATCACTTACAGTAGTGCTAGTGGATATCTTGGACAAAGGCTTCTTGATTGATTGAAGTTCATGTTCATCTTTTGCCATATCACAGAGTGGAGTGAAACTCGCATCCTCAAGGCTTTCTTTTGGATATGAGTGTTTATTGAGATGGGAGCCAGTATTATTTGCAGTAGATGATGTTTGGTCACAATTTAGGACAACATCTAAGGAGCAAGAAGGAGAGTGGCTGGGATCATGCTCTTCAGTAGCAGTTTCTGAGTCTGAACTATCTTGGTTCAAAAGGGGCAGAACTGGACTTCCAGCACTAAGAAGCATCTGGATGCGAGAGTCTAGGCTTTCAGGCTTTGATTCCGGAGCAGGAGATTCAGGAGAAGGACACTGCACTATTGGGTCTGAAAGATCTTCTGTGGTTTCAGGGGAAGGACACAGTTTTGGGGTATATGAGCGAGAAGATTGGGCTTGTGGTGGACAATAAGTTTGGTTCACCTCTTGAGTTTTGCAAGATACTTGGGAAGCAATTCCATTGAAAATATTTTCAGAAGCATTCACATTGATCTGCATATCAGAATGAATGTGATGGACATTCACTCCAATAGCCTTTCGCTGCATTTTTTCTAAATTTGGAATTGATGGTGGATCTTCAGCGACACATCTGTGATTAACACTGAGGCCCTTGACTGAGCCAGTAAAGGTTTGGACTGTGAGCTTATCTGAATGTGATGGTGTGGTTGAACTTTCTTGAAATGTATTAAAAGACGCTTGATTGGCTAAAGGTACAGAGCGGTGGTGACCTCCTCTGTATACAGGTCTATGTATATAGTTATGTTGTGGCCTACGGTTGTATGCATTTTGGTACTTGCTCTCGAGAGGTCTGACCCTGTGTCCTCCACGAATGTGGTTACTAAGGTGATAGTTGCGTCCTGGAGTTCTTTGCCTATTCGAGGAGCTACTGTTTTGCGACGGAGCTCCACCTAGCATCCAAAAGTTTTGCACAGCACCTTGAATAATGCTCGGTTTAGTTGAGACTGGTTGAGTCATATGAACAGGCTGTTGCTGTGAAATGTTTGGGATGGTTTGTTGAATAAAAGGGACATTGAAAGCACTGGATGTCAGTACAGGCTCATTTGGGGTCCTTTCAAACTGAGATGGTGTGCCTGGTCTACTGTGGGTCATAGAAGGCGTGCAAGGGGTATCTTGGTATTGAGGGGTCTGCCAGAAGCTATTAGGTGTGTCCTGATGCATGCTGGAGTAGGCAGTATCCATGGATAAAGGTGTAGAACAATCCAATGATGGAGAACCATTACATATTGAGGATAATGATGATAGTGTGAACGGCAGCTTCTTCAGTGGTTCACACTCCTGAAAAATGTAAAGCGATTTACAAGTGAACTAAAACAAGTTTCAATATAAAAACCTGAATTTGCAATGACAAATGCACTTTCTGTATACTTTGTGAGAATGTCTTCTCTAACCATTGTATGTCTCTTCTGATGTAACAGAAAAGTTTTAAACCATACATATACCATATATATATATATATATATATATATATACCCAATATTTTACAGTATTTGCACACGTGTGTACTTGCAGTGTAAGTACTAAGAAACATATATAAAGTGCTACCAAATTTCCACCTGGGCAAGCAGTAGTACTTTGTAACAGAAACATTTTTTATATATATATATTTATATATATTTATAAATATATATATATATATATATATATTTATCAGTTGAGCCAAATTGGATATGAATTATCAAAGACAATATCAGGTGTTGTATTAGTATTAGGCTATTATTATTTTACATTTAGATACCTATGTATGGCAGACCATATGACAGAAAAGATACTGTGTGTGGGTTCAGGGTTTTCCTTTTGAAGTCTGGACCATTTTTATATTAAGCTTAAAATAAGTATCTAATAAAAAAATAAATGTACATAATAATCAAAATGCTCACATTATGAGCAGAAGACAGAATGTTATCTAGTAATTCCAAACTTTTATTTGTCTTTCCTTGCCATCTACAAATAATTTTCCCAATTCAAACATAGTTTATTATAAAATGCTCTTAGCATGGTAATTAATAGGCCTAATGCTAAATGTGGATAAAAAAACATCTTGTCACAAACCTGGTTTAAACGGTCAGAGCCATATACTGTATGACAGATAAAAATAACTATATTTATTTACTGCATTCTCATTTTCTGAAGCGTTTTAGCGAAATTATATAAAAAAAAAATTGATAAAATAACCCAGAGAGAGAAGTAATGCGCATGGAACGGATGGTGTGATGGTGTGATGTAATGGTGTGAACTGCTGCCTACTTTAATCTGTGGAAATGGCAAAACGGTGCCAGAATTTTTGTCTCACGGTCTGATTGGAACCAAGCCGGGGTTCGGAACCGGACCGAGGTCCGCTATATGAGGATTCCTGATTTAAGCAAACTATTTTACAGCCCTTAAAGATATATTTTTCCCCCCTATTTCACCAAATGTGAAAAGAGATTAAACAATCACACATTAAGGGTGCTGAAAAATTACAGATTAATAGGGCCTGAGAAAGGGGGTGAAAAAGTAAAGAAATGCCTCTGGTCTTGTACTCACAGTGAAAGAGTCGGTGATGAAAGATGGTGACTGGAGTCCCCAGGCCTCTTCTCCAACAGGGAGAGTAAAAGGTGTGTATAAACCACTAACAAGCATCTGGACGTATCGGTTCCTCTTCACACCTAAAACCAGTCAGTCAAAAAAGATCATGAATTACATAAAGCATGCAAATACAGTAAATGTGTCTGCATAGACATGTTTATGAAAACCTTTATTTGTGATAAGGTAGTAATAAAAAATTGAGAAGAGACACAAAAAAATCTATTTACCTTTGGGGTCAAACTCCAAATGAATGTTGTTTCCCATCACAGAAGTGTTGTGGAGGTTTTTTACTGCATTATTTGCTGCCTTTACAGATTCAAAAATGACCTTTGCTATTCCTAAATGCTTCTTATTTTTTGGATTATATAAAACTTTCAAATCTTGGACCTCTCCAAACTGTTTACACATTTCAGACAGGAATTCATCTCTAATATTGTCATTAAGCCTTGCAAATGTCAACTCCTTCGGCGCTCCAACATAATGCTCATCAACCTAAAAAAAAGATTTATTGACATAATATGGCATTATTTTGTAAATCCTTGGCAATGTAAAACAAACATAAGATACACTTCTGATCATTGTTTATTTACATGAATTGTATTATAATTTTATATAAAGTGTTTTTGCTCAGGAAAGATTAATCCTAAACATTATGTTAAAATACTTTATTTCAATTCTACTTTGTGATTTATAGTTCAATAATAATATCTGCCTATAGGGATTTTTATTATTAGGTCAGAAAAACTAGATAGATTTAAATATGTTAAATAGGAAAATAACAGGTTAGTTTAGCAATTATAAATAAAACAGTAGCCTAATACATAGAACATTTATATATAAAGAATATAATGTTATCATAGGAAATAAGGGTTAAATGTTTATCATTTTAAAAACGTTGTTGAATAGGCAAAACATTACACAATGCAATAATTTGATGTTGTATCTAATACTGACCTTAAATTTGGGGACCAGGAGATTTGTTTCTTTAAATTTTGTCCAAAAACGAGTAGTTCTGGGATCTCGAACAACATCCACAGGGAAACATCCAGGATGCTGACAGACAACATTTTAGTAAGCCTCAATTGTGCAATGAAAAATACAACTGTGTAAATATGATTTAAAAATAGCATAGGTCATTAAGTTTGATAACTAAGCATTTATTAGTAGGCTATTCGCCTTAAAATCATACCCACCGGTGCGCTGAAGTGTTGTCCATCATATCGGTACAGTTTCTGACTTCCGCTGCTCAAATCCGGATCTATAATCAGTTTGTAACAACTCCAGTTTGGAGTTGCATCTTCCAGAGGATCAAAACTATCGGTTTTTAATAATGTATCTAAATTGAAGAATCACAGCACACGATGAAAAGGACTGTTTATACACAACGGAAGATGAGTCATAAATATATACAGGCCTACAATAACACATATTTTGATACACCTTCGTTTCTTACCGTTATCTTTCCGTTGACCCTCCTTTTCGACGCTTTCGAACATGATTCGCAGTCATTGTACAATGTTAGTAAATTTCTCTTTATAGGACGTTGATTAAAAACGATAGTTCCTGTATAAATGTCAGATGGCTGTTGTCAGGAGTGCACTGTAGGTCTTAGGCTACATGTCTCCCAAGAGAAGCAGCACATCACTGCTGCACAACAGGTGGGAGGAACCTGCCACCACACCCGCACTGTCATCAGGACATACACACTCACACACACACACACACAAAGATTTATTTACTGACTTCAGTTGGCAATATGAACAAATTATTGCATTGAACAACTTATTAGATACAAATATTGCAATAATTATTTAGCTTAAATTAAGCCTAAAATTACCATTATTATAATATAACCATTCATTATTTTGAAATACAGATTGCTCTTTAGTTTGCACTAAGTAAAATATAGTTTATTGGCATGTTTGTTGGACAGTGGACACACTGGACTGTTCATATAATCTTTATCAGTGGTTCTCAAACCTGTCCTGGTGGATAACCCATTACTGAGCTGATGAGTTGAATCAGATGTGTATAGGGAGACAAAGAAAACATGCTGTGTTGGGGGTCCTCCAGGGCGGGTTTGAGACCCACTGATCTATATATTTTTACATGGACAGTTAGAACAACTTCTACTATCTCAGGAGGATGGTGATCATGTGTGAAATTGATTTTGTTAGAGTGATTTGCACACTGGGATTGCTGGGAACATATGGTAACACATTACCATATGTTACTACATTTGATCTACCAGGGTAGAATCTCCTGGGATGGGGAAATGTGGGTACTTTCCAGCAAAGTCACAGCATGGCTTATACATTCACCAAAAAGGTGTTGTTGGAGGATGTAATGAACGGCCATGAAAATACTTTGACTGGGTGGGTGAGATAAAAAAACAATGCATTGTATGACCATTTCCTTTTGGAACACATTTAGAATAACATAATTGTTGCATAATTTTATGACTATGCCTATACGAAAACAGAATTGTAACTTCATTTAGCCATATAACGTCAGCCCAGATCCCACATGCCTCATTACTCTCCCCATCTGCATCTGTCCCCCTTGCCTGTCAATTATTTTGGCTTTTACTCTTCTCTGATGTTAAGGCCCAGGTTTGCTGAGGTATCTGCCGGTCTTTTCCTGCATCTGTTGTTCGGTATGAGAGAGAACTAAGACAAGTAATTTCCCTTGGCGGCCATCATTGAAACACCTCTCATGCAGCTATTTCAGTCATGCAAGTATAGCACCTTTAAATTAATCTATTTTTGCACTACCTTTGCACAATGTGCAAGTAATATACATTTCTCAGATCTTTTTTGTTGTTATCATACTTCTGGTGTTTTGCTTATTCTTTGTCACATATCCATATTTTATTTTATTCCATTCTGTTTACTTAATTGTTGTTCCTAATCTGCATAGTCAGTCAATTTAATGATTGTATTGCCTTCACAAATAAAAGAATGTAAAGGTTCTTCTCGAGTTCTCCCTGCCTGCTTCTGGAAACAATTTGTGTATTAAATGACACACAAGAACAGAAAATCGACCACCTGTTTGAATAAAACATCACCAATATCATGTTTTGTGTAAACACTGCACATTTATATCATTCTCTGTAAATGGCTATTTAAATGTCTGTTTCGTTTTTTATATCTCGTCTTTATAAGCACTTTATATGTTTGCTTAAAGAACTTAATTAATACATAACATCACAGCCTTTGCACTTTTATTTTGGTTTTGGTGTTGACGACGTCATAAAGGCTGCGCCGCTCTCATCTGTCTCTCATTTTTGTACAGTCTATGGTCTCAGCACAGGTTTGTGTTTCTGAACGATTATGTATTTAAGATGTTAAAATCGATGTATTTTTAGTAAAAAGAAATCAATCAATTACGTATTATTTTTAGTGATTACGTGTGGGTTGGGGTTGTGATAGCCATGCCACGGGCTAAATTTACTGCAGGGATATTTAGAAATAGTTCTTGACACACAAGTGCCATATTTTCGCTTGTTTATTATTGCAATTATTTCATTTAGACGCCAAAATGAAAATACTGTCATACTCACCCCATGTCGTCTTAGTATGGTCTGAAAATTGTATTAGTATGGTCTGAGAATTGTTCCATTGACCCTGTTAATTTGTCCCGTAAATGGCCTCATAAAAAATGATGAGTGTTATTTGTCTGTAAGTAAAGTGCATTCATACTTGAGTAACGTTGGGTTTTGGTATAGGCTGTATTCATTTCTATTAATTGTTTTTTTTTATCATACTTAATATGGCCAAATATTCCAAAATACAGGAAAAAACTCCTGCTGAAACAAATAAGATCACGTGACATCAAGATGGCGTTTATTAAAGAGGAGACTGAAGACATAAGAATTTCAGAACCATTCAGAATGAAACATGAAGATGTTGAGAAACAAACAGGTTGGTTGTCAAATGTGAACTCTGTTATTTGTTTAATAACTTCTAAATGCATGTGATGATTTTGGGGAAAAAAAAGAAAGAAAAAAAGAAAAAAAAAAAAAACAGAATAAACCCACTGTCATTATCACCATAGACTCTGAAAGACTGGGTTAAATCCAGATGTAAACTCCTGTATGAGTTATACATCAATTTAAAAGATATCGAACACAAGTTTTCTTATGATACCAAAGTACTCAGAAATACTAGTAAAATTTCACATTTCTCAGTACCAGTTTCAGTATATAGATAAAATTAACTATTAAACTGTTTAATTATTATATTTAAGAATACTATTTAATTTTACAAACCCTTTAGACGACAACAGCTTAGTAGTTTAACATAAAAAAAAACATTATTTTAGTAAGGCAATAGCTATCATTAAAAATTAGGTAAACACAACCTCAGGTAAACAACAATAAATTACATATTACACCAAGTCATTATTATTAAGTCCCCCTGTTGGGAAAATCCAGTTTTAATGTTGTTTATATGTCTATGTGGTGCTTTTCTATTTTGGCCTAGTTTATGTTAAGTAAATAATGACAGTATTTTTGTTCATCTGAGGTATCTTTAGGCCTTTACTTAATTTTAAGATCTGCCAAGGAGCAGATCATTTTTTATTATTGTCCTGAGACATAATTAACAGAATTCATTTGGGTGCCCTTTCTTTTTCACATGACTGTAGCTGTTTGATGTCTTTTGCTTTGTGCCATTAAACTGGGCTTAACTGTTTTTTCCACCTTTCAGACCTGATGCAGCTTAAAGACGAGAGTCCAGAACTCAATGAAATGGTGGACAAAGTACAGTATGAGAAACATGATTTCATAACTGAAGATGAACATTGCTCGCAGACTGACAATTCTTCCTCACAAAAAAGACGTGAGGAGACTGGATCTAAAAGATCTTTTGCCTGCGAACAGTGTGGAAACTTTTTCTCCACAGCAGGAAACCTTAAAAACCATATGAGAAGTCATACTGGAGAGAAGCCTTACACATGTGATCAGTGTGGAAAGAGTTACACACGAAGCAACACCTTAAAGGATCACATGATGGTTCACACTGGAGAAAGACCTTTCGAATGTGATCAGTGTGGAAAGAGTTACACGCGAAACAAGACCTTAATGGTTCATATGAGGATTCACACTGGAGAAAGGCCTTACACATGTGATCAGTGTGGCAAGTGTTTCATACGAAAAGACAACCTTAATTTACACATGAAGATTCACACCAGAGAGAACCATTTTATATGCCATCAGTGTGGAAAGAGTTTCAAAGACATTGAACAGCTTAACAGGCATGTGATAATTCACTCTGAAGAGAAGCCCTTCAAATGTCCCCAATGTGGAAAGAAGTTTAAAATTAGTAAAAACATTAAGGCACATATGAGAAGTCACAGTGAAGAGAAGCCTTTTAAGTGCCATCAATGTGAAAAGGGTTTCATAATAAATAAGAACCTCATAAGACACATGAGAAGTCACACTGAGGAGAGACCTTTCAAGTGCCATCAATGTGGAAAAGGTTTAAAACATGAAGAATCCCTTGCTTACCACATGAAAATTCACACTGGAGAGAAGCCTTTCAGCTGCCCTCAGTGTGGAAAGAATTTCATACATAAAGGACAGCTTAATGCTCACATGAGAGTTCATACAAGAGACAACAATTTTAAATGCAAGCAATGTGGGGAGTGTTTTAAAGGCAAGGATCTCCTTAAAATGCATAGAAAAGCTCACTTCCAAGAGAAGCCTTTCCCCTGTCCTCAGTGTGGAAGGAGATACAATCTCATAGGACGCCTTAAGAGTCACATGAGATCTCACAAGGGGGAATAGCCTTTCACCTTTTTTCACCATGTGGAAAGTGGTTGATGCACAACGGACACCTTAGTTGTCACATGAGAATTTATTAAAAGTGAGAATGATTTAAAATGTCAACTGTAAAGAGTTTTACAGACCAAAAACAACTTAAAAGGCACATACATATTCACAGAGGAGAGAAGCTTTTATATTTTTCTAAACATTTACGTTTAACAGAAGAAAGAATGAAACTCATACAGTTTCGGAACAATATGAGGATGAGTAAATGTTGACAGAATTAAAATTTTAGGAAATAATTAATTACTCACACTCATGTCTTTCCAAATCCTTAAGACTTTCATTCATATTTGAAACAAATATGAGAATTTTTTTAATGAAATCTGTATACTTTCAATAAAGGGAAAGAAATCTCTCAAATGTCATTAAAAATGAAAAATGCAATAAAGGGAAATCTATTTTTTTAAAATGCAACAAAATCTATTCACTAATTTCTGAATTTTCTTTCTTTTACATTTAACATTTTTTAATGGTTATTTGTATGCATTATTTTTTTATGTACCAGGGCAATGTGAAACATTTAAATAATGATTTTGGTAAAGCTTGGGTAAAAAAAATTGAACCCATTATATTTTAAAAATAAAACGGAAGATCACCATGTTAAGGACAAATGAACAACAGTTTTGCCACTTTGTCCCTTTCAAAGCATACCAGTTAATACATTATCAGTGTATGTATACAAATACATATTTATATGAAATTTCTGTGGACGGGACTTTTATTTTGGTCTGGTGTCATGACATCATAAGGCTGCACTGCATCGCTCTCCCCTGGTTCTGTAAAAAGGGTTCATCAGAGGTTTGAGGTTTTTGAACGCTCGAGAATTTAAGGTGTTTAAATCTTAACAAATCGTTCAGTCTTATATCGTTTTATGAGGTGCCGTGTGACGCTTTACAGTTCAGTTTTCAGTTATGGATAGCCTAGTAGTTGCCGTTGTCTCATTCAGTTTACAAGTTGTGACTTTAGAAATTATTAATGAATTATATTTTTGTGTTGGAAAACTGAACTATAAAGAGTATACATGAACTGATAGTTTGTCTCCACAATGTAAATGTGATATAGGCCCCAGATTGCTCACCATTTCATTTAATTTATCAACACAATCAGCTGACAACATTTTGTTTTTAAACGCATAATTCTAGAATTCACTTTACATTTTCATAATTACATATATTGTTATTTGTATACAGTCTTTTATGTACATTTATATGCACGTTCTCTGAATTTAGGCTGAAAGTGGAGAGGACTTTTATTTGTCTGGTGTTATGACATCATAAGGCTGCGCCGCTCTCTGACTTCACAAGGGTTGGAGTTTTTTGAACCATAAATATATGAGTTGTTTAAATTGGTAAACATCGTTCAATATATTCAAAGTTTTTACAAGTAATGTGAAATGAATGGATATTGTGCGAGGTGTCGTGTGATACTTTACAGTTCAGTTTTCAGGGAACGTTACTTGCCGTTTACCGTCACAGAAATTACCATTTAATCACATTACACCCATTTTATTTTTATATTTTGTCTGAAAACTGAACTAGAGCATTAACGTTACATGAACTGGTAGGTTGTAAATTGCTATTTTAATAGTTTTCTGCAAGTGCATTAATATGAATAAAGTTAGAATGTATCTCTTTTTCCCCTCTATTTATTGTTTTCCTCATTTTTAACATGGGAAATGTCCAGACATACAGGAACAAGAAACAACTGGTGAAACCTGAGAGATCCTTGTGACAGTTTTCCAAGATGGCATTTGTTAAAGAGGAGACTGAAGACATAAGAATTTCAGAACCATTCAGAGTGAAACATGAAGATACTGAGGAACAAAAAGGTTAGTTACTTATTTTTCATTTTTAAAATGTTGACATGTAATCAAATAATTTAAAAAGTCTTGTAAATTGACAATCTGAACATGTGAAGATATATTAAAGAATATGAAGAATCAAGTCATGAGTGCCACAATTAAAGCTGATTAGCTTAAAAAAATTATATATATATATTATATATATACATACATCATATATATATATATTCATTCATACCCTCATTTGCTATTACCTACATTACTCCTAATATAGTAGTCCACTTGAAAGAGTTGATGAAAATGAGTGAGTGAATTTGGACACTGAGTGTGCTGGAAGGCCGGCCGATTTTGCATAGTTTGTGCTTGCCGTTTAATAAATGATGTTTTAATAACAAATGCTGCATCCCAATTCAAATACTATCCGTCCAAAACCGTAGTATGTTGAAATGAGTGTTTCAAAGATACCCGGATGGTCTACTATTTCCGGTAAGAATCCGAAGTGTAGATCGATGCACACTCTAACGGCTGATATTGCCCACAACCCATCGCGCTTTCGACAAGGAATTGGTTAGAACTACAAACACGAGTGAAAAGTGTTAAGAAACTACAGACATGGAGGACGCGTGAGTCCCGCAGTTATGTTGAGAGGTTTAGTGAGTAATTATCAGTATCTAACCTGACGAAAATGAATTTAGTCAATGTTGTCCACATTATATTGCATCTGCAGCAGCTTTGTGAACTTTTGTAAAGATATGTTTAGCCATTACCTTTTAAATGCATCATTATATTCTAATTGCAAACACGTGGAGTGAGAGTATCTGCATGAAACAACCACGACTGACAGATGAACGTGCTCTCCAAATAGGTAGGAAATCAAATTAGATTGAATGGAGGATTTTTGAAGATGATTGACAGGATGCACGCAGCACGGCGTGATAGTATGTCCTAAAGCTTGCCTACTCTTTAGCTACACTCTCAAAAGTATGTACTTTTTCTTCACAAAAAGTGTACATACTTTTAGGGCGTAGTATAAGTAAGCGAATTGGGACACAGCAAAAGTTCGGGAGGAGCATGTTCAGTTAATTAACACAAGTGGAGAGCACTCAGCAATCAATGATAAGAGGTGTATAGACGTCACGCCATTTGCCGCAACTATTTGAATACAAATAGTTGTTTGATGCATGTTGCTTAACTTGAATTTTTCTGATTTCTCCATGCAGACCTGATGCCGCTTAAAGAGGAGAGTCAAGAACTGAATGAAATAGAGGAGACACAATTGTATGAGAAACATGATTTCATGACTGATGATAAACTTAGCTCACAGCCTGAAAAGTCTTTCTCACAAAAAAGAGGTAAGGGGGCGGGATCTAAAAGAACTTTCACCTGTCAAGAGTGTGGAAAATCATACTCTACAGCACAAACCTTTAAATGCCACATGCAAATTCACACTGGAGATAAGAATTTTACATGTGATGAATGTGGAATGAGTTTCATACGTAAAATCACCCTTGATTTCCACATGAGACTTCACTCAGGAGAGAAGTGTTTTATATGCCATCAGTGTGGAGAGAGTTTCACGTCTGTCAAACACCTGAACATTCACATGATAATTCACTCCAGAATGAAGCCCTATGATTGTTACCTATGTGAAAAGGTGTTCCGATTTAAAAAGGGCCTAAGGGAACACTTGAGAAGTCACACTGAGGAGAAGCCTTTCCGAAAAGAGAACGCTTTGAAATGTACTCAGTGTGAGAAGATTTTTACAAAGAAGAAACTCTTTAACATTCATAAAAATAGTCACCCTGAAGAGCAGCATTTCTCCTGTCCTGAATGTGATACGAGTTTCACATCTAAAGGAAACCTTAAGACTCACATGAGGATTCACACTGGAGAGAGACCTTACACCTGGGAAGATTTTCATACATAAAGGACACCTTAAGTATCACATGAAAATTCAGACAGTGAATGATTTAAAGGCCTGGACACTTGCGGGTCGGTCGCCTGTGGATGAGAGGTCAAGCATTAAGGTTTTTTATTTTATTTTAATAAAGGTACTGAACTTGGTAAAACGCAACAAATGTGTGTCACTCTTTTACTTTTTCCAACAAAGCATATCTCTTCAATAACAAAAGTTGAATTTAAATCATACACATATAGAATATACACAGTTTAAAATTATTCTATTATTAAATTAAATTAAGTGTTTTTCAACATTATGATGAATTATCATCAGGCTCTAATTTGCATACTCTCAAGCAGCAATGGAGGAAAAACATATCAGAGACAAATTTCAGGTGGATGATTTCATTTTAACATTAATTTCGAGTGACTTTAGAGCTGACATGTCTCTGATCCACAATTCTATTTCAATTATAAACGATAATGAAATTAGTTAGATGCCAACTCCGTGCCTTTAGGGTCTCTGTAAAACTTCCGTCATGGCACAGGGAAGGAAACTTTTTATTATTATTATTTCATTTCCACTTAGTATTCAATATTATAATATAATGACTTTTAATGATAATCACTGAGTGCCCTCGGTTGTTTTCGGGGTTTAAATGGTTTCTTCACCAAAACGTAGAAATGTTGCTTTAAGACAAAATCTAGAATTTCAGATATCGGGCTCGCCTTTTTTTCAGCACATCATCTGACAACATTTTGTTTTTAAATACGTAGGCTAATCCAAGAATTCACTTTACATTTCCAGTCTGAATGTCGTTGACATATTTCTTTTATGCATGTACATTTTGAGCACTTTCTGTGATTTTAGGCAGTATATGTGGACGGGACTTTTATTTTGGTCTTGTGGAATGACATCATAAGACTGGACCGTTCTCCTCTGGCTCAACAAAGGTTCGAGTTTTATAACGCCTATGCATTTGCTACGTTTTATTGATACAAATCGTTAAATGCATTAATAATATGTAAACGAATTATAATGTGTGGTGCCTGCTAAGTTCAGCTTTCAGTTATTGGAGAATTGCCGTTTTTCTCTTGTCTTTCATTTTTCCTTTTTTCTAAATCGTGTCTTCAGTAATGATTATTTCATTATATTACACCCGTTTCATTGTTATATTTTTGTGTTTGAAAACTGACCTGTAAGACGTTCCATGAACCTTGTTAGTTTGTCTAGTACATTGCTCGTTTATGATTGTTATTTGTATGTCAGTAAAGTGCATTCATACGCGAGTAACATAAGCTTTGGCTTTATATTTTATATTTCATTATGTTAATTGTTTCTTCATATTAAACATGACAAAATGTCCAAACATGCAGGAACAAGAAACAGATTTCAAGATGGCATTTATTAAAGAGGAGACTGAAGACATAAGTATTGCAGAACAATTCAGAGTGAAAAATGAAGATGCTGAGGATCATACAGGTTGGTTCATATAAGTAATTTATTTATTTGACCTCTAAACAAACTAAAAAAAAAAAAAAGAAAAATGATGCAGGTTCATTTGTGTTGTACTCATGTTATCTATGCATTTCATTCACTCTTGAGGATGAGGTGTTGTCACACCTCATCATCTGGAGAGAAGCTGCCACTCAGTTACACCAATAATGATGGACATGGAGACATCACAGATGACTGTAAAGATATTTCACAGGAACTACATTGTTTTTTTTTCCTTTTTTGTCTTCCTTTTTTGTTGTTGTTGTTGTATTTAATCATGTTAAGATGTGATACCATTTATTCAGCTAATAACATGGTTCATTCAAGGTGATTAAAGTGCTTGAAGAATTTGACTTCGACTATACAGTATATAATTAGTGTTAAATTTTTGTATCACAATTGCAATCTTTTCACATAAAATTAATGCTGCAGCCCATTTGAAATTGATACTGAGCCATTTTGCATGGCTATGAGCATAGTATTGCTCACATGTTTCCAAGTATGTGATACTGCTTTCATTTTTCATGTCAATCAAAATCACTTTGAATGAAGAAAGCATTCTATGAAATCTTTATAGCGCTGATCAATGGATTGAACTCTGTGAAGTGAAGCGTCAGATTCAGCTTCACCCCTGGAGCCGAAAATTTGCTTGTCCTTCTTAATTTTTCCAGAATGAATCTACTAAAAGTCAGTCCCTTGCCACCACCTAATGGCGTAACTATGTAACCTCTACTGAAGTTGTTGATAAACCACCATCAGACACAAACACAAACGCTGTACAAACCCTGTAATCACTGTTAGAGCATTGTCATTTTCTTTCTACAATTTTCTTTGTCAATAAAAAAAAATAAAGTACCTAATTGAAACAACTTCTTGTCAGATTTATAAGTCCCCAATAAAGTATTATAAGATCAGACAGATTTATCGAATAATAATTAATAGAAATAAATCATTCTTTCACTTTCAAAAGCATGGTTCGTAAAAAGGGTTCTGCTATATAATCCAACAATTTAGGACCAGTTATCTAAATGACCATAAAGTAACTGTTGCTGGTATCTTAGACTTGCTTATTTGCCATTAATAATATAATATGACTGTAGTTAATTACCCAATGGGAAATATTAATAATTACTTAACTAGTTATAATTAATGAAAAATATTTTGATCGGCTGTAAGAATGGTGGCACTTGAGTTTGGATCCAGTTCTCACTATTAAGTTGTTTATTAGCAAGCATATTGGCTGTTTATGTGTGACGATCACCAGGTGGAGTGCCCGAGAAAACCACCAGAGGGCACTCCACATCAGAACTGTTCACTCCTTTCAAGAACTCTGTTTCCCATCATACACCTCCCTGGACTGATTACGCACACACCTGAACCTCATCGGACTTCCTATTTAAACCACACCCATACACTGGTTCAGGGCGAAGTATTACATTGCCCCGGCTGTAATTTCTGAGCGTTATTTTCCCTGTTCCTGGTTTTCTGGTTTTGTACTTTGGACTGTTTTGGATTCTGTGATCGATCTCTGCCTGGCCTGACCTTGGACTGTTACTGGACTTTGTTTATTGCTGCCTGCCCCGAACTCTTGCCTGTGACCTGACTACTCTCTGTGCTGATTCTCTGATAACCCTGTTTTGCTGTTGCCTGATCCGTGCCTGTTTGACGATTCTCAATAAAGCTGCATTTGGATCTTATCTTGTCTACCGCCTCGTAACAGAATACTTCGCCACTTCAGATCTTAAAGGATGCTTTCCGATATGGACTTAAGGATATGCTAAATTATCTCATGCCTGACAATACCCCTCAATGGACTTTATGTCAATATATTGAATTCGCCCTGAGGATTAGTGGCTCATCGTTTACTGTGGGCTTTGAGGATAAGACCGAGGGGGTGTTGCCAGAGACCGTCAGCCCTGCCGAGCCCGCGCTCACCGTCAGCCCTGCCGAGCCCGCGCTCACCGTCAGCCCTGCCGAGCCCGCGCTCACCGTCAGCCCTGCCGAGCCCGCGCTCACCGTCAGCCCTGCCGAGCCCGCGCTCACCGTCAGCCCTGCCGAGCCCGCGCTCCACATGAACTTTAACGAGCCCAAGGTTCACGTCAGTTCAGCCGAGCACACGATTCACGTCAGCCCTGTGAGTGAGTCACTGAGTCCAGTGAGTGAACCATTGCGTCAAGTAAGTGAATCATTGAGTCTGAGTGAACCACTGAGTCCAGTGAATGAACCATTGAATCCTGTGAGTGAATCGTCGAGTCCATTGAGTGAATCATTGAGTCTGAGTGAACCACTGAGTCCAGTGAATGAACCATTGAATCCTGTGAGTGAATCATCAAGTCCAATGAGTGAATCGTCTAGCCCAGTGAGTGTGTCTAACCCTGTGATACGCCGCCGCAGAAGGAGAAGGAGGAATCGTTCGGCTCGCCAGGCTCCGGTGAGCGTACCAGGACTCCTCGTCCTGCCGGCCCCGCCTCAGCGCCTAGCCCTGCCGGCCCCGCCTCTGCGCCTCGCTCTACCGGCCCCGCCTCAGCGCCTCGCCCTGCCAGCCCCGCCTCTGCGCCTCGCTCTGCCGGCCCCGCCTCTGCGCCTCGCCTTACCAGTGCCCTTCAAGCTCTGTTCAAGCTGTCCCCTTCAGATCCCTGGGGATTTTCCCAAGTATTTTTTGGGGGGGGGCAGTAGGCACTCTGTGAGGGCCATGAAGGCGTTGCAGACATGGCCTTCGTCTCATCCTCCACCGCCGTGGTCTCCTAAAGGGTCTTCACCGCCATGGCCACCCAAGGGGACTTCACCGCCGTGGCCGTCTGAGGGGTCTGCACCGCCGTGGCCAGCTGAGGGGTCGTCACCACTGTGGTCTTCTGAGAAGTCTTCATCACCGTGGTCTCCTGAGAGGTCTTCACTGCTGTGGCCATCTGAGAGCTCTTCACCGCCGTGGTCGCCTGAGAGGTCTTTACCGCCGTGGACGCTTGTGGGTTCCACAGCTCTGCCCTGGCCATGCCCACAGTCTGCTCCGCCTTGGACGCCCGAGGGTCCGACAGCTCTGCCCTGGCCATGCCCACAGTCTGCTCCGCCTTGGACGCCCGAGGGTCCGACAGCTCTGCCCTGGCCATGCCCACAGTCTGCTCCGCCTTGGACGCCCGAGGGTCCGACAGCTCTGCCCTGGCGATGCCCACAGTCTGCTCCGCCTTGGACGCCCGAGGGTCCGACAGCTCCGCCCTGGCCTTCACCTCGTCCAGCTCCGCCCTGGCCTTCGCCTGCACAGCCAACTCCGCCCAGGTCCCCTGCACAGCCTGCTCCGCTCTGGTCGCCTGCTCAGCTTGATACGCTCTGGTCGCCTGCTCCTCGTCTGATCCATGGACCTGGCCCTCCATCCCACCCCCAGATCCGCCTCCGCTCCACCGCCCACCTGGACAGTTTTGTTTGGTTGGTTGGTTTGAGCGTCTGGAAGCCGCTCTTTGGGGTGGGGCTATGTGACGATCACCAGGTGGAGTGCCCGAGAAAACCACCAGAGGGCACTCCACATCAGAACTGTTCACTCCTTTCAAGAACTCTGTTTCCCATCATACACCTCCCTGGACTGATTACGCACACACCTGAACCTCATCGGACTTCCTATTTAAACCACACCCATACACTGGTTCAGGGCGAAGTATTACATTGCCCCGGCTGTAATTTCTGAGCGTTATTTTCCCTGTTCCTGGTTTTCTGGTTTTGTACTTTGGACTGTTTTGGATTCTGTGATCGATCTCTGCCTGGCCTGACCTTGGACTGTTACTGGACTTTGTTTATTGCTGCCTGCCCCGAACTCTTGCCTGTGACCTGACTACTCTCTGTGCTGATTCTCTGATAACCCTGTTTTGCTGTTGCCTGATCCGTGCCTGTTTGACGATTCTCAATAAAGCTGCATTTGGATCTTATCTTGTCTACCGCCTCGTAACATTATGTATAATGCACAAAATAATACCTTTTTCTGCATGATCAGATTCCCTTACCCAACACTTAACAACTTTATTAACTATTAATTAAGCTGTAATTAAGGAGTTTATTGAGGCAAAATGTGTAATTAATAGTGAGGATTGGACCCTGATCTGAAGTGTATTAGCCTGTAAGAGTTAACTTGATGTAGCATAATTAATACCACAGCTAACCTTTTCGTCCAGCGAACACTCAGACTTAATTGTTTATTAATTCTAAGAAATGTTTCCAGGGTATAGTAAGTAACTTTCTTATTGTGCAGTACTACTCAGAGCATGTAGTCAAATTCTGCATAATTGGGGAATCCAGTGAATGGACGTGACCAACAAAAAACTGTCAGAGGATCTTTCATAATAATCGTGATTGATGATTTTTTAAACCATAATGGTGCCACACCTCAGGGGGTCAGTGAGCCAATAGCAACTTAAATTTTCAGAGGGAAAGTTTATGATTTTTTTTCGAGCATGGTGTTTTGCATATGTAATTTGATTGGGTATTGGTGGAGAAAAATGAAAGTTTCTAATATTGATGTGCTACATAGGTATCAACATATAATATAAATAGTCATTCAATTGACATAGACACTCATAGATACCACACATAATATTTGATTAAGTAAGGCTGAAACATACATTCAATTAAGAGTTATTATGATTACATAGAAAAATTGGATTGATGATTGTGCATACTGTATCTTAAGTGTATACAGTGTTTAGCATAAATGAACACAGCCATGCTAAAGTTGACTAAAAAGAGAAAAATTTCTCTTAATGCCTTGAAAAAATGAGAAAAAATCCAATCTTTAAGGACATCAATTTTCTTTGTGAATGAATAATCAATTGTAAATAAACAAATGTTCTTCCTTAAATACAGGGTGCATAAGTCAGGACTCCCCTAAGTTAAATTCCCATTGAGGCAGGCAGATTTTTATTTTTTAAGGCCAGTTATTTCACGAATCCAGGATAATATGCATCCTGATAAAGTCCCCTTGGCCTTTGGAAATAAAATAGCCCCACATCGTTACATACCCTTCACCCTAGAGATTGGCATGGGGTACTTTCCATAAGATCATCTCTCAATGCAAGTCAAACCAGCTATTAGGCTAACTAAAAATAAAACCATGCCAATCTCTAGGTAAAGTAGACTGTTTTTTTATATGTATGCGAGTGTCTCTGTACAGTGCATGTGATGCACATTTTGTCACCAGAATATGAGCATTCCAACATGACATCATGACTTTTGCGTAAACATACACGCCACTTTCAAGACAAGTGGCGTGATATCTATACGCATTTTGAGGTATCCGCGTGTATCCACGTGTATGCATGTATGTCTACGCCGTTAAATGTCCGAGTGATTCCACGTGTATGTCAACGTCGTTAAATGTCCGAGCGAAACGAAGCAAAATGTAGATCTACATCTGGGGAGTGATATTTTTTTTCCTAGTATGGTAAGGGAAGACTCATAAATGGTATTAACCCCAGTGATGGGTAGGTTTAGGGACGGGTTGGGGTAGGTCATATATTTATACATGCATGTAACGTTAAGTCAACGGCGTCCATAAACACGCTGAAAAGTGATTATGCGTGTTGATAGCACGCCAAAAATGGAAATACACACGCCATTTCATGAGATCAGTCTGCATTCTGTGTGCACACTGCCTGATTTTTGTATGTTATGATGTTACTCAGTGCCGTTAAACTGGGTTAACATGAATTATTGTTTTATTTCACCATAGACCTGGTGGTGATGAAAGTGGAGAGTCAAGAACTGAATGAAATGGAGGAGGAAGATCATCTTGAAGAAACCCTTTCCTCACAGACTGAACGGGCGTCCTCACAAAAAAGAGCTCGGAAGGCAGGTTCTAAAAAGTGTTACATCTGTCCTCAGTGTGGCAGGAATTTCACGTATGAAAAAAGCCTTAAAAAACACGAGGCAAATCACACTGGACAATGCCCTTTTACATGCCAACAGTGTGGGAACATTTTCACTACAAATGGAAGCCTTAAAAACCACATGAGGGTTCACACGGGAGAGAAGCCTTACACGTGTGATCAGTGTGGAAAGAGTTACACACGAAGCAAGACCTTGAGGGATCACATGAGGATTCACACTGGAGAAAGGCCTTACACATGTAATCAGTGTGGGAAAAGTTACATACGAAGCAAGACCTTGAGGGATCACATGAGGATTCACACTGGAGAAAGGCCTTACACATGTAATCAGTGTGGAAAGAGTTTCATACATAAAGTGACCCTTAATTTACACATGAAAATTCACTCCAGAGAGAACCATTTTATATGCCATCAGTGTGGAAAGAGTTTCAAAGACATTGCACGCCTTAACAGGCATGTGATAATTCACTCCGGAGAGAAGCCCTTCAAATGTCACCAATGTGGGAAGGGGTTTCAAATAAGTAACAACCTTAAGGCACACATGAAATGTCACACCGAGGAGAAGCCTTTCAAGTGCCATCAATGTGGAAAGTGTTTAAAACATGAAACATCCCTTAACTACCACATGCGACTTCACACTGGAGAGAGGCCTTTCACCTGCCCTCAGTGTGGAAAGAGTTTCATTCTTGAAGGACAGCTTAGTCGTCACATGAGATATATTCACACTGATGAGAAGCCATTCGTGTGCCATTACTGTGGAAGGATTTGTGAAAGCAAATCAAACCTTAAGATTCACATACAAATTCACACTGGAGAAAAGCCTTTCTCGTGCCCTCAGTGTGGAAAGAGTTTCATTCATAAAGGACTCCTTAATTATCACATGAAACTTCACACTGGAGAAAAGCCTTTCAGTTGCCATCTGTGTGGTATGAGTTTCAGATATAAAGGACTTCTTAATGGTCACATGAGAAGTGTGCACACCAATGAGAAGCCTTTTACCTGTCATCACTGTGGAAGGATTTGTGAAAGCAAATCAAAACTTCAGATTCACATGCGAATTCACACAGGTGAAAGGCCTTTCTCCTGCCCTTGTGGGAAAAGTTTCGCACTTAAAGGAAACCTTACAGCTCACATGAGACTTCACACTGGAGACAGGCCTTACATGTGTGTTCAGTGTGAGAAGAGTTTTGCTTATCTAAGGCAGCTTAAAAGTCATTTGCAAACTCATTTTGGAGAGAAATCGCAGTGTTCTGAGTGTGGCAAGAGGTTTGCAAAGATGAGCAATTTCCAAAATCATCTGCGCATTCACTCTGGACCAAGGCCATTTAATTGTAATCGGTGTAATAAAACATTTATTTTGCCATCACACTTAGAAATACACCTGAAAAGTCATGCAGACAAAAGACCCTATTTGTGTTCTCGGTGTGGAAAGAGTTTTAAATGGCTCTGCAATTTAAGATCGCATCAGAGATTTCATGTCTGTGTGAAACCTAATTCCAGAGCAAGCTACTTAAAACGGAAGAAACAAATCCATACTGGAGAAAAACCTGACATCGTAACAAGTGACTCACATGGGGGCCATGTGATGGCGCCTTAACTGTGTTTAACAAAGTTGATGTGTTGTGCTACAATGTGTCATGGGTGAACATTTCCAATATTGTTGTAGTGGTGGTACTGTATCACTTTTATTCATTTTCTATCACCAAGTAAATAGTTTTACTTTAGTCATGGCTCATCTCTAGAGGCAGGTTGTGATGTGGCCCATTAAAACATTCATCCACTTAAATACATAGACTTTTATATAAGCTTCAATATAATCAATCCTAAATTTAACTCATAAATGTGTTCAGCATTCTGCAACAACTTTTAGTTTCTAGGCTATTTTAAGTCATAAAGTAAGATGTTAAAATGTCTTGTATGGCTTCAGGTTAGTCTACATCATTTCAGCAACTAGCAAGTCTGATTGTGAACCTGTTCAGTGTTGTTCTTTACCAGGAGGCAGGAGGATGTGTGGAGCAGTGTACTAAATTAGTGAATGTGTAAACCCTTTACTTTAAACATGCTCATGTTAAGAAAGGCTGCTCACTGTGGAGCCGACGGTTGGAGCTTCAAGTCCATCTCTCTCTCTCTCTCTCTCTCTCTCTCTCTCTCTCTCTCTCTCTCTCTCTCTCTCTCTCTCTCTCTCTCTCTCTCTCTCTCTGGATGTAATGGGTGGAGCTAAAAGTTCCAACCACACCCTAACCTTACCCATAACCCTATCATTAATCATTACCCTATCCCCCAATCTTACTCATAACCCGATCGATCCCATAACCTTACCCATAACCCTATTCTCTAACCTCACCCATAACCCTATCCTCTAACCTCACCCATAAACCTATCCCCTAATTTTACCTATAACCCATCCCCTAATCTTACCCATAACCCTATCCCTTAACCTTACCCATAACCCTATCCTCTAACCTCACCCATAAACCTATCCCCTAATTTTACCTATAACCCATCCCCTAATCTTACCCATAACCCTATCCCCTAACCTTACCTATAACACATCCCCTAATCTTACCCATAACCCGATCACCTAACCTTACCCATAACCTTATCCTCTAACCTCACCCATAACCGTATCCTCTAACCTTGCCCATAACCCTATCCCCTAACCTTACCCATAACCCTATCCCCTAACCTTACCTATAACACATCCCCTAATCTTACCCATAACCCGATCACCTAACCTTACCCATAACCCTATCCTCTAATCTCACCCATAACCGTATCCTCTAACCTTGTCCATAACCCTATCCCCTAACCTTGCCCATAACCCTATCCTCTAACCTCACCCATAACCCTATCCTCTAACCTTGCCCATAACCCTATCCTTTAACGTTGCCCATAACCCTGCCCTCTAACCTCACTCATAACCCTATCTCCTAACCTTACCTATAACCCTTACCCATAACCCTATCTTCTAACCTTGCCCATAACCCTATCCTCTAACTTCACCCATAACCCTATCTTCTAACCTTACCTATAACCCTAACCCATAGCCCTATCCTCTAACCTCACCCATAACCCTATCTTCTAACCTTACCCATAACCCTATCCCCTAACCTTACCCAGAATAATTATCCTAAACTCTAACCTTGCCCATAATCCTATCCTCTAACCTCACACATAATCCTATCTCCTAACCTTACCTATAACCCTATCCTCTAACCTTGCCCATAACCCTATCCTCTAACCTCACCCATAACCCTGCCCTCTAACCTTACGCATAACCCTACCCATAACCCTATCCCCTAACCTTACCCATAACCCAATCCCCTAATCTTACCTATAACACATCCCCTAATCTTACCCATAACCCGATCCCTAGTCTCAGCCTCAGACGTCTGATTGTTTTCAGCGATTAGAATGTAAAACGTACATCACATGATAATCACAATTATATATTTATTATGTAATATTAGTTAGCGCTATGAGCCAGTGACTGCCTCACTTAAATTCATGGCCAGGAGCAGCTACTTACTCATGAGTGTTTACATCATCTCCTTAAACAGTCAAATGTCTGGTTCTACCTATTGAAAACTGACAATTACAAATCACACCAGAATCTTCAGGTCATGAGAGAACCATCTGACTTATTTAATGTTGCTTAACTACACAGTGAAAAAAACTTCAAAAATAGCCATATGAATTTACAAAGCATTGAAAAGAAACCAAAAGAAAACTAAAAATTATATATTCACAATCCCAAGCAGCTTGTTTCACTCTCACATGGACAAAATAGTAACATTCCAATATTACCCATTCCTTTAAGTACTCCTTAATTCCATAGACAACATTACTTAGGCAACCACATAAAGCATGACTTATCTGTTTGACTCCAAAGATGCATGAAAGTCCAAGTCTCTGCTGAATTTGGTTTGAAAAGTCTGATGTCCAAGCAATAGTGGTAGAATAAATACAATCCAAAAATTGTGTACGGAAGAAATCAGAATCCACTTTCATCCACAGCCCTTTCAGTCCTTTTTTAATGTGTCCCGTGCAGTAGTGGAGGCCCTCTCACAGTCAAATCAGGCACCTGTCCTCATTACTTCTTCTCTAGCTAAGAAAACACTCTCCAACATTCTCCCCGATGACTCCTAGTGGCCGGGAGAAAATTGCCCCTTGTAATAGTGGAACTGTTACAATTATATTGTGTGTGTGTTTAAATTGACAAAGCCACTGAACAGATCTGATTTGGATATGCTCTTTAGCCATTCTAAGCAAGGCTTGAAAATTGCTTTCTACCACAAAAATCCTTCATCATTTCAAGATTTGTACTATTTTTGCATGTAGGCTAAATTGTACTCATATTGTTTTTACCTCTTGTATGTACAGCCACGTCCAAATGATCTGAGGGCGCTTTGTGGCTTTGTGTAAAACCGATTACTATTCGTTTTTTTTTTTTTGTTTGTTTGTTTTTTTCCAGATAAACCAGTCGTTTCGTGTCTTAGGCCATCAATGTGTACTTCAATTTACGAGTCCCTAATGAATTCCATAGTATATATTTTCCTACTATGGAAGTCAATGGGGGAACAGTAACTGTCTAGTTAGCCACATTCTCCAAAATATGTTATTTTGTGTTCCAAATAAGAAATAAATTAATACTGGTTTGGAACAACATTAGAGAGTAAATAAGAACAGAATTTTCGATTGTGGGTGAACTATCCCTTTAAGGACAAGTTGCAGCATGTTTATAGGCTACTGTCACTTTAAGACCGGCATGTATCTGACACGCACCAGATTTTCTCTCAAATATTTCCTTTCACTTTAGACTTAACCAAAAGTGACTAGCCTATATTTAAACCACATTTCAAAAATATGGTTGGCCTATAGCAATGAACCACTAAAGATAACACAAAGAAAGGCAAACGGGACTAACTACTTTTAAAACTAAGAAAACAATTTTTTGATACAGGTAACCTACCTTTTTAAACGTTTGATGTCATTGTATTATTCCAATATATTTGTTGACAACAACTGGCATATGCTTTGGATTGTTTGTGAATTTCTAGTAATTCGTTTAGGAGCTTCTTTTAGCACAAAATGCTTTTTTGAATGACTCTAAGATGAAAAGCATATCAACCTTTGTTATTCTCTAAAAATCTACCTAATGGATTGATGTAAGGAGAAAAAAAAGAGAGAACTCCTTTCAATAGGGTTATGTTTTTTGCTTACAGTAAGTTATCCAGCAGTAGCCTACCATAGTGGTCAACAAACAATCAGTAAGTCTGGTTAAAACTTCCTTAGGCTTTGTTCTTTCTTGCAGAATTGCCCAGTACTTCCCATAGAGAACACTCAACTACTGGTTGTGTGTCACTAACACACAACCAATAGGGTAATGTAAAAAAAAAATGCTTAAAGAGAAGGTGGGGCTGTTTCTCATGCATGAAAAGCTGCTGACATTCTATTTGAGCGGCACATTCTGCTACATTACTGGCGTACTGAAATGGAAGGATTCTTAAGAATTATAGTCATCGGCGTCTGTGTCGTTTACATTAACGCGCAAAGTAAGTATAAAACCGTTAAATTGCTGCTTTATTCCTCATTAAATCCTGTCAAAAGGAGTAAAACCAAAAGGGTTGTATCCTGTTTAGTATCTTAATCAGGTGCTAAAAAAGAAAAAAAAAGTTTTGTTGTTGTTGTTGTTACTTTATTGTTATATGCAGCAAGTAGCCTGAGTTATTAAGGCTTGATAGTACACAGAATATTCCGTAGCCTTTATTGTAGGCTAACTGTATTTTTAATTTACTATTATAATAGTTGATAAATATAATAGTTGATAAATATAATATAATAGTTGATTATACTATTATAATAGTTGATAAATACTTTTTAGTATTGATAAATAGTATTTAGTACTGTAACTCATATCAATATAATTATATCTCTCAATCCAATGTGTAATTCAAAATCCAGGTAAAACGTCAGTAAAAAAACAACATGAAATTCCTTCATACTGACTTTTTTTTTTATAGTGTACTTGTATAAATATGATTATATTCCCAATAATAATAATAATCTGATTTAATATTTTAGGTTATCACGAATTTGGGCTGTTTGAAGCATGTGGTGATTTAGATCAAGAAGATTACATTATCAAATTTGATGATGAACAGATGGGACATGTAGACTTCAAAGAGCAAAAAGATATCCTCACATTACCTGACTTTGCTGGCCAAATTGAGCTTCCGCCACTGTATGAGGACGCAAGAAAAGCTGTATCTCTTTGCAAAAATGTTGGAGGTGTGTTTAAAGAGGTGTATGCCAATTCATCTGTACCACTTGGTAAGATATAAAACAGGCATAAACAACAACAAAAATGTTTAATTAAAATGTTTGAAATTTCATAGAATTGGTGGTGTCTGTCTCATCAGAATCCCCTTGGAGCTCAATTTATCCCAAAAGTGAGGCACAGTTAAATGTCAAAAATGCCCTGATCTGCCATGTGACTGGATTCTTCCCTCCACCTGTCAAAGTGTCATGGACCAAGAACAATGTGAATGTGACAGATGAATCAATTGTCAGCAGATACTATCCCAACAAAGATGGGACACTTAATGTATTTTCTCGACTGAGCTTCATTCCAGAGGAAGGAGATATTTACAGCTGTTCTGTGGAGCACAAAGCCCTTCAACAACCTCAAACCAGAACATGGGGTAGATATTTATTTATTATTCTGAAATATCCTTTTAGAATTACGTGATGAATGTCACAAATGTACAAATGTTTGTGTCTGATGTAGAGATAACGGAGCCCAGCATCGGTCCATCAGTGTTCTGTGGAGTTGGTCTGGCTCTTGGGCTGCTGGGTTTTGTCATTGGAGTCTTTTTCATTACAAAAGGAAACAACTGCAATTAATGCTGATACAATAACGCTGACACCAGTAGATATTCTTTGTTTTGGTTCTCATGTAAAGTTACATGTGTACTGAAGGAAAAATAAAAATGTATTTTAATGTTAATGAACTGTAAATGCCCTTTGCACTGATTTTGCAAGGGAGATATGCTTTGATTTTATATTTTCAGGGTGTATATTCACAGCAGAGGAGGTGTTATACAATAGCTAAAACAGTCTTCATAAGACGTGATATAATATTCAACTGTTGCATTTAATGTGGGGGCTCTAAAATAGTAGCAGCATCATGGGTTGTGAGAAATCCCCATTCATTCCTTCAAAATGAATAACACTACCTACATAGATCATATGTTTTTCTTAAGTAGAAATATTGATTTGTTTTTCTCAAATAAAAGTGGAAATTAATAAAAAATATTTAAAAAAAAAAAATCCCCATTGTTGATATTATGTGCTCTTCAGGTTGGGTGCCTTAATAAGTGACATCTTATATGTTACTTATAATATATATATGAAGAGTTCAGATGCAAAAGCCTCTAAATGCCATTTGAAATTTTCTTCTAAAATGACCATTTTTATCAAGCTTGTATATTTAAGTTCAGTAATTTCACTTAAATGACAATTAATAGGTAATCTTCTTTGCCATTTAAGTGAAATTACTGAACTTAAATATACAAGCTTGATAAAAATGATCATTTTAGAAGAAAATTTCAAATGGCACTTAGAGGCTTTTGCATCTGAACTCTTCATATATATATATATATATATATATATATATACTGTATATACATATACATACAAAGCTGACATACAGAAGGCCTACTGTATATATTCATATATTCGGAGTCAGCAAAGTAAATTTTGCGAAAAAGTTCCAAAACAAAATCACCCATAGACCCTCTTTAAAATCACAACACCAAATTTGTTAACCCAACACCCCCCCCCCCCCCCCCACACACACACACACACACACACACACACACATTTGCTTGCCCCACTTATTTCGCTGGACTAATCATATAAAATCTAAAATGTAAGGAATGTGATTGCAATTAATTTGCAATAAGAGAAGGTAAATACTTCTTTCCAAAACTTTTCGGTGATTTCCTAACATTGAAAAGGATTTTCTCAGGGGTCTCATTGATACTTTGTTTTCTTGATGGAGAATGAGTCGATTTCCAGTTCACTAATATACATTATTTTCCCCGCAGTTCCTGCCAATAGTGTGAAATACTGTTTATGATGAGAGTTATTTAATAAATCAGTTTTTCATAATGTCCAAAATCTAGGTTCATTACTAATTGGGGATACCTATAACCTTTGAACAGACATACATGTAGGCAAGGCGGCTTAGCAGCACCCTATCGAGAGAGGCCTTTTGGTGACGGTCCAATGGGAGTGCTTCGCGCCAGCTGACAGACAGACAGACAGATGACAGATAGATAGATAGATAGATAGATAGATAGATAGATAGATAGATAGATAGATAGATAGATAGATAGATAGATAGATAGATAGATAGATAGATAGATAGATAGATAGATAGATAGATAGATAGATAGATAGATAGATAATATAATTGGTGGTTTTTCAGGTGCTATGAAGAGTGCATTTTTATTCACAAAAGAAAATGGTATTGGGGCAAGAACAGAAACATTCCACATTTAAGAAACATTTCTGCCCCTTTTTTTTGGGTGACCTAAAATCGCATGTGAGTCCCCAGTCAGGAAAAACAATGCCCATTTGTCAGCAAGTATACAGAACTTTCACTTCAGTTTTTGTAACTCTTTGTATCTCTGCTTGTGAAAAAGGTCCCCATGTGTTACTCAATCACATGTTGTTTTGTGGTTAGTTGGGTTGATTTTCCAGTTTGATTAGTTGCGATGCAAAACTGGACTGGCATCATTTAAGACATTTACTGTAACTGCTTTAGCTCTCATTCCATCTCCATGCCAGTAAAACAACACTGAATGCGAAATGCAGTATAATCTTGTGATACACCTGGCCTTCTTGCTGCATATTTTGTTTGAAACAGGTAAGCTATAATCTGACTTTAATCAATTGATGAAATAGTTCTATATATATATTTTTACAAAAAAAGCAATTTCAAGCCTTTACTCTGAAATTTGTCATTTAGAAAAATGTTTTTGCAAACAGACTGTAATTATTATTATCATTATTGTTATTATTTTTACTGTATTGGTATTATTAGTGTTAAACTGTCAAAATGTTTGTTGGCTGCTTGTTTTTTTAGTTCATGGACATTATGGATTCGTCCTATATCTCTGCCGTGTACTTGGTTCTCTACAAAATGTTGAGCTCATCTACTCAATATATTTTGACAAAACTGAATTGCTGAGATTTAACAGTACTGAAAATAAATTTGTTGGTTACACTGAATATGCGATGAAATGGGCGGATGATTTTAATAAAAAACCTGAGTGGCTACATAAGGAGTCAGAGAAAACCATTGCTATTTGCAAGCTCTATGGGCAAATCCTCACTGTGTTAGAAAAAACAGGTGAGATGCATTGAACACAAAAAAACGTTTGAAACCCCACATGAATCACGACAGAAAATTAACTGCATCATGTCTACAGTAAAACCACAAGTCATCGTCAGGTCAGTAAGGCAGGCCAGTGGTAAAAGTCCAGCCATGTTGATCTGCAGTGCCTATGACTTCTACCCCAAACCCATCAAACTGACGTGGATGAGGGATGATAAAGCTATGACAGCAGATGTGACTTCCATTGAGGAGCTGGCTGATGGAGACTGGTACTACCAGATTCACTCCCACCTGGAATACTTTCCCAAACCCGGAGAGAAGATTTCCTGTGTGGTGGAGCACGCCAGCTCTCATAGACCCATGGTCTATCACTGGGGTAAGATGCAATGAAACTAATGACCACAAAAACCAAACTATAGTTTCTATGTCTGCTTGTTCCCTTATTGATTTTATCTGAGACAAAACTGTTTTGTTTGATTCATAGCCTAAACAATTTAACCAACCACAGAGGACTTTTGTTCAGACCAGCATATTATTATAGTTCAGTGGTTCTCAGGTTGTTGTTGGTTTTTTTAATGCCTCTCTTTGAAAGTCTTTTGAACTTATTCTTAGTATAGGATTCCTAAATGATTATGATAAAACAGATAGTGATAAAACAATTAGGGCTGTCAAACGATTAATCACGATTAATCGCATCCAAAATAAAAGTTTGTATTTACATAATATATGTGGGTGCACTGTGTATAATTATTTTATATATATAAATACACACACATGCTTGTATATATGTAAGAAATATTTTCATGTATATACTGTATATAGATTTATATATAATTTATATTATGTATAAATATAAATATTTTATACATAAATAATATTTTTTCTTAAATATTATATATATATATATATATATATATGTAATAATGATACACAGTGCACCCAGATATAAAATGTAAACACAAACTTTTATTTTGGATGCGATTATTCACGATGAATCGTTTGACAGCTTTAAAAAAACACTATAAAACATAATAAAACATTTAAATAATTCCTATTTTATTTTTAAAAAAGTGAAAATCAAGTAACACAATAGTGTTCGTTGCACAACAAACCTTAGAATACTTCAGCACAATTTTATTTTATTTTGCAGATTCATCTCTGTCAGAGTCTGACAGGAATAAGATGATAACTGGAGCTGCAGGGGTGGTTTTGGGGGTCATCATGGCAGCAGGAGGGCTGATCTACTACAAAAGAAAACACACAGGTTGGTGCAGACACACTCATATTCACATTTTTCTAAACAAAATTATAAGAAGGCATTAGAAATATTACGGTTTCTCCATTTTAACTCGTTGTAAAATACTAATGATTTCATGTTCATGTTCCTTCATTTACTAGCACATGTCATATCAGCTGGAAGTGAATACATTAGATACTCTGAACCTCTGCAGGACCCAGTGGCACATCAGAGTGAACATTGAGTAACAGTGTATCAGCTTATTAAAGACATTGAAACCTTCCATAATATCTTCAGAGGCTCCAAACACAAGTTCAACTGCAATGCCTATGTATAGAACTGTTTTATTGATTGATCAAAGAGACGTTCTCATGTGGTTTGCTCTATAATTGCACTTTTTGTTTTTGCAAAGGTTAATTCAAATGCATCCATGCATGTTTTATGTTGATTCATCGCCTACAACATTTACTCTTAGAAAAAAAGGGTTCATTGGGGTTCTTTATATGAAGCACTCAACTCCAAAGAACCTATTATGCTAAAAAGGTTCTATAATGACAAGAAAGAACCCTTTTGGCACAAAGGTTCTTTATAGGCTATATTCTGCAACATTTTGTAGTTGTAATTAAATTATTGTTTATTAAACTGTTGTAGTAACTTAATATCACATTTTAATCATGCTGATTTTTGGAGGAGAAAAACTGAAATGGCACTCTTCGTGTGATATTGATTAACTACATAAAATGATATAAATATATACATTTTATAAGAGCCATATCTTGAATTTTGTGATCATTCACATGCATTCATAAATACATTTTAGGATCTTGATGTTTGTCAATAATATGAAATATTTAATCCAGAAAGGACAAGACAAATGATAATGAATGAACCCCAAAGGTTCCATTTAGAACCTTTTTCCGGGGGTTCCAAATACGTAGCGCTAATAGAACCTTTTAAGG
The DNA here is from genome assembly GCA_038021265.1 of Cyprinella venusta. NCBI lineage: Eukaryota > Metazoa > Chordata > Actinopteri > Cypriniformes > Leuciscidae > Cyprinella > Cyprinella venusta. The sequence continues at coordinate 18,170,931 of CM075872.1, forward strand.
TTCTATATAGAACATTTTCTTTTAGAGGATGATCTCTCAGTGAAGATACATTGACAAATATTTTATGGATATTATATTTAATAATTTTGTGGTTCTATTCTAAATCTTTTTTAAGGTGCGCCACACATGACAGCTGAAGAAGAGAAATGACAACTCCTCTTGCTTTTCAAATAGATAAATTATAAATACATATTATGAATTTTGTATTATTTGCAACAATGTTTTACCAGCAAGATGACGACAATGCTAATGGGTTTTGGTTACATTTAATTTTACAAACATTACAATAAATATAAATTCATGTTTTTCTCACACAAAATGCATTCAATAAACACGTTTCTAGAATGCCTATATTTTCTTTACATATAAGCAATCCCAATACCAAAATCATGGATATTTATAGTCTTTTTTTAAATAAATGCTTAAACGCAGCATGCAGGAATGAAGACCTAAATGGATACAGTATAAAGCCTCTACTTCTGCAACAAAATCAGCTCAAAAGTACTGAAACAAATATTTGAAATATTTTTTCAAACAGCTGATAAGCATTTTTAACTTATTGATCATTAGAGTAAGAAAGAGCTGATTCCAATCTCAATCAGAGACATAGCAGGTGTTTGAAGACTTTCTATTACATGGACATAGAAAATAAAAAGGTATTTGGATTGGTTTTGTTCAAAGCAACACAGAGGAGCAAAAAAAGAAGAAAAAATGCCTGGAGGAGGGAGAGGACTAGTTGGACATGGACATAGGGGGAGAGGAGTAAGAATGCGTAGAGCTGTTCAAAGGTAAGAGCTGTTGTCACGGATGAAATACGAGCCACCACCATCATAGACCATGTGATGATGAACCATATTATGAATGGTAACATGGTAACATGGTCTATCATTGAGAGAGGCTGGTGAAAGAGTCAGCTTAATGTCAGAAGGTCAAATGTTACTTCCATTACAGTAATACTGATAGACAATAGAATGGCCGAGTTTAGAAGCATGAGGAAGTTTGGCAGAATAAATTCCTGATCTCTGTAATGCATACAGAAGAATGTATTGTTTGCACAAAAACAAAAATGAGGAAGTAAAAATAAAATATAAAAAAAAACAAACCTGCCAAACCTTCTTCAAACTGTGGTGATTAGTTGTTATTTCTATTATTGTTCTGTAGATGGCAGCGGTATAAAAGATACAGACGACTATAGAGGTCGAACAATAGGGGAGTAGATAGGGAATAAAGGCTGCCTTTAGTTTTATTTTCAGTGTGTTTTACATTATGTAATGAGGGTCACATTATGTTGGCAACAAACTTGAAGATTTTAAGCCTGATTTTGTAGCAACCATCTTTTTGTCAATATTATTTTAGACCATAGGCCTATAGGCTAAATATTATGTAAAGTCAGTAAATACATTATTTATGTATATATATATATATATATATATATATATATAGTTGTATATATATATAGTTGTATAGTTATATATATAGTTATATAGTTATGTGACAACTATTGTGCAATTACTAGAATGTAACAATCATTTCTGGCCTGTGATAGAAGAGCTGACATATTAAAATCTACCGTCAAAAACTACAATATCTTTCTTTCAATTATTAGCCTGTTAAACTATTCTAAAGAAAATTATGAACTTAGTAGCAATAACAATAGGCTACTAGATGTTTAAAAATACAAACACAGTATTGAATTGCAGAATTTTCCAGATCTTAGAATTTTATTTAAATTTTGCAACCAAAGTCTGTCAAATGACCATTATTAATTTGTTTTATAGAAACAAAAATCTATCATTAAGTTGACCAGTAGAGGGCGCCAAAACAGAATTTTGTGAGGGCACTTAACATGCTGCATTGAGAAATTAGAGAAATTTTATTAAAAGCATATTTGACTCAGCAATTACAGCTATACATGCTATGCTATGACTTACTCGAAAAAAGTATGAAAAATCTAATTTGTGAACTTGTGAAACTAGACTTACTTTTTGCTTACTGTGAAGAATAGTCATCATGAGACATGTGGTAGTGTATGTACATGACAAAAGAAAAGAAATGATAAAATCAGATAAAACAGCATTAATACTTTTTGTAATAGACTTTTTGATACTTTTTGGATCTTGTAGTAGAGTGACTACTGAAACTACTGAAAGAGTAAAATATCTTTATCTAAATGTCAACTCGAGGCACTGTTTCTGACATATTTTGCAATGCAAATTTGCCTCGGATCTGGGCAAATCAACACAACTACAAAAATGGCATTGTTAGTATGTCAGTGTAACACTGATGGACAGATGCTGGACTCCTTTATCTGCACAGACACAGACATTTATGTTTCATCATGTTTTTAGAAGGAATTAGATGTGAATAATAAATATTAATTTAATAAATATAATATCAGATATTATTTTTATTTAGTATGACTTAAAAGTAATTTGTTCCTTCAAATTGGCTTCAAATAATGCCACTCAATATCTATAGACAACTAATAGCCTATTACTGAATGTGCATAACTGATTTTTTATTGCTCACATGTTTTGTAATTAAAAACATTAATAGTATACATCTTGAGACAAAACAATGGCACTGACATATTTTAAGTCACTTTCAGTTAAAACATCTCAATCATGCATTTTAGCCTGGAACTAGACGTAAGCCTTGTCTGTGCCGTGTCTTGTCTTCCAGTGATTGTCACACATTTTAAGATTAATCTTAAGCTTGAGTTTCCAGGGGTCTCCACAAGATGGACATCGAGCTTGAGACTGTGAGCTATCAGCATTAAGAGAATGATGCCTTAATTGTTAAAGATCTTCAGACAAACTGACTCTTGTTTATACAGTCAAATGAACAATGTCAATCAAACATTTAGTGGCACATTAAATATTATAGCTCATCATGTTTTGTTATTGGTCACATTTGCAAAGCTTTGGAGTCGGTAAGATTTTGTACGTTTTTTAAAAAGTCTCTTATGCTCACCAAAACTGCATTTATTTGATTACAAATATAATAAAAAAGGTATTTTGGAAATATAGAAATAATATTACAAATTAAAATAATCGTTTTCATATTTTAAAATGTAATTTATTCCTATGTTCAACTGAGAATTATGTTAATCACAAGATTCACAACTATTTTTTTTCTTAGACCAACATTTAGTGAATCAATAATACTGCACTGTATTGTAGCACAAATAGGGAGCCTAAAATCTTTTGAAAGGCAGAAAAAAAATTATGACATATGCTTTTCATAAGTTTGTGTCTTTCTCTCCTTCTGTCCATCAAAAGTTTCTCCCACAGCCCTGGGAATGGTGGCGTTGGCCTTTGATTTTAATACTGAGAGCATAATTTATGTAAGATGTTTGAATAGCTTTTTCAGTGCGGCTAGATTAAAGAGAGTTTCATGTAATGGAACAAAAAAAAAGCATCTGCAGATTTTATTTAAATATATTTCAAACCTCCAATGAGTTTGATAGAGTTGACAAAAGCAGAGAGAGGAAGAGTTTTGAGAACACTATTAATACATTGTGTATGTGTGTGTGTGTGTGTGTGTGTGTGTTTTCAGCTAATGCTTGCTTTGGTTTCAGTTCACACATTTATTTCTATAGTGCTTTGCATTTCGTTTCAAAGCAGCATTACAGAAAATGCATGTGTCTACATTACAATTTAGAGTGATTTTTTATCGGAGGTTATGTATTTCAGAAATGTACAAATCCAATATTGCACAATAATACATCCATCTTATCCGTTCAAACTTACTCCTTTTGATTTAGCATGAGAGGACTAGTCACATCATCTTTATTCTGTGCAGCAGATCAGTTTAGTTTTTTGTTGATTCACAACCACAGGCCAGATTGTTAGCAGTCAATATTTGTCAGTGAGTCTTCAAGTTGCGCAACTTCTTTATTATCCCCATGCTGATGCAACAAGATCTGTTTGCTCTCTATATACGAGGGTTTACAACTTAGTTTGAAACAAATCTTTACTCATATTTCTAAGTTTAAGACTTTAAAGATAAATATTGGCAATCTGTCCTTTACAATTCAGCCTTGTGTTTGCTCAGTTGTCTCTTAGAAAAGTAAAACGACGGTAAACATGGTAACATAGACAGCCGGTAATCCTCTTGGACACCATGTGGTGTAAAAATGCAACCTCTGCCCCCTGTGCATGAATGTGGGGGTCTGTATGTTGTATCAGTTAGTACCCGTGTGAAAATGAAGTACAGTTTAGCATACTTTTAATTATTACTGAAATAATAAACTTTACAAGAATAATCATAAGTTATCACTGAACCTACTTAAGTAGGACTTAAGTACATTTTAAAGTTTTATGTTAATGTATCTATATATACAGTACTGTATATTAAATATAATAATATTGTATAACACACTGCAGTTCAAATATAAATATAAGCAAGTACTTTACATGTGCTTTAGTATGTTAGTCAACAAATCAATAAGCTTTTTTGGCACTGCTTCCTTTTACAGTACAGTACTTACAGTGTACTTACCTAAAAAGTACCGCTAATGTAAGGTAAGTACATGGAACAGGGGTAGGTTTAGGGGTAGGTTCAAGTTTAGTACTAGTTATTACCCAGTAATTGTAGTTACTAAAATAAGTACATAGTATTTACACGGGTAACTGGACTGTAAAAGGAAGCGTTATCCTTTTTTAAGGATGACAAAATATTATTAAAACATAATGATTTAAAATGTGATTTAAAGACATTATTACAAAGTGCACTTTACAAAAAGTGTTTTAAGAAACAGTCAGAAGTGTTCTCACACTTTAGTGACCTTTTATTTCAGTAGTATTATATTATCTTCAAGTACAGTTTTTTTATAATATACTTTTACTACAAGTGCACATCAAATTAAGGTCACTTCTTTTTCACATATAGACTGACACATCGACGATATGAGGCTTTTCTTCACTTTTGTAATGTCTGTTCTTGAGATAAGTAACAATGTCTGATTCATTAAAGGGTTAGTTCATCTAAAAATGAAAATTCTTAATTAATTAATAATAATAATTAGCTATATGCCGTTTCAAACTTGTAAGACTTTCTTTTCTCTTCGAAACAAATTAAAATATTTTTGATGAAATCTGAGAGCTTTCTTTTCCTCCATTGATAACTACGCAACTACCACTTTGAGGCTTCAAAAAGTTCATTAAAAGAATGTAAAACGAATCTGTATGAGTTGAATGGTTTAGTCCAAAGAATTTTAAGTGACTTGATCGCTTTACATGATGATCAGATTTAATTTAGTCTTTACTAAGTCCTAAACGAAGTCTAGTACTGGTTGCTAATTCCTCGGATTATGTTTAGACCTGTGCCGTGTGATCTTACACATAAAAAAGACGGAGCGTTCAGTAATGTTACTATTATCTAGCCATTTATTTTTCTGCATATCATACAGCGGCAATATCTTAACTCATAATGTAACAAAAACAACGAAAGTATTATTTACCCCAAAGGCAAGACACTGGGCACAGTCAGCAACACCTGTGTCTGAGTTTTCTCCAAGTTAAAACACGTACCCGGCTGACCCGAGATCAGCTGTGCCACAAAGCACATACAGCCCCCTAGTGGCACAGAACAAAATGACAATTACAGAATGACTATGGCTCATACAGTCTTTTATTCACATATAAACATTGATCAGTGAACCGAAGCTCAGCCCGTTTGTTCTCGCTGCTTAGTGAGCGAGAACAAACCTATTGTGGAAGCTCAAACGTGCTGCATAACACGAGAATGAACTCCATTGGTTCTTGCAGAAGCTCAAACGTGCAGCGTAACACAAGAACGAACCTCATTGGTTCTTGCAGTAGCTCAAACGTGCTGCATAACACGAGAATGAACTCCATGGGTTCTTGCAGAAGCTCAAACGTGCAGCGTAACACAAGAACGAACCTCATTGGTTCTTGCAGAAGCTCAAACTTGCTGCATAACACAAGAATGAACCTCATTGGTTTTTGCAGAAGCTCAAACTTTCTGCGTAACACGAGAATGAACTTCATTGGTTCTCACACATCAAGCTAACATGCTTGAGCTTACCACAAGTGATGTGTGAGTTGATGAATGTTTATATGTGAATAAAAGACTATAATCTTTTCATCATATAAAGTGAACGGATCTCTTCGGAAAATTTGGACTAACCCGTTTTTATTTCATATATATGGATTAATTTACGATCTCTTAATTAAGTTTTTGAAGCTTCAAAGTTGAGATGTGTATAGCTGTCAATGGAGGGACAGAAAGCTCTCAGATTTCATCAAAAAATCTTCATTTTGTTCCAAAAAATGAACAAAAGTTTGGAACTACATGAGGGTGAGTAATTAATGATAGAGTTTTCATTTTTGGGTGAACTAACCCTTTAACTCATCATTCTTTTGAATCAGATGGTTTCAATGAATAGTGGATTCAGCTCACAAAACCCATCTGGATTATTGGTGCATAAATAAAACTGATCACTGACTCAATTATTTAGTCGCAATGTTTAATATCTAACAGGAGGGGAAGATTATCAGTGAGTAATGACTTAAATTTCAGGCTATCCCTCAAATAAAACCCCAACAAGGCTTAAGAAGATAAGAAATATTGCTGAAGAGTCACTTTAATGGTGCTTTCGTGTTCCTTTGGAAGTTGAAAGCTTCAGTGCCTGTTCATTTTAATGACTATTAAAAAAAAGTACCTGCATGAAATTCAGAATTTCTAATTTCCTCAGAAGAAAGAAAGTCATACAGGTCTAAAAACCTTTTCATTTTTAGGTCAAAGTATTTCTCAAACTTGAATGTTCCCTTGTTCCTCGGTGATAATAATATGCATAAAGAAACATGCACACAGAATGGAGCAGGTGGAGAGCTAATCTAATATATCAGGGTTTTTTTTTCATTAGGTTGAGCTCTTTTGAATCAGCTCATTTGTAGCCTGTTCATTGAGCTGCTATACCTCCAAGTGTGAAGTGTCCAACTGTGGGACCAAATGAAAGAGACACTATGAAGGGGGAGGGGGGGTTGACAGAGAGAAATGTTGAGAAAGTTGGAACGAGGTGGCGTTCAAGAGTGATCTGAAGGGAAAGCAAAAGAGTGAATGACTGATAAAGGGAGAAAGAGTTACACCAAGCATTCGCATGTGCCCGTATGTACGCGTATGGCGGAGAGAAAGAGCGAGCGCTGAGAGCGGTATGCTATGATGCTATTGTTTTTGTGACAGAGATCAGTGGCTGGCTGAATGTGTTTTATTTGCAGTGGGGCTGCTCTCCCAGGCTAATAAAATGTGAAGCTCCCGCTGCCTGCAGTGGCATGCTGTGCACAGCGGGAGGCAGGGCTTTTTTGTGTTCCCCTGCCCAAATTATGGAACCGTCAATACCCTCCCTGGATCCCGTCAATAGAACCACGCTTTGTGACTGATGGGAGACCAACTTCAAGGCTATCCTGAAAAAAAAAAAAAAAAAAAAAAAAAAAACGAAAAAGAGAAAACAAGAGAGAGAGAGAGAGAGAGAGAGAGAGAGAGAGAGAAGAAAAACTTGACCTGCTTTTTCCCAAATATGGTCTTTAATACAATCTGACATAGAGGGTTGTTTTTGGGATCGTCTGGGCCTTTGTGAAGACTGAGGCGCTCAATAGAGCAACAAACCATTGCTATCGTTTCACTTTCTAAACCATGTGGGAGGGAACGCACTGCCATCATCACTGTTGTTGACTTGCCTTGATCTGAATGGTGACATACCCTCAGGGTGAAGTCTGAGACATTAAACGCACTGTTGCTGTGTTAGCGTTAGCATGCATTACTCATGAAACCTGAAAGGGATTTTCCAGAGTATTCGTAGACTCTGGGTTTTATCGTTTTGATGGAAGGGGGCTATGGGAGATATTTGTTGTGGATTTGTAAAGCTAATTAGCAATAAGCAGACATTTGATTGGGATAATTATCCACAGTTACAAGCAGCATGTAAACTTAAGAACAGGCCAGCCTGCGTTATGATTCACAGGGTCCATTGAGCAAGGATGTGTTCATTCGGTCAAAAGTGACAGTAAAGGTGTACAAAAGATTTCGGTAACACTTTATTTTAGTGTCCTTGTTAAACTTGTTACGGTACAGTTAAATTACTGAAGTAATAACTATAAAGTATGCATAATTACATGCAACTAACCCTAATCCTAACCCTATAACCATTTGGTAACATGTAGTTAATTGTTATTACTCAGTGCAGTGTAACCAAGATTTCAAATTAAAACAAATGCTGTTCTCTTTAACCTTTTGGGCCCTATTATAACGATCTGAAACACAAGTATCAAAGGCGTATCGCAAGTAACTTTGCGGCAGATCTCGACGCAAATCTAAAATGGGTTGCTCTGAAGTAGCTACATTACTCATAGGTGTGGTTTGGGCATAATGTGAAATAAAGCAATCAGAGCATCATCTCACATTCCCTTTAAAAGCAGGCGCGCTTGTTCCATGGTGGATTGCCATTATAATGGAGGATTTGCCAGGAGCACGCCATGAGCGGTTCACGTTCGACGTTCTCGTCAGGGCCGAAAAAGACAGGGAAGTGACATTAAATGGGGATGGGAGAAACCCACCCAAGTTAGCTTCAGTTAAAAAGGCGTGTAATAATTTGAGTAAATGTGACTATTATTTTACATCCTCATTAACACCACATTGATTTCCTTAGTGTAGTAATATCTTTCCTTGGAATTGTGTATAGTTTGCAAAAATGGAAACTGCTGAGTCTGTGTAGATGAGAGAAGTAAACATGCGCATTGTCCACACGCTACATTATGGCCAAGCATATGCGCTTAAAGGAGCATTTCACCCATTTCAACTTTAATTTTATTGAAAGTGGATCATATACAGTATGTAGTCGAAATGTAAAAGAATTTTTGAATTTGGTGCCCTCTTGACCGAGAAAAGATATAAATAACCGAGGGGCGCATTTGTATGCATAGACAACAACTCCCACAATGCACCACATTGCACAGCTCCACAAGCCACACCCACTAATTCAAAACTGCGCACACATCAGAGAAATCACTCTTCCATCTACAAGACTAACGTTAGCTGCAACCAGAGTTTGAAATTCATTTCACACAAAATTTCTAGTTAGTTGGCTGTGGCGAGCAGGACGATCGAGGACAACACAAACCTCCATGTGCTCGTCTGATTCAGGGCTTTCGTTCAGGAGAAATTGCCATTGTTGAAATTCTCTGCAGCAGAAGGACTCTATCTGTGTTCGTAGTTCACAGCGAGAGCACATGCACAGCAGTCTACCTCAGCTCGATCCAGTCTGGGCTCCTCGACCGCGACAGGCAGCCGCCTCCGGTTCCTCCATCAGCCTCAGCTGCTCTTCAATACACTGCGACTCGTAAAGATAGTATGTAGTAAGTAATACAAACATCAGATTCAAGCAGCAGAATTTCAAAATCCTCTTCTTCCATATCATGTTTAGTTTCTTCCATCATTATCATACTACCTATCTCCACAGCGCTTGTTAGCTTAGCTTCCAAACAAGATGGCTGATATTGAGTCAGTATCTGCTAGTGAAGTCCCACCCACTGATCTGTAATAGGCCGTAGGGTGAGTGGGTCCCACAGCCTTGAATAATAATGAGCTAATGTTTGTAGTCTCTGCACATTTTAATGAAATATGACTTCCTGCTTATTATGACGCAATATTTACGTCATAAGCAGGAAGTAAAACACTTAAATCCTTATTTCTCCCATCTATGGGGAAAATAAGGGAATAAACCATGACCGTTCAAAAATATGACTGGGTTTCTAAAGGTACAAAGCTTAATGCAAATGGGTGAAGTGTCCCTTTAAAATAGCATCTGAATAAAGCGCCACTGACTTTCCTGGTCTGTGGTGGAATTGTTTTCTGAAACTGCAAAATAGCACTAGGAGCGTTGAACGTTTGCCCCGGAACACGCCTCCTCTTTTTGCTGAACCGCCCCTGGGAGCACAAGTTCATTTCCTAATTTACCCACTTGCGTCCGTGGAGGGAAAAGTCTGTTGTGTGTCGGGTGCAAAATAGGAATGATATATGCGTCGGTGTACAAAGTCAATTGCGCTGGGTGCAAGATAGGGCCCTTCATCTCTTTTCATCTATTCATCAAAGAATCCTAAAAAAAAATCTATAGTTTCCACACACACAAAAAAAATAACATTAAGAAACCCAACAGTTGATCATAATAAGAGCACCAAATCAGAATATTTTGATTTCTTAAGGTTCATGTGACCCTTTCTGGAGTAATGATGCTGAAAATTCAGCTTTGCATCACAGGAATAAATTACATTTTAATATTTACAGTATTAAAATAGAAAACAGTTATTTTAATTGAGGAATACAATGCATCCTTGGTGAGTATTAGAGACTTCTTTCAAATAACAAACAAACAAACAAATCTACTGAGTCCAGACTTTTGAACAGTAGTGGTTTCTTTTTGTGTGTGAAATGTGTAGTGAATGGTTTCTTTATGGACTGTGTGAAACAAATGTGGTTCTGATGTACTCTATAATATATACTGGTGATAGGGTTGAAGTTTGTATTCTGTCATGTTTTGATCCAATCCATTCTCCGTATAAAATGGTACAGAGGTCAGAGTTCACCAGACATGAACTTTGGTACATTCCCACTCTCTCATATGAGCTATAATTAGGACTCGTGAGCTTATAGCCACCAACTGGCACAATAGAAGTCAATCAAATAGCAAATTTAACCCTTTGGTGACAGTTCAGAGGAAAAATCCTTCTTTTCTTCTGGATCCTTCACCCCAAAGAATTCTGTAGAGCGGGAGAAACATCACAGTGAATTATTAAACATCAAGTACAGAAAAAAAAAACAAGTAAACTCGTCTGTCCTCCCTCTCTAAAACCCCCCCAAAAAAGAAGAAAAAGTGAAACTTTTTCTCTTCAGTTTGAAGTCGGAACTTCAAGTCATTTTCGTGGCTGTTCAAACGATCGGGAACACGGAGCGTTTGCTGGATTCCTGTGTGCGCATTCAAAAGCCACCTCCCTCAGAAGTGCCACCTAGCAGCGTGCTAGAGCGGGAACCTCGTGCAGCGCGAGGATTCAGATATGCTAATTGATCAGCGGGGTAGCTCTGAGCATCGCTGCAACCTGCTTTAAATAGACAGCTGCTTCCCTCTGTATTCCCCCAAACTCCTTTCCTTCTTCTCGCCGTTTCTCCCTCATCCTCCCCACTTCAGAAATCTCCTCCTCCTCTCACACACTTGCCCGTCTCCTCACTTTCACTCGCTTTTAGTTTTGCATTGGAGCAAAGAGCAGTAAATTAACAAGAAGAAGTGATGAATTGACTTTTGGGCAAAGAGAAATGGAAGGGAATTAAGCGAGAAGGACAATAAAAATGCAGAGGCTGTTTGTCTGAGAGTGAGAAAGGGCCTCCGCCGGCTCTTTATGCCAGCTACGGCAGCATTAGCGCTAAGTCCCGCGCTTCTTTTTTTCTCCTTGTCCGGGGCTCATGCTGAGCAGGAACCTGAGCTGATTGGGTTTCATTCACAGGTCTCTGAGTCGGCAGTAAATTTGGACGGGGGTTCCCTGAGGGCCCCCCTCGACACCTCGTCTCCAGCTGGCTGAGCGCGATTGTTGAGGAGCTGAGGAGTCACGTTGGGGTCATTCACTATGGTACTACTAAGCTAACTCGCCTCGCTCCTTTCTCTGTCTCTTTCTTCCTCTTCTCTTTCCTCACTTCCCTCCCGCAGGTTGCTAAGGCCTGGTATTTGCTCTCCGTGGCCAGGCTGTAATGACAGCCACGGTGCCCCTGCTGCTTCTCGGCTAGCGTTTCTCTTTGTGCTGCTAGTGGTTATTGGGAGTGAGAGGGCAAGAAAAGGTGATGGCTTACAAACACACACATAATTGCACATTCGCACACACATTGGCATTCACAGCTTTTGGACCAATTGTGCGGGTCCGACATACTCATTGGTATCATTTTAGTTAGGCTCATTAAAAAAATATATGTTAGTTTGCTATAACCAATTATTTATCTTTTTATTATTTGATTTTGAATTTATGAATATTAATTAGTGCTGTCAAATCGATTAATCACGATATGAAAGTTTGTGTTTATACTGCAGGTGTGTATTTTTATGTATGTTAACGTATATTATAAAAACAAACTTTTATATTATAAACAATTAATCGCGATTAATAGATTTCACAGCACTAATATTAATATAACAATGAAAAACATAAAATATCTATTTAATGTGAATAATTTTAATGAAATAATCAAAGTTCAACAAGGAGAGGAGCTGCACACATAATCCTTGAACATTTTGTATAAAAAAAATATATTAACATCCTCATCACTATCAATGATGTTTTAATGAAATAATCAAACAAATTAATGTAATTTTGAATGTGGAAAACTTGATTCTTGTTGGAAAGCAATTTTGTTGTAAGATATTTTGTACAATGACTGCTAATAAATAACCGGCAACTGATAAGGGTTATTACAGTAAACTCAAACAAAACAACAAAAAAAAAACATTTTAAAAAACAAATTTTGAACCAAAAAAATGTAAAAACTTTATAAAACCTATAGACACATAAAAATCACAACGAAAATGTAACAAACATCAAAATAAAAATTGTATTCAAAATATTCATAAAAACTGTAATAGTATCTCATTGATACTACCACGACTATTTTCCTTCATATTTCAGATCTATACTCTGTCATCTCTTTCATAAGTTCAAAACAATATTTCATGTCCATTTACATTTGAGCCACTCTCAAAGGTGTCTTGTATCATCCGTAAAGGTTTTATTTTTGCAAGCTGTCTGCATCCCTTTTATATTTTTTTAACCTCTTTGACAAGTTTCAAATGTAATTTGTATGGACAGACTGGTTTTAGACTGCTGTGTCCTCTTCAGGGGATCTCTACCCTAAGGCAAATACAGTGTATATAAATGTTCCCCTTGAGAGAGGGGCTGACTGTTTATGATCCTCAGAGGGACAGATGCTCATTCAAAAAAGCCCAATCAACACAGGCATCATATCACACCTCCTCTAAATACAGCAGCTCTTAAAAAAGGGGGCAAACACCAGCCGTAAAACCCCTAATGACAACACTAATAAAACTACAAAGACATGAAAGAGCCGGCCAAAGCCTGCAGTGCAGTTCCTTCCTGCTTCTGTGTCTACTGAGGACAGAGAGAGCAAAAGAGACCGGACAAGTGTGTGCGTGAATGTTTTCGTGCTTTCTGACCATCTGAATAGTTGTTGCAGGATAAGTGTTTGAACATTACACAGCTTAAATCAAATGTAGTTGTACCAAAGGGTTACACAATGAGTGAACGACATCAAAGCAATCCTATATAATTCCTCTTTATCTGTTTTACTGTTTAGTTCAAACAGAAGAGAGTCTTTTGCCCAATCTCTAATTGTCCACATAGCATCATTTCCTCCTTTAAAAAAAGAGAATACAAAGAACATAACAGATGCCTTGTTGGTCTCCGCAGTGACTTTCCCCTGGTGAGTCTTTAACAAGGCTCCAGATATTAAAAAGGAGTGCAGTTTTCTTGACTTGGGCCAAGTCTTTTTCTGTGCATGGCAAAGAGCCACAGAAGCTGTGCTTTGTTCCATGAGAGCGGGGCACAATTATGTGTGTCATTGTGTGTGTGTGTCTGGCCCATGCTTTTTCAGAAAACATTTGCATGCCTGATAAACAGCAGCATTTAGCAACTTTCTAGCCTTTGTAGTAGAAAAAAGGGAGAAATAAATATCATATCTTTAAACTAAACAGAATTTCATTCACTTTGAGTTTCAATCCTCTGATGTGAGTCATTGGGGACAGTCAGACAAAAACCTCAAAACACCCAATAATTACAATATGCAAAATACAGATTTTCCCATTAGAAGCTAAACTTGACACCAATTAGAAATGAGATTCAAGAAAATCTCTTATCATTATAATACGCTTTGATATGGACCCACTAAACAATGAAACTAATCCCATGGTGGTTCAAAAGGGATTGATTACTGGCAAATATTTCAATTTTACATTCAAGCCAGGAAAACATTTTCGTACTGACTCAAGAGGTATGAAAATGATCTGCTTATTTAAGAGAAACGTGAACAGACACATTTGGGCTTCTTATCGTGTTTCTAAAGGATTTTTCTTTCATGCAAAGAGTCAAACGTGTAAAAAAAAATAAACACACACACACAGCAAAGGACTCTAAACAGTGTAATTAGCTTGAAGAGCCTCAATGGCCTGCAGCATTGAAGCTCCTGAGTGTATTGTGCATGTGTATGTGTGTGACATTGTTAATGACGGCACTTAGGAGATCAGAGAAAGAATAGATGTATGAGATACACAAAACTAAAGGTGATAATGAAAACCGCTCGACCGTTTAAAGATGCATCACTGCTTCAAAGACAGGGGTGTGTGTGGACAGGACAGACATTTGACCTTCCAACTTAGTTACATGCAAATCTGAGGAGTTTAATGTGAGCCATTTTACATGTAGCCTATAGCTGATATACTTTGGCAGCAAAATATATCTAAGCCACACTTCAAAATGAACAGCACAAGCACATTTAGCCAAAAATGATGTTTCGAAAGTATAAAGGTTTGAAGAAGTTTGAAGAAATTATATTATAAAATATTAAATGCACCATTTAAAACAAGAAAAAAAACCTGTTTTTATGATTTTTTATAGCTGACAGTCACAAACAGACATTTTTAAATGATAAATGTTTAAATAAGTTAAAAGAAATTATAAATTACTGTTTGCGAAACCTTGCTCATAGTCAATTTGATGAATATTACTTTGCAGAAGAATCTGTGTGTGTTTTTGCTGGTTAGTTATGCATCCCTGCACAAACCACTGTTAATTTTAACAGAAAGCAAGCATACTGTATTTGTGAATTGGCATGGCAGCCATTATAAATAATTGCCTTACCTAATATAGCAAAATTATGTGTTTGGACAAACCACATCTTGGACAGATTAAAATGGATCTAACTTAAACACCTCTGATTGGACATAAGGTTTACAAAATCAACCAACCCGATCTCACGAGAATTCGTACGAATTTTACGAGGTGGCTAATTCGTAACAATTCGTACGACCTCACTCGTTCGAATTAGTACGATTTTTGCTAAATCGTACATATTTTACGAATTGTCCAATTCGTATGAATTCGTATGAATGACCTACCCCTGACCCCGCCCCTAAAACTACCCATCAGGTGGGTTTGGACAAATCGTACGAATTCGTACGAGTAACATGACATTATGACTTTTGCGTAAACATACACGCCACTTTCGAGTCAAGTGGCGTATTATTTCTACGCATTTTGAGCTATTCGCGTGTATCCGCGTGTATGCGTGTATGTCTACGCCATTAACGTCCGCGTCATCCCGCGTGTCAGAACACGCGCGTCAAATGTCCAGTCATAAATGCCATTAACCCCAGTGACGGTTAAGTTTAGGGATAGGGTTGAGGTAAGTCATATATTTTTTTTCCCTAGGATGGTAAGGGAACAGTCATAAATGCCATTAACCCCAGTGATGGTTAAGTTTAGGGATGGGGTTGAGGTAAGTCCTATATTTATATAACGTTAAGTCAACGGCGTTCATAAACACGCTGAAAAGCGATTATGCGTCTTCATAACACGCCAAAAATGCAAATACGAATTGGCGTGTCATACACACGCTACTTCATGAGATCAGCCTGGTACGAGTGAGGTCGTATGAATTAGTACGAATTAGCCACTTTTAAATCACTCGTACGAATTCGTACGAATTGGTCGTGAGATAGCGTAGAATCAACAGATATGTTTGTGATTGGCTAAACTGCTCAACGCTGCAAAACACGTTGTAAATAAAAACATTTGATGATCAGAGAGCGCAAACAGCGTTTGTCGACTCAATAGATCATTACTTCAAAAGCCTTTAAGCTGATATTACTAGCTAAAATATTTTGTTTATAGCTTACCATTTGGTTATGAAAATTCACTGAAATTGATAAGCAGGCCTGGTCAATAACAAAAAATGTATGCATCATTCTTCTTAAATAAAGATTGATTATACCTTTTTAGGAGGGTCCTAGGATAAAAGGTTTGGGATCCCCTTCAATGAAAGACTACACAATAGCTAAGTGAAGGTAATTAAAAAAAAGCTATCATCATTTTTTTCCAGAAGTTACTAAATGGTTTGATACTTTGTTATATAAGGAGATGCCCTTCATAGTAGTTTGAAGGCTACACTGATACAAATGCAGTAAAATTAGTTAGTTCTGAGGACTTAAAAAAAAAACGATGCAATTTTTATTTATTTATTTATTTATTTTTTTCAAAACTAACTTGCTTATTGTATAGTCTAAGTGTAAGGGATCTTCAACTTTTTTATGCTAGGACCGACATAAAAAGTAATAAATAAAAAAATTGCAAGTGATAAATTCCGAATTGTGAGATAAATGGGGAAATATAAAAATAAAAAATGGGGAGATATAAAATCTCAATTGCAAGAAAAAAAGTCTAAATTGTGAGATAAAAAAAATCACAATTACCTTTTTATTATTATTTGTCATTATTATTTTAGCTTGTATTGGTAGAAACAAGCTTCCATATGTTGCAGTTGTTTGACTTGATAAGAAAGGCTTCTGTTTTATGGCCTCACTTTGTCTGGGCTACTGTCTGCTGTCTTGCTGTTTGAACAGTGTTGGAGAAGCTGTAAAAAGTATCATTCAACTCACTCGTGTGAGCAAATGCGGCCTCATTAAAGAGCCTGAACCCTCAGCAAACTGAGACGGTGTGAGAGAAAGCGACACCAAGGTCGTTGTCCCTCACCTTGGCACAAACATGTGTCATCTAGTTCTCTGCTGTGAAGGATCACTAGACTTCTCTCCATTCAGCCGTATTTGATGTGGCACTCACCTGTCATGGTCTCCGGACAGATGAGAAGAAAATCTTTCCTCACGAAGGCCCGCCAATCAAAGTACCTGACACTGGCCTCAAAGAGGATTTGACGGAGGGCCTGTTGACACCCCTCAGCCGGCGCCCCTGCTCTTTTAAGACCCACTTCTGCCTAACATCTGCAGCAAGATGAAACAGAATCATAATTGGGTACAATCACGCAAGAGGCGAAGTAAGATCACTTCTTTTTACAGGCATGCTAACATTACTTGCCGAGCACCCTTAATCTTCAAGAAAACGGTCTTTAAAGAGCTATTTTCCTTAAAGAAAACATTTAGAATTATTTGTTGACATGTAATCAGAATGTATTTTGTTTTTAAAGGGAATTAAATAGCAGTAGTTTTTAGATAAACTCTTGATTTCTACTGAAATCACATTCATGTTAATATTATAAACAAGCTATTTCAAGTTACAGTCTTCATCTTTCAATGTTTGTGAATATTTGAATGTCACCTGAAGTTGTTTTTTTTAAACTTTCTACTTATTAAAGAATCCTAAATTAAGTTTTAAAATAATAAAGAAGCACAACCGTTTTCAACTTTGATAATTTCACTACTGCGTTTTCGTTTAAAAATGGAATATTAAAACGATTACGATCTCCGTCCACACCAGCGTTTTATCTGCGTATTAGAATTGATCTCCTTCAACATTAAAACGACTGAAAACGCAGATCACGTGACCATTCACTCTGGGCATGCGCGTGCCGGTGTAAACGGTGGCTGGCGAATAGGGAAGGACACGTCCTGACTGATGACACCCAGAGCAGAGCAGAGCGCGAGCCTCTGCGTCATCGTTTCTAAAGTCCTCCGGTTTGTCCCGTCTTCACTAAAATGCCCTTCACTAAGATTCAAAACGCAAAATGGAGCTGCGCTCCAGCGCTTCTAAACTTCTCCGTTTTAGGTCTTCGTTTTTTCCGTTTAGTCTGGACGGGAGTTGCAAACGGTCTCCGTTTTTTAAACGAAAACGCAATAGTGTGGATAGGGCCTAAGAGAGAGTTATCTGTTTCTTTTCGTCTTGAATTGTTGTTCGATGTTGTTGTTCGACATTTCTTTAATGTCTACAACACGTAGGGCTACAATAGCCTAAAGAGAAATGTAAAGTCTGAGTGGAACATTACAGGGGTGCGTTTTTTGAATAGCTATTATCAAATAATTCCCATCAATCGTCGAATAAAATTTTTGCTTTAAATCCCCATCCCTACAAAATCCGACATGTCTTTATCAGACAACAGATCAGCACCATAGCATATGAAAGAAAGTACAGGCCTAAAAAAATTAATGAAATAAAAATACATTCAAGTAAATAATAAATAAAGGAATACAAGAGGCTCACTAATTTCGCCGCGTTATATTATATTATTATACAAGCAGTTCGACAGTTGTTGTTGCTGTTACGTGACTGTCAGAGTAGTCAACCCGATCTCACAACCAAATCGTACGAATTCGACAAATGATTAAATAGTGGCTAATTCGTAACAATTCATACGACCTCACTCGTATGAATTAGTACGATTTTGCTAAATCGTACATGTTTTACGAATTGGCCAATTCGTATGAATTCGTACGAATGACCTTACCCCCTTACCCCGCCCCTAAACCTACCCATCAGGTGGCTTTAGACAAATGTACGAATTCGTACGAGTGAGGTCGTACGAATTAGTATGAATCAGGCACATTTTTAATCATTCGTCGAATTCGTACGAATTGGATGTGAGATAGCGTTCAAGTAGTCGACACGTGGGGTGATGACATCATTGTTTCACAAAATATACGGATTGGCCGTATAAAATGCAAGGGGACACGGTTCCAAAAAATAACGGTTTCAGTGTCCCAAAACACCAGATCCATCTGGAGGAAACGCCAATACGACAAAAAATTTGTACGTATACAGCTAAACGTGTCTCTGTGTGGACGGGGCCTTAGGTGAAACCAAACATAGCACAAACACCTCCAACTGTCAAGCACTCTATTGGAGGGTTGATGATTTGGGCTTGTTTTGCAGCCTCAGGACCTTGGAACCTTGCAGTCATTGAGTCAACCATGAATTCCTCTGCATACAAAAGTATTCTAGTCAAATGTGAGGCATCCGTTCCACACCTAAAGCTTGGCCGATAATGGAACAGGACAATGATCCAAAGCACACCAGCAAGTCCTCCAACCCATAGGAACATATAGGTCATTTGTCACTGCCTTCAAATACGACCCATTCGAGTGTTCCCTAAATTAACTCCCCTACTTTTGGAGATATCCCAAAGAAACTTTCGCCTCAATGTATTGTGTGTTTTTCATCTACTTCCGATAAAGAAATTCGACTTTTAAAGTGCATATAGAAGCACTGAGAGTCTCTCTACAGCTGGAGGAGAGTATATACTTATAGAGATGTATAAAAGACACTCAAAGGACAGCATATATAAACACACACAAAGTCAAAGTTACAAAGTCTCTATTTTCTCTCTCTCTCTCTCTATTCCTCTTTCATTGCATTTGTATATCGATTGCACCAACCTCTCCTTTCATTCATCCAGTCAGTGGCTCCACTAGAAAGCGCACACACTTCAATGACACTCAAAAGGGCCCCTACAAAAGGTGTGTGTGTGTCAGGCACAAGAATGTTCCCTCTAATCACTTTCTCAGCAAGAGGAGGGGATGCGAGAGAAAAAGAGGGTAAAAGAAAGAGGATTAAAACAGCGGAGTGTGTGTTTTCTCCGCACTATGTTTAATCAAATACTTTTGAGAGCAGCATTTCCCAAAAGATCAGTGTGTCTCAAAGAGACTGTGTTTGAAAGATGTACCTGACCCTGTTTTCTGACGTGTGTCAGCGTGTGATGCGCTGACGTTTGAGCACAAACAGAGAGGAAGAGGGGTGTTGTCTGACTCTGTTCTCACTTCAAACTTGATCATATTTTTTTATTTCTTATCAAGTCTGTAGCATATTTTGGGACTGCCTGCTTTTGACTGCTTCGGAGCAGGATTCACTCAGCCCTGTCTGCTGACTTTAGAATGTGTTTTGAAGGATATATACATTGGGGTAAATGAAGACTAGGTCTGTAATCTGACATTTAAATGTACCCAGAGGAAATTTGTATTGCCCAGAGTGGCTTAGAAGACTTCTCAGTTATGTTTAATTTAGGATAATCTCTAAAAAGTAAATGATAAATGGGCCATCTGGGTGTGCAGCGAAGACATATATACACATCTGCGTCTGTTGCAATGACAAAATATGTTTCAATGACAATATTCGGATGTGGGCATGACTTTTATGGTTTATCCCATTTTTAGATGAAATAATAATTTCCAAATTTCAAATATTCCTTGTCTAATTCATACAATATTTATTCATTTTTATTACTACTTTTATATATAGCTGTATCAGACAATGACAAAAAGCGCTATATCATGCAATGCCAGGCAGTATTTGTGTATTAAGGTACCTCATGAAACTGATTTCGGACAGACTTCTAATGTAATTTTGCATACATTTTCATTATTTAAAGTTTTCAATATTCAGTGTGTGACAAAGTTGAGATATTACTGAAACTTCAGATAAAGTAATGATATTCCTTGGGTAATTTCTAAGGAAACGTTAAAAAAGTCTCCTATCATTCTCCATTTAATGATGTCCAGGAGTAGCAAATCAAAATCTCATTCTCTTATATGTGTACTCATCATGCATGCAGACTCACAGATATGATTAGCCTTAGCCTCACTACTCAGTCTTCGGAAATAGTTTAATTATCTTGGCCCCTCTGGTGTCATGATTTCAAGGCCCCTTTCTTTCTCGAGGAATGGGAAAAGGGCCACAGGCTTTTCCTAGGTGTGTGTCAGTGTGTGAGAGTGGCAGGTGATTTGAGGCTGTTTTGATATAAGAGCTGGAGGAATGTGCATGGGTATACAGTAATCTTTGCGTGCAGGAGAGTGTCAGAAGGGGGTCGGATAGGCAAAGATGAGGTAAGTGCTCACAGCTATGAAACCATATCTTGGACAGATTAAAAGGCATTTTCCTCTGTTCCTTTCAGCTTGTCCAGGTGTTAAGTCCTTGACATGTTCCTCCATGTGTAAGGTTTCTTAGTGTGTGCTTGTGCTCTCTTTGAGTCTTGAGGCACACAATTTTACTGTAAATGAAAACTTTGAAGTGTAATTTAGTTACAGTGCAGATGTTGTTTTCTGGATAAATGATGAAAAAGTTTAGTTATACAGAAATGCATCGTCATTTGTATGTTACTCAATTAAAGAAATGTATATTAAAAAAATGTAGGTGGACTCAAAATTATTTTATACATTAGGATCAATACGTTTGCACCACATACATCAATGTTCTTCTCCATTATTTTTAAAAGTGCACTGTAATAAAAAAAATGTTGCCTTAAGATCAACTTGGATGTTTAAGTCATTTCAACTTAAATTACATCAAACTGACTTTTAAAAAGTGTTGAATCTTATATAACTTAAAAAGTTAAATTAATTAACTTATTTTGATGAGTTAAAGCAATGTAAAAACAGATGTTGTCATAACTTATTGATCATATTATTTTTTGCACTGTAAATTATAGACAGAAAAGTGTAAATGTTTTTGAAGCCAACTGGAGTTGCAGAAATGATGATTAACATCAAATTTCCCTAAGCACAACTACTGACTAGCTTAAAGGCGTGACTGTTCCGGCTTGTCCTCATACCTGTGCAGGTGCTTTCAAACATGCCAACAGCTCTCAAACATCTACAAAAACATCTGAAATCTCTCTCTCTGAAAAGTTATTTGCGTGATACACACCTAATTGCACATAATTGCCCATTTTATTTCATGAAAGACCTTTATGAGTCTGTTTTGCATTTTCCAAGAAGATGAGATGTCTTCCAGGTAGTATTTATTCTTAATTTTAAATCACACTCAAAGAGATAGTTCACCAAATAATAGAAGAAAATCTGCCATTATTTATCCGCTCTCATGTCCAAACCTGAATGATTTTCTTTCTTCAGTGGAACCCTTTATATTTTGAGTGTGCAATTAAAATGTATGTACACTCAAACGTTCAAGCTCAAAATATAAATCAAATATCAAAAAATAGCTCCAAATGTAACCCACCCAATTAATTGAGGCTGTGTATGTATTTTCATGTATTTTTTTGTTTGTTTTGATTATATTTTTTTTCCTTGCCTAATGAATGAAATGTTCAGACATATGTTTTACTATTATTTTTATTTTATTTATTATTTTGTTTTCGCTGAGGGAAGAAAATAAAGTGGCGAAGTTACGACGTCACTCTGTAGGCCAAAACGCGGAAATGAGTTAGCATTTTAGCACTCCCGTTTCCCTCGCTCTAAAGTCTATGGGATTTTTGAATGGGTTTTTGCTAAATCGCCTGAAATAAGATCTGTGGTGAACAGAGCCTCTAAATATTTTCACATTTTGATCTATGACATAGAACACACAGTGATAACCTGCTTGAGGTTTTTTAAACTTTATTGTCTGCTTGTGTTTTTTAGAAAAACTTCAAATAGGCTTCGAAATGAATAAATATTGGATTAACTTGTAAAGATTATCTTGATAGACAAAACGTGTAAGGGACACAACTCTTTGTTAAACACAGATCTTATTTTTTTGCGATTTTCCAAAAGTATAAAATGCATTGCTTTTCGATCGAGGGAACCCATGCACCGCTAGCTTCCGAGTTGTCCTACAAAGTGACGTCATCACTTCGACACTCTATAATGAAGAATTGCGTTGATGGGTGCTGACCTCACATGCGTGCCAGCTCATTGACAAGAGAGATGTGAGCCACATAAGTGGCTATCGTTAATCAGAAATGAGACGCTGAGACCATCCACACTGAATCCACACTGAGATGGCGTTTTAAGTCAACGAAAACGTATCTTTTGGAAAACGCTCTCCAAAGTGGCTAAATTTGAAAATGCCGTTTTCGCGTTGTAGTGTGGACATTGAAGTCGGAGGTATTTGAAAACGGTGATGTAAGTTTAGTCATGTGATCTATGTTGTACCAATAGATATTCATGTTTCTCATCCACACTGAAACGTCGGAAAACGCCTGAAAACACCAGTGTGGACGGAAAGCGTTTTTAAACGAAAACACCGTTTTCAAATGTATCCGGATTAATGTGGACGTAGCCTTACTGGGGTAGATGCGGAAAGTTGAAATATTGTTTTCAGTTAACTTTATCTGGATTCGATGATCACACGTGAGTGATCGTAATCGCATGGGTTATCTTAAAATACTCCGTCATTCATGGTCACTCAGATAAAAAAAAATCAAATCAGACATAACAACAAACAGTTAACAAACAGATTTTTGTCATCATTTACAGACAGTTTTCCCTCCAGTAAAATGATCTTTAGAATACACTGTTTAAAAAAAAACGTACAATTAACTGGGATGTTTAAGTCATTTCAACTTGAATTACAATAAACTGACTTAATTTTTTTGCTGTCGTTGAATGTTGTATAACTTTGTAAAACGGTGGAAAATTGCTTAATTTATTTTGATGAGTTAAAGCATAGTCATTACTTATTGATCATATTATTTTTTGCAATGAATGTGACTGGATAATTAAGTCTTAAAATTGATAAAAAAACGAAGCAGTGCAATTTGTGAACAAATCCATATTTGTGGACCAAATCACCTGCTTAATTAAAAAGTTTTGACTCAAAAGAAGGATTTGTTCATGAATTTGAATTTGACAGAATTTGACATCACTTCTCTCATGAACTCTAATGAACGTCGTGGAGAGCTAGGAAGGATGTCAAGATGTCCAGCTATTAACATCTTAAATATCAGACTGTTCCTCACACAAAGCTATTGATGATTTCAGAGGACTTCAAAAAATATATGAGCATGAGTCAAATGGAACACTTTTATTATACTTCATTGTGTTCTTTTGAGTCCTTTTTTTTAAGCTTGAAAGCTCCAATCCCATTCATTGTAATTGCACGCAAAAAAGCAAACAGAACATTATTCAAAATGTCCTTTCATGTTGCATTGAATGAACACAATTTGTCTTGAAGATTATGAGGGGGTCAAATACCTTTCATAATACATGATTTGATTTTCCCCCCTCTCTTTTATCTCCTTTAGCAAAAATACTTATTTATCCCTGTGTCACAACCCTCTTTTCTGGTTTCCCATACAGTCCTTGTTTTGCACTACCTATTATGACTCCCATGCTCATATAATTTTTTTTCCATTCTCTTCCTCTCATGGTGTGTGTGGAATTGTTTAATTTCTGTGAGAGGTTCAGGCAAACACAGAGTTCCGGGGAAAATGTGCGAGAGTTCCCTTCCTCCTGTCCTAATCCAAACACAACTTCAGAGAAAGAGACGCTCCACATGTGGCTGCATGAAAGGAAACGCCGAACCTCGGGTGAAAAGACAACACACGAATGAAAATTGCACGTCCCTCTATCTTATCCCACACAGTCCCTCTGAAAAAAATCTCTTTCAGTTAAAAGCCAGTCATATATGCAAACGCCTCAGGACCGTGCATCCCTTCTATATTTATTCTAATCTTCCACAAATGAAAGCAGCTTTCACAGAATTACAGAAATCAATAGTTCAACCTATCATAACATATTTCCCTGTGCAGAATAAATATATTTATATGGTGTTTTAGCTAAGGCCTGATTTTTGGTTTGCTTGCTTATACTACAGATCCTTACTAATAGAGTTAAATTATTTATTGTGATGGACGGGTAAAGCTCTTTATTCTGTCCAAAAGCCTCATTATACTGCCTTCAGAATGTCTGTACATTATACAAATAGTAAACTGCATGTGAAGCAAACGGGAGTCTTGGGTCACTATTAATGTAAATGTATATGTGATTGGCAAGTCCTTCCTCTAACGTTGCCTCAAGTCTCTCAAATCTCAGATCTCTTTTTGTCCAGATCGCTATTTGTATGAGAAGTTGCTGCCTTTGTAGTCTTAGCCTCAGAAGTCACACCCACGGACGCCTACACTCCATTCGCCAAACATCTGGGGCATATGGCACACTAAACTGGAAACACTTTCACAAAGTCACCAGTCAAAATCTGATTGGGTGACTTAGTTGATATCCAGGAGCCTATTTGTTGTGGTCTTGTTGTGGTTCACGGTCCACCACGAAACAAAGACTGTTCACGAAGATTGTGGCAATGAGAGCATTACATGAGCAACTAAACACTGGAAATAAAGTTAAAGTTTGTTAAGTTTATGGGTCATAAAGAATATCTGGAGCATATGTTTAACGATTAGGCAGGAATGAAGTGGACAAACTAATTTAAAAAAACAAACAGGTAATCCAGGGCAAAACAACAGAACACGAAATCAGAACAAGAAAACAGCTACAAGCAACAACGACCGACAAAAAAGATAACAAGGGGGCGGGGCTAATTAGAAACACCTGGAGAGACTAATAAACATAACAGGGAACGTATTAGTTAACCTCAGTTCTCTCTAGAAGAGGGAACGAGTATTGCGCAAGTTAGCTTACGCTACGAGAAAGATTAATCTTTTTGAGATATTGAAGCCAAAAAATTATCCTTTATTTTTGTATTCATTGTCAACAGCTAGCAGCAGCTAGCAGCAGCTGATGATTTAGAGCCAGCTAGCAGAGCTAGCTGCTAGCTGCAGACCAGCTAGCAGACCAAGAGCAGGCTATCTAGCATGCCCTACCACTGGACTGCAGCAGCCTACCACTGAGCCCCACATGATCTCATCGCGTCTTAGCCTGTCAGAATGGGCGTGGCTTAGCGTACATAAGAATGGCTCGGAGGCTGTCTCCCTGGATTTTATCGACTGTAGCGGAAGTCGCTCGTAGCGCGAGCACGGCAGTTTACGCAATACTCATCCCCTCTTCTAGAGTGAACCAAGGTTACGTTAGGTAGCCAATACGTTCTCTTATGAGAGGTTCTCTCGTATTGCTCAAGTCAGCTTCCAGTCAAGCAGGGAATAAGGTGGCCAGCTACGCGGCACTCATAAGGAATACAGAGCGGCGTCGCTGGTCTGTATAAGCATAGCATAAACTCAATATAGTGCAGCTCAACCAGGAGAGATACTGTAAGTCACGTGAGAGTATGCGCATGATTAGATCTGGACAGAACATACATCTCTCTTATACTGACAGAAGTTTAGCCTGCAGAGTGGGAACTTCCAGGTTATAGAACTTAACAAAGGTGGATGAGGAGGCCCAGCCTGGCACCACACATATGTCATGAATTGAAATTCCGCTGTACCATGCCCACGACAAGGCCATGCCTCTTAGTGGAATGAATGAGACCTGACACCAAAAGGCAATTGCAGACCTTTTGACGCATAAGCAGCTGCGATAGTGTCCACTATCTCTCTGGACAGGCTTTGTTTCGAGGCGGAGGAGACTGAAGGGGTGCTTCAGAATTTTGGACATCGGGCCTCATTTCCAAGTTATTTATCAGTGGAAACAGTTTAAAAAGGTACACTCTTAGAAGGAAAGGTTCTATATAGAACCCTAAAAGGTTCTAAAGCGCTATGTATTTGGAACCCCTAAAATGCAATGCATGTGAATGATCACAAAATTCAAGATATGTGGGTTAAAAAATGTAATTAATCAATATCAGATGAAGAGTGACATTTCAGTTTTTATCCTCCAAAATCAACATGATTAAAATGTGATATTAAGTTACTACAACAGTTTAATAAACAATAATTTAATTACATACTACAAAATGTTGCAGAATAATGTAATATATGAATGAATAATAGCCTTTAAAGAACCTTTGTGCCAAAAGGGTTGTTTCTTCTCATTACAGAACCTTTTAAGCATTAAATGTCCTTTTGTTGAGTAAAGAGCCCTATTCTACATCTATAGAACCCCTTTTTCTAAGAGTGTAGGCAAAGTGCATCATCGCAGTTGGTCTATTGTAGCAACATTAACACTATCAAGTTGAATAAAAATAACTGTAATTTGTCACTTTACATGTCAGTGGCCAGTAGGGGCTTTCAAAATAGAAATTTAGTTCTCAGGGGACCACCCAGGGGTGCGTTTCCCGTACAACGACGTAGTTCGCTGCTTAGGCATTTTGAGTGTGTTATAGTGCTTCCTAAATATAGAAATCACTTCCTGCCCTCCATCTGCGTTTCGCGCCATGGCAACGCAGTGGCATGACGTCACGTGAAAACAAGCTATTGCAGCCGCTACAAAGCCCAGAGCCCATCAAATTCCCTTTGTAGAGAATGTTAAATAAATACTGATCAATGATCAGAGTTGAGGTGTTAATCAACAGGGGGCAGGGAATGTTGCGAAACAGTAAAAAATCTATATATATATATATATATATATATATATATATATATATATATATATATATATATATATATATATCAAAATAAAAGTCTCTGTTTTTGGTGAAAATAAGCAAGCAACACACTAATTCTCCCACAATAAGAATGCTCATGCCACTGTGTGAGTCCTGCAGTTCGCAAAATACTTAAAAATTCATAAACATAAATTTGGTATAAAATTGTATGTTTTAATTATTGAAAATGTTTAAAAGTCAAGCTGAATTCACATTTTTCACCATCTTGAAACTTCAGAACTTGTTGCAATGCACAATGAGATTTCCTTCTATTATTTGGAAGATATGATGCATCTTTTACATTTGGCTAAGCTCACTTTGGAAATTCACTTTGGTAGCACCGATAATGCCATAAAATGCATGCCAACTGGGCAGGACAAGGCTTTAGAACAGAGCTTGTAAGTCAAACACAATACCTATAAGTCCATGATAGTTTGCTTTCTCAAGTTTATTGTGTCGTTAATTTTTATGACTTGTATTATTGTAGTACTTTGTCTTGGTTGAATTGTTGGGGTTTGGTTCTGTTTGTTCAGTCATGCCAGCACTCAGCTGCAGGACTTTTTAAAAGCCTCTTCCTCTTAGAAAGAAGTCCCAAGGATCACGGGAGAAGGAGAACGCAAGAAGGAAGGAGAAAGTGAAGGAGGAAGAAATCAATGATGAAAATTTTGCTGCAGGCTCGCTTAGTTTTATCTGCCTTTGAACGAGTCAGCTTTAATTTGACTTTGATCTCAATTTGCTGCCGCATGAAATGGCTTCCATGCACTATAATGAATGGAGAGGAAAGTTTTCAGGAGGATTTTCCTTTTCCAAAGCGCTCTCTCTCTCTCTCTCTTTCATCATCTCTCTTTTTCCTCCCTCTGTCTCTCATACTCAGGCCCAAAAATAAACCCTCCAAAAGTGCCCTTTCTATTTGTAATTTCCTCAGATGGATCGAGACGGCTCTAAATCATCAAATTAAGTCGACTGAAGAGTCCTATTAGATATTTTAACCAAGCTAACACTCTCCTTGAAGCCAGTGATTAATTTTGTTTATGCGTAAGTGCTACAAACCCCAGTGAAGTTTCAGTCATCCACTGAAAGTTTCCCAGAATGCCTTTAGTAATAGTACAGAACGTCTTACTTAGCACATAAGAGAATAAATGAAAGCTACTTAGAGCTGGAAGCTTAGGGGAAAGGACTTCTTTTTAATCTATCTTTTAACTCTCTCGCTCTCTCTCTTTCATCAGACTTTAAAGGCAGTCAGTTGGTTCGCAGGTCTGCGGGATGAAACAGTCACAGACTTTGTTGAGATAGTCATAATTCACTGGTATTTTCACAGCTCCCTGCATTCCAAATATTCTACTGACCTGAGCAATTAAACGTAGTGCTAGTTTGGGAATCGCTCCCTTACAGGCGCTGAATTCTCTGGGTGCTTTATTCTAAAGGCTATGACATGATGTTTAGGATCAGCCTTCGTCTTTTGTTAGTCAAAACACGCATAGACCCTCTCGCTCTCTCTCGGGAGCATGTACATTAATCTTTGTTGAGGCCCACTGCAAACACCCAGTTGTAAATGCATTAGTGAGATGTTTCATGGCTGAATAGGGTGAAGAAGAGACAAAGTGTGGTGATGGCAGTAATAAAGAGATTGCTCTAAGATTCCCTCATACACACACACACACAGAGAGAGAGAGAGAGAGAGAGAGAGAGAGAGAGAGAGAGAGAGAGAGAGAGAGAGAGGCCTTACTTACTTTCTCAAGGGAAGCAACAGGTTGACACAATGAACAGCTGGACGGATTCTCACTGACACCCCTTCCCTTAAACACACACACACACACACACATTGCGTTTCCATGTTTTATGGGGACATTCTATAGACATAATGGTTTCTACATTGTACAAACTGTATATTCTATGCACCAGTACACTAACCCTACCCATAAATCAACAGTACCCATCACATAAAACTTTCTGCTATTTTAGATCTTTTTTAAGATTTTCAATGGTCACCAAAACTGTCTGGTTACCAATGTTCTTCAAAATATCATCTTTTGTGTTCCGCAGAGAACAGAACATCATAGTGGTTTGGAACAACATGAGGTAAATTACAGAATTTTAACTTTAACCCTATAAATTTGATTTGAATATCCTATTTCAGACAAATAGGTTTTGAGCTTTGGGTCACATGTCTGGAGCTGCTTTCAGCACTTTTACATTTGCATATTGTTACCTTTTCTTAAAGTAGAACTCCGTTCAATTTTAACATTTGGCGTTCTGTCCAACGCATTCTCATCCCAAAGCGTTATATTTGACACTTTTGCAAAAGCGTAAAAATGCGGCGCTCACGGCACCCTTTAACATCTAATTAGACGCTTGCGTTTTGGTTAAGTTTAGGTATGGTGTGGGGTAAGGGTTAGAACACTAGGGGGTGCTTTTGGACCTAATATTTCTGCGTCTCATTTGGCGCTAAAGGGTGCCATGTGCGTTCGATATTTACGCTTTTGCAAAAGCGTCGTATATGGCGCTTTGGGATGAGAACGGGCTGTTCTGTCAGTACAGACAAAAACGACAAAAATCGGTCTTGCCTACACCGTGTTATCGTCTTTTTAAAATTCACACCCTGTTGACCCTGTTGTTGGGGCATGTTCTAAACCTGCTTTTAGCCTCTTAACATCATTATTTGTCATTACAAGTGCACAGCTGTTTGGGTGGTGTTATTAAGAGTGACCACGGTCAATCTGACTGCAGTAGATGTGAAAGATATTAATAAAAATGATCTTAAATTAGCCAGCGCACATACCTGCATTTACTTCCTGTTTTCAGTTGTTGATTGGCGAGTTCGCACGTTATTGCTTAGATACCAATGATCGTGCGCACAAACTCGACAATCAATTACTGTGGACTTTTACGAAAACAGGAAGTAAATACAGGTACGTTCCTAAGGTGCTCTCGACTCCGTTCAGGGTTCTTTCGGTATAAGTGTGAAACACATTCCTCTAGCCACAGGGCTCGACACATCATGTCCAGTTATAGCCACTTGAACTAAGGTTCTTATATATACATTCCCTATTCTATCCCTTTTCGATTTTAACTTATTTTGCCTTGTAACTCCATTACAATACAATACTTAATCAATAAATAACATATATCTATTTTTCTATGTACTACATATTTATTTAATACATAGAGTTACGTTTCATCTAAGTTTATTGGTGCAAAACAAAAATATTTAGTAGTGCGTAAGTTGTAACTTATTGCCCATTTATAATACCCTGGAATATTATACAGGCACCGAGATGTTATTTTTCAAACCTATAACACAATAGCAAAAACCAAACAACCACTTAAGGGTACAATTCACTACAATACTTTTGCCTATATTTTCAATGCTAGTTGGTGGAAGTCAGAGCCTGTAGATTTTGGGGAGTCAAACGGCCACAGATTCTAGTCAGAGGATATCAAACATGTTTAATACTTTTCATTCATCACGTGTCTCCTAGCAACGAACCAGTTGTGTTTGGAATGACTTGAAAGTCTGTTGGCGTGTGATGGTCAGTCGTTTAGTGGATGATGCCCAGTTTTTCTCTGTAACCATTTACACAGTCATCAAGTGCCTAGTGTTTTAAAATCAGTTCAGTAATGAATTGTGGTGAATTTCAACCTTTAGCTAAACCCATAAACCTTTAGCAGGGATTTATTTTAAAACACACACACAGAGAACATTTTAGCAAACACATAGCAACACCCTGTCAACTATACCCAGAATACAATAGTGACAGTGAATTTTGTATGGGCCTCAGAGAAGTTGTATGTCAGTATGTTAATATAATATAATCTTTGTGTATATGTGTTTATGTTAGGAAGATCTAGATAATCTGAGAGGCAAGTTAGGGGTCGATGGCAATGAAAAGACCAGCATTTCAGTAGGGAGAATGAAGAGGGCCCTAATCTAATTTGACTGGAGTGTGTATGTGTGTGTGTGCTCGTGTGCGTGTCTGTGCAGTAAGAGAGTACTGTGGGAATACCCCAAGAAGGTCTTCTGTGTGAATGGTTCCTCCTGTGCCAAAACCAGTGGGGTGTCTCCATATCCTCTTTTTTCCATCCCTCTCTCTTTCCATCACCCCTCCTCATTCTTAACCCCCAGTACTACTGATTCTAGCCTAGCCACTCAGACAGAGACCGATTAGATGCCAAAAAGGGGGCAAGAAACATAGAGTCTCTCCTGATTAGTGACCGACACTCAAGTGCCCCAACAAGAACTCTGGGTACTTTTAGTCACTTTATTATGTCAAAAGTGCTTTACGGACTTAAATTCTCTTCTAAAGTGTAAATATTGAAGAAGTACCCAAGTTCCCTGAATAGGAAACATTCTCAGAAGGTTTGCTAACGTTCTGGCAAGGTTCTCTTAAGTTATGAACATACATTCTTCCTAATAGAATAGTTGTGCAAAGTTGGTCTTTTATAATGTTCTTAAAACATTACAACAAAAACTTTATTTATACATTGTTTTTCTCCCTGAAACTTTGTAAGTTTTTTTTCTTCTAGATGTTACTACTTTTTTTATTGTGTTTATAGAGAAAATTCAAATGTAATGTCTTCTTAAACCTTACATGCATGAATGTTTCACCTTTATTACTTATTCTCTCTAACACAGATCGATCTCTACCTGTCTTGATAATATAAAACTATCCTGATATTAGAGTAACAAGACTAAAAATTAGCATATTTTGTTACCTTTTGAAGCGTGGAAGGGTTCAGTTTGAGCAGATGTTTTATACCATCATCACAATCCTCATCAGAGCCAACCCGATCTCACGACCAAGTCGTGTGAATTCGACGAATGATTAAAAAGTGGCTAATTCGTACGAATTCATACGACCTCACTCGTACGAATTAGTACGATTTTGCTAAATCGTACATATTTTACGAATTGGCCAATTCATATGAATTCGTACGAATGACCTCCTACCCCTTACCCCGCCTCTAAACCTACCCATCACGTGGGTTTAGACAAATCGTACAAATTCGTATGAGTGAGTTCGAATTAGACACTTTTTAATCATTCGTCGAATTCGTACAGATTGGTCATGAGATATGGTAGTCAGAGCTCATTGCGCAGTATATTCAGCATCAGATTCATATTTGTGACCTCAATTCACAAAGCGAAACTGCATCTTGTGGAAGAACATTGTAATTGAAGCTGCTAATTTCTGTTCAGCATCAGAAACAACTTTTATTATAGGCGTACTGCAGTAATCTAGGATAAGACAAAACTTCAGTTTGAAAGATGGAATTATGATGTACTCGCTCATTATATACTACTATACTATACTATACTATACTATAATACTATACTACACTATACTATACTATACTATATATTAGTTACATTTACATTTACATTTATTCATTTAGCTGACGCTTTTATCCAAAGCGACTTACAATTGCTATATGTCAGAGGTCGGATGCCTCTGGAGCAACTAGGGGCAACATTTTGAACAAAAAAGTTACATAGTGTACCTTTAACATTTGCATAACCAGGAAAAAATTTTTTTTAAAATGAGATGTTTTGAACATTCAAAGAACTTTCTGAAATAACATTTTAATTTTAACTTGATATTTGAACAATTGTGAAACATTTTTTTGCTGAGTATCTGCTGATTTATTGCAGTGTTTCTTCACATGAGAGTTTCAGTGTGACTGATTTAATGCCTTTGGATATAAAGCCATTCTCACATAGACTAACCCACATTAAAAGGTTTAATCTTTTCTCGTATAAGCACATTCATAATCAAATGACATATGACATTTCGCAAGCACTGGGATGTAAAGGATGTAATTTTAGCGTTTAGCTTGCCTGTCTAATAAAGGTTTTCGTGAATGCTCAAAGTTCAGTTGAAAGATGGGCACTTGAAAATCGAATGAGGTCAGAGCGAAGCGCAGATCTGAAGACAGGCTCTCAAATGAGCTTCTGACACTTCTATTACCATCACAACTCATGAAGTCATCTGTGTTTACAGCACACATCAGAGCTCTCCATCAGCTCATCCCTACAAATCAGCCCGACCACAAGAACTACAGTGTTTTGATGTTGTTTCTGATGACATTGTTTATTGATTAACTCTGATGTGAGCCAGTTTAGAGTTGTGAAAAAAATGCTTATTGTGTGGATTTGGTGTCATAAATTAAAATAATATGAAAACTAAGCCGAAATATAACTGCTTAGTTGTTTGTGGTGAATGTTATAAAGTGTACATTTGTCATAACAAAAAAACAAACAAACAAAAAAACTGTTTATGATTCAGAATATACATCTTTATATTTTTCATGTAATGCTTTTCAACTGTTAGTGCTAATTCCCAGATACAACAATGGGAAATCTCTTCATGTTTTCAAAGTGGGCCTAGATGATTATGTGTCTGATATATAAAGGGACACATTAAGATTTATTAATAAATTATTTGTTATTGAACCATTAAAACCATATGTGCATAAAACACAGCAGGCTTTGAAGTAGTCAAGCACTTAAATTATTAATCGAAGAGCTCACACGCCTTTCCTCAAATCATCTGACCCTTTAGAGAAGTGAGACGAGTTTTTAAACAGCCTTTTGCATTTTGAAAATGAGGATGATCTATGCAATGAGGGGATTAATTTTGCAATCTGTGATTCTGAATTCTTAGATAGACATGTCTGCACTGCTGTATAACTTTCATCCTTTGCCGGTCTGTCAGGAATGAAAGAATTTCGCACATGCTCATGCAATCACAAAAAGATCTACTTTTGGGTTGAGACTACCAGAATATTAACAATATTAAAATTAATAATAGTCTCTTCTTTTAAAGAGGGGTGCACTTAAATGTGTGCCAAACTATGTTTGATATATGACTGCATGCATAAGTAAACAATCACAAAATCAAATGTACATTACTGTTCAAACATTAGGGGTAATATAGTCAATTGTAATTTCAAGTATTGTTTGTGCTCAACAAAACTGTAATATTCTGAAATTTTATTCTCAAATTTGAAATTTTATTCTCTTTAACTCATTTTGTAATATGTTTATTCCTGTGATGACAAAACAGAATTTTCTGCAGCCATTATTTTCCATGTTTTCATTATTGTCAATGTTGAAACAGTTGTGCTGCTAAAAAGAAATATGGATACTTTGATGAACAGAAAAATAGAATTTTTTTAAATAGAAATCTTTACTGCTACTTTTGATCATTTTAATGTCCTTGCAGAACAAAGGTATTCATTTATTTTAACAGTAACTTGCTTTGTTGCAGGCATATTTTATTTTTATTTCATTTATGCAGCAATGTAATGCATGCTTTGACAGCATAAAGCGCCACAATAAATACTCATCCCAATAAATTTTTTAAAATTAAATTGAAAATCAGTCACAAAATGAAAAAACAAACCATCAATATTCTAATCCACTTGATAACAGAACACAAGTGTATGGCCTGTTTCAGAGTACATCGATTCAGAGGAGAACAGAGACTTAAGCAGATTAAGACAGCGGTTCTCCTGTATCTGTGGCCAACATGGCCTTCAGGGCCCAAAAACCCACCAGAACCTACACTTCAAACCACACACATACTGCAGTATAAAAATAAGTTGTGCGAATTCAAGCTGATACCCCCCCAAGGTTTGAATTGCACAAAGATTCACTTTGACTTTGTGGTTGATAACTGTAGGAGGATCAGTGAGGAAAAAGGCATTTTGTTGAAGAGGATGAGGTGGTTGCGGACAACCTCTGTGCCCAACTCCTCTCAGATGTAGCCCTCTCCTGTTGTACCACATTCTCGGCATGTAAAACGTCACCAAAAACATAAGCTTTGACTGTTAGGGAAAAAAAAATAGCTAATAAGATTTCCATTCATTTAAACTTATCAAAATTCCCACTAGAGCCCGGGGAGCTTTCTTTCTCGCAACCCTCTTTTCTTTCATCCATGGTTAAATATGTAAATAAAATGTCTAAAGTCATTCTTCAAAGGGGAACAAAAGAAAAAAGGGGGGCTAAGAGAGGGGGGAGGCAGCCCTAAAATGCCTTCCTTTCTCCATAACATTAGCCAGAGGGGGGCCAGCTTCTAGGCAGAGAGGAACAGCAGGGGAGCGCGCAGGCTCCATAGAATCACACATCTCTCAAATCCCTCACACACAAAAAACATGAAATATCTTTTCAGTCTGAGCCATCAAAGGGCCTCCCTTCTCTTTATTAGTTACAGAATTATCTCACACTTTCTGATTTCAACCAAGATGGAGCCCAGCGAGCTGCTGCTGCTGTGCTTTGGAAGAGATAAAGTTCATGCATGTGTGTGTGTGTGTGTGTGTGCGTGTGTGTTTGTGAGTGGGTGTGTGTTTGGCTATAAAGGATAACTGTAGAACGGACTGAGTATGAAACGGTGAGGGTGGTGGATAGACGCAGAAATAAACAAACACAAAACATGAAAGGGAAAGTAGGAGCTGCCAAGGCTACTGATGATAAAGATTGAATGGTCTTGATTCTCCGCTCTGTTCTCCTCCAGTTCTTCAAAGCGATATCCTCACTGCAAAACAATCACAGGACAGAAACGTGTAATATAAAGTGGGAACAAATCAGCCGAGACCGACTGCGCGACGACACGGCATGCCATTTAAATGCCATCTCCGTATTATATGTATGTTTTAGAAGCGTCAATCAGTGAGCTAATGAGGCTGTCTGTCTGTGATTCATAGTGCGCTGAGATATGTCACACATCCTGAAAGGCTTCATTATTAGCAAAAGCGATGAAAATGTTCTTATATCAAAGGAAGGGAAAATGATGATATGTACATGTGATCATCCTTATTAAAAACTCTGGGGTTAAACGGCAGGTCAAACAGCCATTTTATGAATCAAACAGTGCTTTTATTAAACTTCCTAATTTGGTTTACTGGTGTTAGTTGGTCTTCCAGTATTGTCAGACTTGTTTTTAGAGGGGTTTTGGGCACTTGACTAGACCAGCTTAACCCTAAAATGCCAATCATTATTACACATTCGGGTCTTTAGCGACCCGGGTCTATATCTAACATGGATGGATCTATACCTGTCGCTATATTATAAAACTCTTCTGATATTGGAGTAACAATTACAGAAGAATAAAATTAAGCATATTTTTATACTTTTAGGAGTTTGGAAGTGTTCGGTTTGAGCATATGTTTTATACCATCATCAAAATCCTCATCAGAGCTCATTTTCCAGTACATTCAGCATCTGGCTCCGCAATCTCGAACATATTCTCAAAACTATCTTTTTCAACATCTACAAAATCAATAATTTGATTCACCAGATCCACCATCAAGTGACGATGACACTATTTAAGTACACTAATATTTAATACACTAATATATTGTGTTCAGTACTTGCTCTGCAGTAGGCCTACATCACTGAGCCATTTTAACTTTTGCTGATGATACTATTCTTTTGTTTTCTGTCTGCGGTAACTATGAACAAAACATCATGTCGACATTGTGTATCAGACATTGCCACCTTATGGAATGGTGAATTGGACTTATTACACACCTCGGGTAGTTAGTGACCCTATACAATTTTTTTTTTTTTTTTACAAAAGATTAATGGAAAAACAGGCAGTCTTTTATAATTTTCTTGTTATATTGTTTATAATGAATAGATTGAGGAATACAAAGAAGGCTGATGTATAAGGCCTTTTGATGTATTAGCTTTTATAAATTTCCTTTAATAATATATATATATATATATATATATATATATATATATATATATATATTAGACGTGTGCATCTTGAGACAAATCAATAGCACTGAAATAGTTTAATAGATGTCTCTATTGCTGTGTTAGAAAGTTACTTTCAGTTAAAACAGCTCAAATATGCATTTTAGTCTGGAACTAGACTTAAGCCTTGTGAAAACAAGGGAAACTGTTTAAACAAAACCTGTTCTTCGACAGACTGTTTTTTTTACATTTTGACATCCAAACTGAACAAATACTATTGTAAAATCTCTTTGATTCAAACTACTGCCCAAAATGACCAATTTGAATGCTAAGTAGTGCTCAATATAGCTTCAAGTTTATTATACTGGGTTTGTTAATGTCTCTGAGGCGTATAAATGACTCTTGTAAATTGTCTCACACTAGGGTCGACATCTTAGCTGTTAAAAAGCGCTTCACAAGCTGTAATAAAAAAGCTCTTAGAGGGTTCTAAACTGTGTCGTCAGGTATTACACTGATAAATCACATTTTTACTGGGTAACATGAGAGAGCACTCATCTGGTATCTCTTGCTCCATGAGGCCCTCTTTGCTTACAGACTTACAGTACCAACAAAAGCTAGCCACATTTCACTGTCTTTTTGAGTTGACATAGACATGTAGCACACTCCTTTTTAATTAACACTGTTGAGTGTTTTATTTTACTAAAAAAACAGCTGACAGAGCATTAACCTTCATCTCTGCGTACATAATGGCATTGACTCTGACATGTCACCTCAACAGTATCAAAACTTTCACACAGTGCGCTATGGGATTTGGCATGCATAGATGCCCCTAAGGAGTGTGCCATGGTTACAGCCCTGAGAGCTAGACTAATACTAGGCCTAGCTTGCCAGCCCTTAGCCCCAGCATGAGTCAAAGATGAATTCACTAAAACAAGACTGAAAAGCCCTTTGTCTAAGAATTCATCCTTAAGGCATTTTATCCTGTACACATTCAAGTATTTACGACTGATAGCAGAGGGTGAAGAATGGAAACTGCCATAGCATATGCTAAGAATGTCTTTTATGTAATTACACACCCACTTCTGCATACTGTATAAGGCCACTTGTTCAATGTTTGTATGTTCAGTACAGAATTTTACATTTTACATTTGCTTAAAGCTTTGAAAAGGGCAGTAGATTTATAAAAGCACTCAGTGTTTAACTGTGTATAATGTGATTTCTGGCACAATACAGTCTTTGTTAAATGAGCATTGTAGTGAATTGTTCATTTGTGACAAGCAAGAAATACGACTTAAATAAATATTAATAAAGAGGCTGTGGATCGTCCAGGACAGTAAACAAGTTGGTAATCCTATATTTTTGATGTATGAATAAAATGAGGCCAATGTTAATGTCCCTCAAAGAGACTTTAGAAGGGATAGTTCACCCCAAAATTTAAATTCTGTCATAATTTACTCCCCAACACATTGTTTTAAACCTGTATCTGTATGAGTTTCTTTGTTCTGTTAAACATAAAAAGAAGATATTTTGAAAAATTGTAGTTTTTCAAATCAGTGGGGACCAGCAACCTTTTGGTTCCTTATACCTACATTCTTCAAAATATCTTCTTTCACCAGAAGAAAGAAACTCATACAGGTTTAGAACAACTTTAGGGTTAGTAAATAATGAGAATTTTCAATTTTGGGTGAATTAACCCTTTTAAATTTAGAAAACTGTTTTAAAAAGTAAAAACATAAGATGCCAGCAATGCTGATGCTTGATGAACCACTAGTCATTTGTACGAAGCAACTTTTATAATTTGCAATTTATGTGTAAAAACCCTGTTGGTTTCAAAATTAGTCTTTATGTGTCCTTTTGAAAGTAACAGTCTCTAAGTGTCTAATATTTATTACCGACTTTATTTTAAGTGAAACCCATTATTCTGAAGAAAGAAAGAAAGAAAGAAAGAAAGAAAGAAAGAAAGAAAGAAAGAAAGAAAGAAAGAAAGAAAGAAAGAAAGAAAGAAAGAAAGTCAAAAAGAAGACTATGCAGAAGAAAAAGTCAACATTAAGTTTGTCTTGAAGATTAGCAAAAGTGTTTGATCATTGACTACTATATGACTTCTTTATATTGACAATGTCCTCCTAAAAGCCAGTTTTATTTTTTTGTCATCGGATTGAGTGGGGTGAGAGTAAAGACTCGTAAACTTCAGCCATCAGTTCTAGTTCAGTCAACAATAAAAAGCGAGGGGAATTTCAAGGAATAAAAACTCTCCTTTCTCTTCACTCTCTTCCCACAATGGTCGGAGCGTGAAAATCGTCAGTTCTACAGAGAAAGGGGACACATCTCGACTGGAAAGCAACAGAATCCTTTTGGTTGTCCTCTGCGAGAGATTTATCGCTGACTTGCGCCGAAAAGTGTTTCGTTGGCTAAATCATCAGAGGGATTTCTGAGAGAGAAAACAACAACAATAACAAATGGCCAGTAATTTACTGTGTGATCCTGTGGTAAAGTGGTGACGAAGATTCGGGTCTGCACAGCCAGTTCCGCACGGTTTAAGGATAATCAGTGTGTCAGTTTGTGCTTTCTTATGTAAAACAGCTGTCTTTGAAGGCGGATCTTTTGGCAGGTTAGTTCAGGACTGTGGCGGAGGAGCTCAGACACAGACAGCGCGCGAGGCAGTGAACAACTCTTGACGGATAAACGGGGTGTCTGGAGACGAGTTAAAGTTAATACTCACACGTTTACCAAGAGGATTCATTCATTTTTAGATGACTGGGATAAAATGACGCCGTGCCTTCAGTTTGGATACACTTTACGGAGGATGAATGAGGAAAGTAGCGTGAGAGCGAGTTGAAAAGTAAGTGCACTTTCGTGAGGGAAACGGACCGTCGACATTATCAAACAGGAGTGGACAATAAGAGCTTTAGAAGAAGGAATTATCATCTGTGAATTAGGAATAAAAAAACTGTGTGAAACCTCTCTGTATGGGTAAACCTTTCTAATATTTCTCATCTATCTAAAGATTTTTTGACAGAACTGATTGCTTGGAATCTGAGTTACTGACTCAGTTTGATTGATTCGCTAATTCAACCTCATCCTTCTTCTAATTTTTGGGGGATACAATAACTTTTTTCTGCTACAATTACAAAGAGTGACAATGAAACAACTTTTGTAGTAAAAATACAAAGCTCTTTTTTGAACGAATAACCCACGCTACATGAGTTAATATTGAAAGACAATGTTTGCAGCAAATGTTGGACTTGTGCTGCTGTGCACGGCTGGATTTTGTTCCGCTATCAGTTCCATTGACCAGGACCGACTAGGCGAAGGAAGATGCCAGGAGATTGCTATTCCACTCTGTAAGGATATTGGCTACAACTTGACAGTTATGCCGAACTTAATGGGACATGAAGATCAAAGCGAGGCAGCCATAAAGCTGCATGAGTTCGCTCCACTGATTGAGTTCGGCTGCCACAGCCATCTGAAGTTTTTCTTGTGCTCACTCTATGCTCCCATGTGCACGGAGCAGGTATCCACACCCATCCCAGCATGCCGAATAATGTGCGAGCAGGCAAGGCAGAAGTGTTCACCCATCATGGAGCAGTTTAACTTCCACTGGCCTGAGTCACTGGACTGTTCCAGACTGCCAAATAAGAATGACCCCAATTACCTCTGTATGGAGGCACCTAACAACGGCACAGACGAGCCCCCAAAAGGATTCCACACTCAGTCACCAGACTCCCGACCCCCTCGGCCAGGTAACAGCCAAGAACTGCCTATTAAGGAGAGGGTCGGTAAGGCGACATGCAGCAACCCTGGAAAGTTTCATTATGTACAGAAGAGTGAGTCCTGTGCCCCCAAGTGTTACTCCAATGTCGATGTGTACTGGAGCCAGGGTGACAAGCGCTTCTCCATGGTGTGGATCGCCATTTGGTCCATCCTGTGCTTCATCTCAAGTGCCTTTACCGTCCTTACCTTCCTCATCGATCCACAGCGCTTCAAGTATCCTGAGCGGCCCATCATCTTCCTGTCAATGTCTTACTGCGTCTACTCAGTGGGCTTTCTCATAAGACTTTTTGTGGGGGTGGAAAACGTGGCCTGTGACCGTGACAGCGGCGTTCAGTACATCATCCAGGAAGGCTTGGAAAGCACTGGCTGCACTATAGTCTTCCTCATTCTTTACTACTTCGGAATGGCCAGTTCCCTATGGTGGGTCATTCTTACTCTCACGTGGTTCCTCGCAGCTGGGAAAAAATGGGGTCATGAGGCCATCGAAGCCAACAGCAGCTACTTCCATCTGGCAGCATGGGCCATACCAGCTATTAAGACCATCATGATACTGGTTATGAGAAAGGTGGCGGGAGATGAGCTCACAGGGGTCTGCTACGTGGGCAGCATGGATGTCAAAGCCTTGACGGGGTTTGTTCTTATTCCCCTCTCTTGCTACCTCATCATTGGCACTTCCTTTCTGCTCTCAGGGTTTGTGGCACTCTTTCACATCCGTAAGGTCATGAAGACTGAAGGAGAGAATACGGATAAGCTGGAGAAGCTGATGGTCAGGATTGGCGTCTTTTCTGTGCTCTACACGGTCCCCGCCACTTGTGTCATCGCCTGCTATTTTTACGAGCGTCTCAACATGGATTATTGGAAGATTCTAGCAGGAGAGCAAAAGTGTACTGAAGACAGTAAGAGTGGCGAGGAGTGCGTGATGAAGAGCTCCATCCCAGCCGTGGAGATCTTTATGGTTAAGATTTTCATGTTGCTGGTGGTGGGCATCACCAGCGGCATGTGGATTTGGACCTCCAAAACGCTGCAGTCTTGGCAAAACATTTTCAGCCGCAAACTTAAGAAGAAGACGAGGAGGAAGGCTGCATGTGTTTTCACTGGAAGCGGACCTTATCTCAAGCCTCATCCTGCACTCAAAGGACATAAAACCAAGTACGAACCAGCAGGTCCTCCTGCAACTTGTGTATGAGCTGGGCCTCTATACACATACGAATGGCCAAGAAATAAATGCTGGACTTAGACAAACTGCTTTATAAAGAGACAAGCCAGCAGAGAACACAACATTGCTCATATTTATTATATGCAAACTTCAGATGCTACATCCCCAACAGGTTTTATTTAGTTCTTAGTGATTGTACTACATCTGAAACTTTGCAGACTTTGGGGACCATTTTGTGAAACAAAGAAAAAGGGAGTGAGTCCCTATTGCTGTCATTGGGATGCCTGTATCTTGTCATGTGCAATAGTTGTTTCCCTTAGTGACAGAGAAAAAGGGACTCTGATACCGTAGGGCTGTGATTAAAGACAATGAAAGGACTTGACAAACAATGGGTGTGAATGGCTCGGCTCCTCCGTGGCATAGTCGTGTGGCTTTTCTATGGAAATGAAGGCCGTGTCATAAACAACCGCATTGACATTGGAGTGCAGTTGCTCAAAAAGGCCTCGGCAGAGAATGAACTGCCTATTTTTAGGCTTTTTCATGGAACAAAGTAAATCTTTAAGCACTAAATATTGCCAACACAAAGAGAACAAACTTGTTATTTGAGTTGTTTTGTACAGTGAGTTCATGCCCCCTGGTTTGTTTTGTTATACCAAGCTCTTTTTAATGTCCTACATACATTTGTGTATATTTCTAAAGGTTCATATTTTATAAGAATAAATAAA
The DNA here is from genome assembly GCA_038021265.1 of Cyprinella venusta. Classification (NCBI taxonomy): domain Eukaryota; kingdom Metazoa; phylum Chordata; class Actinopteri; order Cypriniformes; family Leuciscidae; genus Cyprinella; species Cyprinella venusta. The sequence goes on from CM075872.1 coordinate 18,213,540, forward strand.
ACATTTTAGTTTTAAATGTTTGACATGAAAAGCAAACGCTTTTATGATTTGTGTTGAGTTTGAAAAGTTTCTACTTGTATCTATTCTGTACATTCTGTCATGCTGTTATCTAATTTTAGAGATCCTTCTGCTGGGAATCACTAGAGATTCAATTAATATTCGTCATCAGTCATACCTTACCAAACATCCCTAAGCTAAAACCCTCAAAACCTTAAAGGGATATTTTACCCAAAAATGAAAATTGTCATACTTTACTCACCCTCGTTACTTTCTTTCTTCTACAGAACAAACAAGCCCAAAACAATGAAATTCAATATGGTCAAAAACAACACTGAACCTGATTGACTTTAATTATAGGGGGGAAAAAAAGACAAAATATACTTATTCTGTGCTAACAAAATATAAATGTTTGGAACATGGGTGAGTAAATTATTTGACATAATTTACATTTTGGAGTGAAGTATTCCTTTAAGGTTGCAGAAATAAATACGTACGAATAATCCATTGGGCTAAACATTTTGAAGGATGAGATCCTGATAATTCTTATGACAAACATCATTAGAGGAAATACTTGAGACCCAATCTCAGACCTTTGCCTCATCTCTGATGTACTTTCGGCCTTGGCTTTTATTTTATTTTATTTTTGAGTATAACAGTGTCAGTTAGAGCAACTACTTTCAGACCTGTGACTCTCATAATGGCTGTTGAGAAATAAGTATATATAACTTTAATAACATCAACGATTTTGAAGAAATGCGAAATTTAGGACCTTTATTCTCTTTTTTTAAAATGTCCTGGCTTTCATATTCCTATCTTATTAAAATTAATCTATTCACTTCCATGTTTCATTGAAAAACAATACTGAAGCAGGGGCTTTAAAGTTTGTTTTATTTTGGTCTCCAGGTTGGGTGTTTTTTTTTTTATCTCGGTTTTATTTGTAACATCAAATTGGGTCATTTTTGAAGTGTTGCCTTTGATTTAACAGTGCCTTTTTTCGCTGTTTCAGAGTAGATCACTCAAAAGGTCTGTTACCGGCAATCACATATAAATCTGTAGTTTTTTAAACTTAATGCAAAACTTCTGAGTCCACATCAACATTGAAGACATGAAGTCTTGTCATCTCCTGTTTTATTTGTACATCTATCTATCTATCTATCTATCTATCTATCTATCTATCTATCTATCTATCTATCTATCTATCTATCTATCTATCTATCTATCTATCTATCTATCTATCTATCTATCTATCTATCTATCTATCTATCTATCTATCTATCTATCTATCTATCTATCTATCTATCTACAGTATCTAGTGTTCATCAATGTTTTGTTTGATGGGAATGTCTTTTTTGGGCCATGTGATTAGCACATCAATAATTTACTCATACATGGTGTCAATACTTTAATACTGGATTGACCTGAGAAACCCAAGTTCATAAAACACACACAATGAACCTTAGGGTTGTTTGTCTAGAGAAAACAGAAACATTACACCCTTTAGTAATCGAATCGCATCTGTCATTATCTTGAATCATAGAGCACATTTGCATAGACAGGTGAGGCTGACCTTCAGGCATTGCACAGTTGGAGAAAAACTAACATAAAACAAAAAAGGAAATCAATTTCATTACATGCCCTATCACGTCCTATAAGCTTCTCTTTTTCCTAATGTGTGTATTTGATTCAGTTTAATGTGATTTGTGGTATGAAATGAGAAATATCTTTAAAGAATCTTTAATGCTTATACTTATTAAACGATCACATTACTGCTTTCCTAAAAAGCAAGTTTGTTTCCCTCAAAAAATACACACACCCAGATCATCAGGAGTCTTTTGATCTGTCTTCATTCTTAATGTGTTTCTTTGGGAAATTCACTCAGAATTTCATTTGGTATTTTAAGTTCAACTCCATGTTGACTTTGATCTTAAATTTTCATACAGGAAATGCACAAATAGAAGCTTACGCATGTTTTGCCAACCTACTTCACATAATTATAAAACAACGAATTCTACCTTCTTCAAAGAAAAAAAAAATGAAATGATATATCCAAGTATTAACTGTGACGGTGAATCAAAGTATTTCGATATAGTTTTTCTTCAAAATATTAAAGCTCACTAAGCCTTTTTACAACAAAAAGCAAATATTTAATAGAATGCTATTACACTTTCCATCATTAAAAGATTATGGTATGTTTGGACGTATTTCTCTGCCCTTTAAAAGCTCACTTTAGGTGTCAAGTGCAGCAGTGTGTGAAAGTGTGTGTATGTGTGTGTAAAAAAGATCTAAAACAGGTCTGATCTGATGAGAAGGTTTGAGTGAAGTGTGTGTTCTGTACTTTGCCCAGGGGGTATTCAAGTCTCTACAAAGTCCTTGTAGTGTTTCAAAATTCAGGCACATGAATCAGAGAGGCCTCGTTTGACACACACACACACACACACACACACACACACACACACACACACACACACACACACACACACAGAGAGAGAGAGAGAGAGAGAGAGAGAGAGAGAGAGAGAGAGAGAGAGAGAGAGACTTAAGTTATGCTCTGTCACACCAGCCCATCTCTCAAACACATACACACACATACTTGTGTACACACCAGTCAGTTTAAGGGCCACCTGGACTCTGGGCCCTGGGGTGTGTGAGTCGAACTGTAAATATCAATGACAGTTACCACTCCACCTTCTTCTAAAGACTATCTCACTTTTTCCTTTTCCCTTTTTTCTTCCCCACTTGCTTTTTCTGAAGTTGCGGCTTAAAGATGGGTTCACCATGTGAAGATGGAGTGTGTTTTTGAAGTGAGGTAAGAGCTGAAGTGTAAAGGACAGCAGTCCTTTTCGTTTTAATGCCACATCCAGTGCTCTGCACATCTGAAAGAACTATTTCTTGCCAGTCTCCAAACAGCTTTATCTAGGTATTTGGTTGATCTATTGGGCTGGTAAACATTCATTATTTAGTTTCTCCGGTATTCTGTTTCAAGTAACTATAGAAAAAAAATCACTCCTAATTTGCGAGCTCTACATTGGCTTCCAGATCAATTTAGGATTAATTTAAAATTATTTTATTTAAGTATAAATCCTTGCATAACCTTGGTCTGAACTACCTGTCTGATTTACTGTGTCCCTACACCCCTCTGGTAATCTTAATTTATTGACAGTCCCTTGTTCAAGGCTAAAAGGCAGAGAATAGCCTGCCAGATCAACTTAGAGCAGCTCCCTCACATCCATTTTTAAAACTCTTCTTAAAACTCATTTGCTTTCTTTAGATTTTAATTTATGTTAATTGTCGCTCTCTGCTATGTTTTATACTTTTGTATTTTGTTTTCTTTTCTCATGTACAGCACTTTGGTCAGTCTTGTGGCTGTTTTAAATGTGCTTTAACCTTCAAATGGTCTTCGTTTCCTGTTCACACTTCTGGATTTCGAGGCTGTACGACCCCAACAATTGATTGAGTAATTGTACAAAAAATATACATTTTTAATCATACAAATAATATATCATATTTTTTTGTTTACTTCTCATCTATTCATTAATGCTGTGTTTTTTGGAGATATAAAGTACTTTTGTACCCATATACCACACAAATATGAAATGTTATATTTTTTTTATGATACATTTATGTTCTAGAATCTAGTACAAGGCCTTCGTTTCTGTGTAAAAATTTTCAGATTTATGCTGGATTTTTTTATTTATTTTTTTTTTGACACATTAAGAAAATATATTTAGTTTTTTTTTTCACATTTCCCATTCATTTCAATGTGGGGTCATATTTTTTTTTACATACCTTCAGAACAACCGAATCAAGCCCAGTTTTTTTTATGTGTGTGTGTATTGATAGATAATGTATGAACAAAATCTTATTCCACTGATATGAAGGGAACCTTTTTTTTTTTACTGTAAGTAACAGTCGATTGGGGTCGTATAGACCCCATGACCCGATTGAGGGCTACAAATAAACTGAAACTGAAAAAAGAAATAATAATAATACATATGCACTATTTTGCTTCTATACATTTTACAGTATTACTAATAATTGTTTAATGAGTAAATTGGGTTGGGAACTGGTTCTTAGAATTCTTATTCGGAACCCGGCTTCTTTAAAAAGAATGATGCAAGTGAATGATGTTCATTTCCTGTTGTTATCCGAGTGAAGAGGCCTTTTTTTAGGGCAGAGCTTGATTTAGTCCATCAGGAATTGACTGGATTGTTGTGGTTTGCTATTACAGTGATTATGATTGACAGGTTGTCCCGTCCTCATGCCAATAAACACGTCATCAGAGAAGAGATGTTGCTGCAACAAGGAGGGCAAGTTATTTTGATTTAAGATAACGAGGGCACATGGATTTGTAATTAATTATGATGTTCCCTGATAAATCATTAAAAATAAATACTATTCCATAACCAAAAAAAAAAAAGAATTGATAATTTTGATATCATGGTGACCTTAAGTCACTTTAGTGTGTGTTTGTAAATGGTAAATGGACTGCATATATACAGCACTTTCACAGACCCAATGGCCACCAAAGCGCTTTACATTTTGCCTCACATTTACCCTCACTCATTTATACACCCACAGCGGTGTCAGCCATGCAAGGCGACATCCAGCTCGTCGGGAGCAGCTGTGTGTGTGTGTGTGGACTGGTATTTTAGACAAAATTATGGCCTTAAGTCCTTATGGGGACATTTTTGGTCTCCATGAGGAGATCGGCTTATAAATCATACTAAGTGATGTTTTTTGAAAATGTAAGATGGGTAGGGTTAGTGTAAGGGGATAGAATATACCATTTTACAATATACAAATCATTATGTCTAAGTACTCATTAAACATGAAAACCCAACATGTGTGTGTTTGTATTGTTGTGTACAGTTAAGGCCAATTTTGTCCTGCATGTAGATGCTGCTTCTGAGAAGACAGTGAAAAGTCATTATAAAAAGTATAAATTCAGCTTTTTCACAAATTGAAAAGCGATCAGGCCTTTATCATGTAATTCTGCATGAAGTTAATCTTCAGAAACACATTATGATAAGGCCTTGTTGTGCTGCTGGTCTTAGTTGTACGATAAGTGTGCTGACATGCTAACATAAATCTGTAGGTTGACTGACTGCAGGCAGGGTTGGCTCCCTTTGATCAGATCTTTTTTGAAGACGCCCGTACAGTCATCACCACAGGCCCTTCAGCACCTGTTTTCCAGTCAGGACCTGTTTGAGAAAAGCGACGCTCCGGTTGTCTCACACACAAAAACGCCGGAACACACACTCTCAACAATGGCTCTGTTTCTTAAAGTCAGTATTACCTTTCTGTAACTTTTTCTATAACTATAAAACCCTGCTTTCTCTCTTTTCTCCTCTCTTTATGCAAATTGGCTTTGAAAACTGCGCCTGTGAAATGGTTTGAAATAACAGCGCATAAAAGAGATTAGAGAGGAGACATTGAGAGGGAGTCACTATAAAGAAGCTGTGTAAGCACCTTCCTGTCCCTCCCAATGGCAGATCGCTCCATCTGAAGATTCAAGATTTCCACTGAACTGTTTGATAGGACACAGCCTGTGTTTAATAAATTAAAATCTTCATAATTGTAGCTTCAGATCTTTAGAGAAGGGCTTTCTGATCATTGCGGTTTTTTTGGCTGCTCCTTGATCCATCATCGGAAATAAGAATGGACACAAAATTTTGAGTTTTGGTGCAGTTTGACAAGTGACTTGACAAGTGCCATGAAAGTAATGCCCAGAAAGTGGCATAGGATTCAATTTGAAGTTTGAAGGCCACCCCTCTAATTACGCAGCCAATATAGAATTCAAAACTAGAAAAAGTTCAAATCATTCGAAATTATTCCTTACAAATACAACAGCAGCATCACTATTCACTCAACTGAACAATTATACAAATTCCACTGGATACACAAATATATAGCATTAACTATATATATATACACACAGTATAATGAAAATGATTCAAAAAGATGCATGCCAAGTATCTGGTTATCACTTCATTTTCATAATGAGATAAACATGGCAACAGTTTCGATATTTTAAAGAGATGCGTTTTGTACAGTACTTGTAGATTGCATTGACAATCATGTGATTAAACCAGTATTTCTGCATTCGTTTGTATGTGACTTCTGGTAAATGCAAAAGCAGTTCTTGAAAAAACGTCACACATTGGGGAGAAAAAAATGTTGGAGGAACTGCTGCACCTGTATTTTGTAATCAGATAGAGGGAGCTTAAATGTGAATCGAATAAGGTTTTGTTGCAAAACGATCAATCGGATAAAACAAAAGCTAAAAGATATACACATGTGCATGCAGTTGTGAGCATTTTGTGATTGAAAAAGAAGAGGTTAAAGAGGTAAAAAGGCTCTCATGTACAAGCGCCATTTCCTTTTTTTTTTTTCATTTGAGCGTTTTTGGAGAAAAATGGTCCTTTGCAATTATCAGTTGTGAGAGTCATTACAGAAGAATCTGGAACAATGGCAACACTCCCATCTGCCCTGCAGCAGGGGCACTTTCCTTTCCTCTCTGTGTTCTTTCCATAGAGGTTCTTTCTCACATTTTCAGTCACAACTCATATGGGGCCACCTGCAATCAAACACCTAAGAGCGGTATCAAGCCACAGACCGAATGGGAATGAGAGATAAGATCTTCTATAAAAACAAACAGCAGAGATGTGTGTGTATTTACGTCTGTGTGCTTAATGTGTGATAGCGCATGTGTGTGTGTGTGTGTGTGTTTGCGTGTCTGAAATCGCCCTTTGATGTCTGCACCTCATGGTAGAGGTGGAGGACTTCTTGGGAGAAAGTAAACAATGAGAGAAGCGGCACTTTTGTAAACACTCAGATCACAATGAATAGCCACCCAGGTCAACATGAACACACTAATTTTACCTTACCATTTTAGGTTTATAGCACAGTTGTTTTTTTCTTAGAATATGTTCTGTGTGTCTTAAAAATGATGTGGAATGTGAAGTATTCAAACTGGGGAGTGGAAAATTGATGATCTGACAGACAGAGACTGAAACTACACAGGAAAAATACATTTAAAAGTAAAGGAGTTCATTCAGAAATGAATATTCTCTCATATTTTTTTTTTTGTTTGCTCACCCTCGTGTCATTAAAAACCCATATAACTATTTCCTATGAAACAGAAAGGAGAAGGATAAAACGATGTTAATAAACTGGAAAATTGAGTCAGTGAGTTGAACTCATGAACTGATTCAGTCTGTTTTGTGAATTTGGTCAAATGATTCATTGAAAAGATGACATTGTTGTTCCTCTCATTCAGCTGATATTAAGATTTAAATTTAATTTAAATTCCTGGTCTTTTTGTCACACACTCAGCCAAACTGTCAAAAGTTTGGACAAAGTCACTCCTGCTCACCAAGGCTGCATTTATTAATCAAAAACACGGTAAAAACAGTAATATTGGTGAATGTTATTACAAATTCAAAGAACTGTTTTCTATTTGAATATATTTTAAAATGTAATTTATTCCTGTGATGACAAAGCTGAATTTCCAGCATCATTACTCCAATGTTCAGTCACATGATAAAAAAGTAAAAAGTAAATAAATAATATATATATATATATATATATATATATATATATATATATATATATATATATATATTAGGGCTGGGCAACGATTAATCGCGATTAATCGCATCCAAAATAAAAGTTTGTGTTTACATAATATATGTGGGTGTGGTGTGTATAACTATTTTGTATATATAAATACACACTCATGCATGTATATATTTAAGAAAAAATTACAAGTATATACTTTATATATATTTATCCAGAATTTGTATTATATATAAATATAAATATTTGATATATTAACAACACATTTTTCTTAAATATATACATGCATGTGTGTGTATTTATATATGCAAAATAGTTATACACACTACAGACACATATATTATTTAAACATAAACTTTTATTTTGGATGCGATTAATCGTTGCCCAGCCAATATATATATATATATATATATATATATATATATATATATATATATATATATATATATATATATATATATATATATATATTACATTTACATGTACATGCTTTCTAAAGTATTGTGTTACATATTTTTTATGACATATACACATCCACATAGCTGTGGTATAATCCCTATAATGGTGTCTCTCTTGGCTTTTATGTGAGTTCACATGCATTTATCTGTATTTAACAACAGCTTAAAATGCAATTTATCCAGTCATAATTTAGAATAAGAAATAAAAGAACTTTTATTTCACTATAATAATAGAAAATATTTAGCACAAATTTCATCTTAATGATAGTGAGTTTGAAAAGATGTGTGAGTGCATCAGATGGCAGCAGGATGTCTTCCACGGTGATTTAGCAGAGCATGATTGTGGGATTGTAAAGGTCTAATCTGCTCTCTCTCTAATCCTCCCAAAACACACACACACACACACACACACACAACACACAGACACACACACTAATCTGCCCCTCTTTCTAATCCTCACTGCAAAGTGCCCAGATAATGAAAAGCCATCTGAATTCCAGAGCTGAGGAGCTCATTGTTGCTTGAGAGGTGCTCCACACACATACGAAAGGTCTTATGTTCACAGAAATATTTTCTCTCACACAGCATCTTTAGGAAAAGCCACACGCATACTTCTGACCATATAATCTCTGCTACACCACTTAAGACACCTAAAAGAATCTGCAATATCCAGACATTAAAGCAAGTCTACATTTACTGCTGACTGCTGCAGTTCTGGTCTCATTTTTTGCTATCTACAGATACAGATGTGCAGAGGTGTCAGATGATGGCAAACATCCTGATGCTCAAACAGTTGAGCATGGTGCGAGCAAAAGTCATTGGTTCGATTCAATGGGAATGTAAGCACTGATAAAAATGCATTGAATCTAATGTTACTTTAAAATTGTCTGGGAAATAAATGTCAAATTGACTGATATTGTTCACGCCTACGAACAACAAAACACTATAACAACACATTTTTTAAGTTAAATTCTTCAGAAAGTGTACAAAAATCTTCTGAATTATCAATAAATCGATCTTAGTTTGTATTATCTGGCACTGGCTTGCTTTAAACTGTATAGTGTATGATTGAACATAGTATGCTTTTGTATCAGCTAATTTAAAATTTTATGAAAAGTTTGCTGTTTACGTGTAAGTCAACTTTTTTGTTGTTTTTTGCACATCGTAAATAAATAAAGGTGGATACAAATAAAACACAGAAACAACAGTGACACATAGCAGAATTAAAAGACAACACAACCCGATCTCACGACCAAGTCGTATGAATTCAACGAATGATTAAAAAGTGGCTAATTCGTAACAATTCATACGACCTCACTCGTACGAATTAGTACGATTTTGCTAAATCTTACATATTTTACGAATTGGCCAATTCGTATGAATTCGTACGAATGACCTACTCCTGACCCCGCCCCTAAACCTAACCGTCACGTGGGTTTAGACAAATCGTACAAATTCGTACGAGTGAGGTCGTACGAATTGTTACGAATTAGCCACTTTTTAATCATTCGTCGTATTTGTACGAATTGGGCGTGAGATAGTGTTGCTGGACAACACTATGTATGGACAATAAATACAGTCAAACAATATCACAAGGTACACAGAGTAAAAACAGGATTGACAGGTACAGTACAGTTTGATAAGTAGGTAATTGACGGTTAAGTGACATCACATACATCACATACAGTATATACATACACACACACACAAATATATATATATATATATATATATATATATATATATATATACTGTACATACACATACATACTGAAAGATATTAAAACTGTGAGAGAGAAACAACATGACAAACATGTTCTCTGGTAGACATTCAAGTTCACTAAAATAATTAATATAATCTACTCATCTACTATGGAAAAAAATACTATGGAAGTCAATGGGGTCCATCAGCTGTTTGGATACCAACATTCTTCAAACTATCTTCTTTTCTGTCAGACACCTTCAGTTTGGAACAAGTAGAGGGTGAATAAATAATGACAGAATTTTCATTTTTGGGAGAACTATCCCTTTAGAGAAAATATTTTTGATAGCCTTATCGTTACTTATTATCAAAATATTCTTATCATATCATATCACATCATATCATATCAATCATATCATATATCATATCATATCATATATTAAAAGAATAAAGTGCTGAGACACACATTTAGTTCTACAAGAAAATATAACATTACTTGATTTCATTTTCTTTCGAGAGAACCTCCTTTCCACCAATCTGCCTCTCCCAAAATCAACAACCACAAAGTTAAAACCTCCAGGACATGTTTTGTTCCTCATGTCAGCGTAGCTATGAAAGCATTGTAACGGATGAGAAATTGTTTGCCATTCCTGGTCTTAGGGTGTTGTCTTCATTGTGTTTCCAAAAAAGAGCATCATTTGGATATAACATCAACGACAAACAGAGGAAATCTTTACTAAGGGCAAACTCTGCCGCCCATTTACACAAAGAGAACACCTGCTTCCCTTTTCTTCAAAACAAAACATGGTCTCAAGTGCAGTCCAAAAAAAGAAAAAAAGAAAGCTTGGTTGATGTTGAAGTACCGGCAGGCCGTGACAAGCCAAACTGGCTGTATCATAACTCTAGCGTGAAAAACACTGTCAAAACTCAGACATCATTTTTTAAAGACATAATTAGTGTTTGAGACTGAGGAGACATTAAACTGTTTATAAGGTTGGGCACCTGAACAGTTGAAGCAGGAGCGTATCTTACCAGAAAATGATTGCAGGAATTATAAGCTTATAAGATGTTCAATACAAGATTTTTCAATTCAAGAAACGCAACACTTTTGTTTCTGCCCCCATTTTTCATGACCTGAACTTTTTCTATGTACACAAAAGGCCTATTTCTCAAATTTTGTTCACAAATCTGTGTTAGTGAGCACTTCTCCTTTGCCGAGATAATCCATCCACCTCACAGGTGTGGCATATCAAGATGCTGATTAGACAGCAAGATTATTGCACTTTTCCAAATGTCAACCACATGTTTGCGATCCTCTGGATCAGCGTATTCGACAGAGTATTCAAGGTCCTGCCAATATCCAGCAACTTCGCACAGCCATTGAAGAGGAGTGGACCAATATTCCACAGGCCAGAATCAACAACCTTTTATTTCGGGGGGTGGAGGGTCTCCCCGGACCTCCCAATACGGTAAAACTGCACATTATTGTGGCCAGCCTAAGGCACACCTGTGCAATAATCATACTGTCTAATCAGCATCTTGATATTCCACACCTGTGAGGTGGATGGATTATCTCGGCAAAGTGCTCACTAACACAGATTTAGACAGATTTGTGATTTCCATGACACGAGAGTAGATGTTAAAACTTGCTGATTTGTACTAGGCTTTTGCCAAGATAAGCAAAACTAAGATGTAGATTTACAGTAAACTATGCTTCTCCATCCATTTACGCTTCTTTCCATATGGTGGTATGACTCCCCTTCTGTCCGGCGTTAACAGCTCCAGTGTACTTGGTGCATCAGCACACACGACGACTGCAACTACAGTGTGGTCTCCCTAGTGGACCAGCACGACAACCGTCTGGATTGAGTCGAGTAGGGGATATCTCTAAGGTCTTCAAGTGGGCACTTTCCATCCTCAGTGTTTCATCGACTAGCCCACGACACCTCAAGAGGGCTCGATAGTGACTCTGTCATCCCAGAGTCACCCCCCTCCGTCCCCCACTTAACTCAGCCCAGCTTACTGACCTTTATATCCCTCCTGCCGCTGAGGTTGCTCCTTTCTCGTAGTTCACATGTGACATAACCACAATCTCTCCGCAACCCAACCATACGCGCCAACCCGTTTGACTAAGGCAGTCCCCACTGTCGAACATCCCCACTGTCGAACATCACTCCCAAGGACTACTGATATTCTGGAGGACCCATGCGAATTGTGAACCTAATGGTTCAAACATTGCACACTAAAGGAGGTGCCATATCAGCATGATAATGCACCAATACACATAACAAGAATTATTACAGAATGGTTTGAACATGAAAGTCAAGTTGAACATCTCCCATGGTCTGCACAGTCACCTGATCTGAATATTATTGAGCCACATTGGGTTGTTTTAGAAAAAAACAACAACAACAGTTTTCCTCCACCAGCATCACATTGTGACCTGCCCACTGTTCTGGAAGAGGAATGGCTCAAAATCCCTCTGGCAACTGCGAAGGACTTGCATCTGTCATTGCCAAGATTAATTGATGCTGCATGCAAAAGAGGCCCTACTAATATGCCTGTCTGTCTGTCTGTCTGTCTGTCTGTCTGTCTGTCTGTCTGTCTGTCTGTCTGTCTGTCTGTCTGTCTGTCTGTCTGTCTGTCTGTCTATCTATCTATCTATCTATCTATCTATCTATCTTTATTATTATACTGTAATCATTTTAATTCTGAGGCAGAAACGGGCTTCAATAAATTAAATATTACTCCCCACCGCTTTTTTTCCTTCTTCCTTCTTAAAAGTACAATAAAAACATTTTGGCGAGATGCTTCCATACGTTAAAGATTAATGCATATGGGATCTAAATGTAAAACACAGACATTAACATTTCATTCTAAGCCAACAGAAACTTCATTGTTTTTTTTTTAAACAAATATTTAACATTTCCATATTTGTGTCTACGTGTGTGTGTGTGTATATATATATATATATATATATATATATAAATTCAGAGACATTTTTCCCAATCCTATGCAATATAGTTCTTTATGATTGGCATTCTGTCATGGTTTTGATTTTAGATGTCCTTGTTGATTTAAACTGTTTAGAAATGGTTTTATCCCTCAAGAGAAAAGCGAGAGCATTTAGTGGGCAGGATTTGTTCACTCACATGCAGACGAACAACACAAAACATGTGTTCCCCTGCAGTGTTCCATGACTGTCCTCTTATACCCGGTATACAAGGACACAACTGGAGACAATTAGCAGAAAATGCTATGAGCAATATCATACTTAACAAATGGTCTTTTGTTTCCTGTTCTTTGTCTTTCCATGTCACAGGCTATGTTCAGAGAGGGGCAGGCAGTTTAAGTACAGCATACTGCATTATACTGCCTGCCTTATTTGCGGGGAAAATTGTATTGTGAAAAAGAATGCATTTCGCAACAATGAAAATTGCTATACTACTTTGTTGTCACATGACCACACTGCTTTTGTCACATGATCTTCATTGCATGTTCAATTCAGCAAGAGGTATTCAATTATTGTGAAAAAATGTCTTAACATTTGAACTATTATATTTTATGTGTATAGTATATGTACTATATCCTGAAGCATACAGTAAGTAAAAAAACATGTTATGTTTTCTGAATGTACGGGTTGTTGTGAACTTGTGATTCGAAAGATCCGGCTAATTTTAGGGAGGACGGGTGTGTGTTTCCTGAGGATAGATGTCAGCACAGATGGAACTGGGTCTATAAATTGTGCGTTTACTGCACCGCTGAATTTTATTGGATACATGTAGTGGCAAATTCATACACCAAAGCCGGAGATCACATGTTTCACTAATGCATGAGATTGATGAGCTACTTGTCCTGATTATTGGAGAATCCTGAAGCATTCATGCCTCACACAAATAGACGAAAGTTACGCTATCTAAATATTGAAAGAGCAGTTTTGCTAGTCTGAGGCTTTGAGCAATGTAATCCTTGGACTTTTGACCATAACAATGGACTAGGAATGATATATGTGTGTGTGTTTGGTTTTGTATGAACATGCAGGCCTATAAAGTGGCGTCCAACTGTCTGAATACTTATTGTGTATGTGATTTAATACTTTTTTACAAATTATATTATTAGCCTAACAGTTTTACTGAAAAGTTTAATTGAAACATTAAAAGGAGTTTTCAGAATGTCTTAGGCCCTGTTTACACGAGAACGCTCGCGGGTGAAAACGTAAAAATATTTTATCGGATGTGCCTTTCATTTACACGGCGACGGCGTTTTTGAGGCTTAAAAACTCAAAAAAAAGTGAAACCACCCTCCAGAGTGGAAATCTTAAAAACGCTCCACTGCCGCGTTCCCGTGTAAACGGTAAAAACACAAAAGTCTGCTTGACTGTGAAGTTTGTACGCAGGCGCGTGGACTTGGTGTTGTTGTAGTATGCACTCCTAGCCGCCTGAAGTGCATACTACATTGAATTTCACACACTTTTGCGTCACCATTTGCACACGGATTTCCCACACAAAACGCTCGTCTAAACGCAGAATAAAAAGTGATGACGCAACGCCACTTTTGCATTTTCTCTTCAGAATCGTTTCCGTGTAAACATAGCCTTAGTATCTGGCTTGTCCCTCTTTTGCTTTAATGACAGTAGACCCTGAGCTGCATGAACCCCACAAGTTTGTGTAAAATCTGTTCTCCAGCATGTTTCGACTGATCGTCTGTACAAAGAGTCACGTGATCAAATGTCACAAATATGCTTATTTGCTTAATTAATAAACATACCGGTAATAGTGCAGAATCTAACCAATTTAATTGAAAATGACGGTGAGTAGGCTTATCTGTGCCTTAACAAGGTCCTAGAGCTCAGAGTTCAGAAGAGGGTGAAGCGTCAGATGGGACTGCACGCTAGTTTTGGGCTCTTTTTGAGGGGGTCGATTTCGATAGAGGCAGTTCATTGATATTCAGGGATTTGACCTTATGACAAGAGCGGGTCACTGAGGTTAAAATAGCCACGCCTCTGTCCGGAAAGCTCTTCCTTCAAATGCACACACATCCACACAAACTTACTTTTCAAGGCAAATTTCTCCCTATAACATAGTCAAGTAGCCTACACTGGAAAAATAAAGTTAAGTACAACCAACATTTATTTCAACTTAAATTACATTAAATCAAATCACATCAATTACATCACAATTAGTTATAAAAAAAGGTTGAACATTGTTTAACTTATTTTGATGAGTTAAAGTAATGTAGAATATGTTGTAATAACTTTTCATCGCCCTTCCTTCCTTTAGTTCAGTCTTTCTTTTAAAAATCGCATAACATTTAATGAGTAAAATCTTCTTTCTTATAGATAATGTAAGTAGTAAGAAATGCATTTGTAACTGTGATATGAAGTCGCAATTATGAGAAATAAAGTCACAATTAAGTAAAAGGGTCACAGAAAGAAAGCAAGCAAGAAATTAAAAGATGTAATGAGAGAATGTGAACTTCAATAAAGGAAGAAGAAATCGAACAGAATCATGTAATGAAAGTATGATAATAACAGAAGGCCATTAACCTTGGCCTTCAGTAGTTCTATGTGCACAAAAACACACTGACACATGTGCACACAACACATACTTTGGACTAACAGAGCTGGCACTAGTTAAGAAGAAACAGTAACAGCTGCTGCGGTGGCATCTGTGAGATTCCATTTTTCACTTGATTAATTCCTCCTCACACTGGACACTGCAAACACACACACAGTCATTTCTCAGCTCTGTAATTTAGACTGCTGACAGCTTAATTGCTGATCAAATAAAAAAACATCAAATTAACTTATTAAAAATTGTTGTATAATGTTTTTTGTCCTATCTTGTAAGTATTGCTTAACAAAAGCCATGCATAGTAGCTAACGTACAAGCTAGTTTTTTTTTCGTTTTGTTTTTTTCTGTTAAACTAATTATATAATCTAAATGAACACCTGTTAAGATCTACAGTAATGCTTTATTCTGCCTAGTGTTCACTTGAATGGATAACCGACCTTGAAGGAGATGAGCTTAAACCTCGGTATAGACTCAGCTGTTGTATCACATCAGCAATCCATTCCCATCCACAGATGTCAGTTTAGCATATGTGCTTCTCTATTAAGCTGAAAACAACACTCAATACCACTATTGTGAAGGAAGAGATTTGAAGAAAATTGAATGGGAGGTATTAAAATCTTCAATGTGGCAGCTGTAGGACATGTATAATCAGCATCTTGTCTTATTGCTCTAAATTTAGAATGATTTAAAGAATCAAGATTTCTTAAAAGAAAATGTTTAAATTCTTTTTCACTTAATTAAAACTTTGTGCAAAATCCCCCTGAAAATAACTGCACTAATTGGGCGGTTGCTTTTCAAAAGGAAGAAATGGCTGTTGCGACAGTCTATTCTTCCCTATATCATGACATAGGGTGCGTCTTAATAAGTTCCTGTAATAGACTAGTTGCATAGACTACACTACGGCAAAGATGAAAGTCAAAAGTTCTTAATTAATAATCCACAATGAATGATCAAATACGAAGATGACAGGCAAAGTAACAACCATCAAACATAGACAAGACAGGGCAAAGACCTGAACAAAACAGGGAGTAGTTATACTAGAACAAAACGAGGGAACTAATGAGATAATAGGTAGGCAACAGGTAGATACAATGACTAAATCAAACAGATGGGAAAACTGGGTCAAACTAGCAGACAACGAAGGTAGAGTCAAAACACAAAGAAACTTGACAATATAAGACAACATAACCATGACAGACAGCTCCCTATAATTCAGTAGTCAGGGCCCTGATCAGACCATCTAAGGGCTGTTTCAAACCAGGGAGCATGGGCGCTCTCTGTTCCCTTAAAGGGATAGTTCACCCAAAAATGAAAATTACCCCATACTCACCCTCAAGCCATCCTGTGTATATGATATTATTTTTTCAGACGAATACAATCAGAGTTATATTCAAAATTGTGTGGCTCTTCTAAGCTTTCTAATGGCAGTGAATGGCTGTTTTTGTTTTGAAGTCCATCAAAGTGTATGGATCCATGATAAAAGTGCTCCACACGGCTCTGGGGGGTTAATAAAGGCCTTTGGAAGTGAAGCAATGCGTTTGTGTTAGAAAAATATCCATATTTTAAACTTTATGGCCTAAAATAACCAGCTTTCGCGCAGAGGGTCGTACGTACACAAGTCGACTTATGCTAAAAGAGTAACACCTGCAATGCCGTTGGATGTAAGGCCAATTTATACTTCTGCGTTGAGGGTACGCCATAGTGTACGGCGTTGGCTACGCACATAGGCGACGCCGTTGTGAGCATTTATACTTCAGCGTTCAGGTCTTGGTTGCTGTGCAGTACTGCTCCGAAACACTAGTTGGCGGCGGAGGGTTTTAATGTTCCACTGTGTTTAGATTCCTCGCGGCTAGGTTACTACAAGCAATAGCGACTGAAAGAGAGACGATCATGTTGGAGTTGGGGCTTATTGAGGTGGAAAAACAGTTAATTTTAGTGAAATTACTAAAACTGAAAGGCAGAAATGAGAGAAGACGTCGGAGGAGATGGTACATGCGGAAATGCGTAGGAGGAAATGCGATGCCGCCGACCAATCACAGATCTTGCGGAAAATTACTAAAAACGCTGTATTCTGTAGCCAGGCCAATAGATGCCGATGAAACACTATAGATTTAACACGTAATATTGCATGTGCGTGATGTCATTGTTTTCACAGATTTGTGTTTTTGTCGTTTACACGGAAACATGTTTTCAAATCACCAAAATTCTTATGTTTTAGTTAAAAACCACAGAAATCGCCACAATAGGCTCTATGCACAACTGCACTACTTCCTGAACTTCAGCCAGCTCCTTGTTTCCTGTCTATCATTATTGGACAATTTGATTAATTCAGGTGTGCTTGATCTCAGTAGTCACGGCAACAATAATCAAACACACCTGAATTAATCAATGTGCCCAATAATGACAGACAGGAAACAAGAAGCTGGCTGAAGTTCAGGAAGTAGTGGAGCTGTGCATAGAGCCTATTGATCGTCTTTCGTCTGGGGCAGCCCAAAATTGTACAATGTGTACCAGGCATTAAAGAAACTTTGATTGAGCTTATCTTTTTCATTCCTCTGACGGAGATCTGCTAGCGTTCAATGGGGCTTCAGGCACTGATGCTTTGAAATGAGTAAATATGCTTAAATTACTAAAGTTGAGGGTTCATCGAGAGTAGTATGTCAACACACCAAGACACGAGTCAAATCAACAGATATGACTTTCTTTTGTCTGTACAAAGGATGAGTCCCACTGATCCTCAAAATCATTACAGCTTCTGCCAAGGAGCGTTTTAACAGGTTCCAAGGACCACGGCTTACTTTTTAAATAAAACATAAACAAGGAAAATATCAAACCCATTAATCTTTCATTAAGCTAGCCTGGATAAAAAAGAATCGCTTAAAGTATCATTCGTTACCATCACTGCGAGAGCACATGCCCCCCTGCTAACTTCAAAGGCTTTCTCAAAGAAAAAAGAGAGGATAGAAAGAGTGGATGAGAGAAAAAGAGAGAGAGAGTCAGTTAGCTAGCTGTTCGCTACTTTGTGTTTGGCAGCGAACCAGCTTGTGGTCGCATTTTTATCTTCTGAGAGAGAGAAAGACAGAGAGTGAGATTGTTAGCCTCATAGGAACATTATCAAGACAGTTCCTCATAACACACACACCCGCTATAAACAAAGCACAGCATATAGAGCCCAAAAGCAAACACTAGCGGAAGGGGCCACCATAGCAATATAGAGCTATGTTGATCTTATATTAATTTGGTGACCTGCACATTTTACATATGCATTTTTTTAATGTATTACACATTGTGTTCATTGAGTACTTCATGCGTCCGTGTGTGTGTGTGTGTGTGTTTAATTTGCTGACCTCATTTCATACCTTTTGTTTCCTGTCTTAGCTCCACCTTTTGATTTCCAACGATCATTGTTTTACATTAAGCTTGCGACATAGAAACTTTGATGTAAAGAAAGTTAGAGAAGTGCCTCTCAAATTAACCCACAAATTCTATCCAGCAACCTAAATAAATTCAACCGGACATTGATACTAAGTGCGCATTTTGTAGATGCACAGCTTTATCCTCTTCTTTTTTTATCTTTGACTTTTAGCAAAGTTCCACATGCGTAAGTGTAAATTATCTAATGAAACTAAAGAACAAACAAAAATATTCATATTTATTTATTTGCTTGTTTGTACATTCATTCATTCCATGCAAAAGAAAGAACGAGAACCAAACAAAACATCTGTTGAATTCTGTTTTGTTACATCATATTGTAATAATATTTGATATTGTATTAAAAAGTAATTAATTTAATTTAAAATACTTTGTTTAATTTTCTATATATATTTATATTTCGGTTTGTGTGCAGTACAGTAGCTATTGTTGCCATGATTTGGTCACTATAATAATTATGTCACATGTGACAATTTTTTAATGTTGTTTACCTCATCAGATATATTGATAGTATTAATTGTTTAAATTTTATATGGCCCTTTTGGGTTTTTTAGTTATTTCTATTTTATTTTTCTTTAAAAAAAAAAAAAAAAAAAAAAAAACTATCACGTTTTCTCAATCACGGTTTACTTGACACTAAAACTCAGATTTAAATTTTGCCTCAAGAGCAGCTTGAATTTAGTATCATGAGACATCTCTCTCTCTCTCTCTACAGTGCTTGCCTTTGAACCTTTGTCTCCATGTATCATTAAAAATGTAAATCAGACCCCCGTCCTCACATGACTCTCACACGCCTCTCAACATGTTATGCGTTGCAGCTGTAATGGACTGGAAGCTGTGTTTCTTGCTTTGATTTGGCTCACAGACCAGAGAATGGGCAAACGCTTCAGCTATCACACCTGTGCCAGTCTGATATGAGCTGCTTGGAGTGCCCGCTTTGTAGCTGTGCCAGACTGGGAGAGATCGGGGCCCGTGCAGCAATCGTCCATGCTGGTAAAGCGGGTCAGGTTATGATGCTCCTAGGGTGCCAAGTGGAGCAAAAGAAGTATGATGATCACTGGATCACTGGAGTTGTTATGCATGTCAGGCATTTTACAGTGTCAAGTTAGCAAGTCTTTTGTCAGTTTACATTACAGTTATCACATAAGAGCGCATAATTTATTGCAAATATCAGTGTTGGTGAGTAACTAACTAAAAGTAGAGATGCTACTAACTTAAGCTGTGTAGTACTACCAAACGAATTTGCTTTTAATGTCACATTCCCATTACATGAGATAATCAAGCCTTCTCTCTCTCGTATGTAGTGCTTGTCAGTCCAAATGACAGTGAATCGGTTCATTCTAAGCAGTCCTCTCTCTCATAGTTGGGAGGCCCAACTCATCACAGTGATTTGGTTCATCCTAAACTGTCCTCTCTTATATTGAACAGTTCGATTCATTCTACTGAATCAGTTTGTCAGACTTCACAACGTAATATGAGAAAGAAACATTTAAGTTCGTCCTAAACAGTCCTCCCTCTTTCATATCACATTGAATTGATTTGTCATAAATGGTTC
This sequence comes from Cyprinella venusta, assembly GCA_038021265.1. NCBI lineage: Eukaryota > Metazoa > Chordata > Actinopteri > Cypriniformes > Leuciscidae > Cyprinella > Cyprinella venusta. The sequence goes on from CM075872.1 coordinate 18,233,838, forward strand.
CCTCTCTCACTCATTTATTGTTTTCAGGTCAAATTTATTAATATAGAATCAGTTTGCTCTCATATAGAATTGAGAAGGGCGATTCATTCAAGTGATTTGGTTTGTCCTGTACCAAGGTTGTTCAATCCTGCTCTGGGAGGGCCAACGTTCAGCACAGTTTATTTCTAAACACACTTGCCTGGAAGTTTCTAGTGAGTCTGAAGACCATGATTATGTTTAAGGTGAGTTTAATTAGGACTGGAGCTAAACTCTGGCCCTCCAGGATAGGTTTGGACACAAATTAATTGGTGTCCTCAATTCTATATGAGAGCAAACTGATTGACTTTATGCCAAACATCACATGAACAATCAGGAAAACAGGTCTCATTGAATCCACTTGTCAGAAAAAAAAGTGTTAGCGTAAGTAAGAACTGACAGCAATATCTATGAACCACATTTAAAAGGTAATCTAACCTAGCTAGTTATTTTTATTGTTGCGTTTTATTCAATTTAAATATCAAAATGTTAGTGAGAAGACGAAAAAATCCTTGCTCACTCCTTTGAATGTATGTTGAGGAAAACGGCTCTATATTTAACGAAGCACATGCCTGATCGAGGGACCTGAAACGGAAGCGATGCAATGTTTTTAACAGAATACAGAAGTTTATTGCGCATAACCCCCATTGGACTTGCCAAAAATATATGAGTAAGAGAGAGTTACGTTTATGAAGAATCGCTTTACTAGAATTAATCAGACTGTTCAACGCAATATGACAGAGAGGATCTGATTAGGACAAACTGATACACTAGAATGAATCAGACTTCACAAAGTTATGTGACAGAGAACCATTTATGATGAACCGATTCACTAGAATGAATCGAACTGTTCAGTAATAGAGAGAGGACAGTTTAGTTTTAGTTTTAAATATTATACATATTACAAGTATATTAGCTCTTTTCACAAGATTGCATCAAAGCAGCTTCAGAGTATCAATCAAAACATATCAATCAAAAATATAACAATGTTAGTTTTTTAGTGGAAAAACATCCACGTTTGGTGGAGCTGATCAATGGTATTAATGATTGGTTAATTAATTTGAATATCCCCAACTGAGCAAGCCAAAGGCAACAGCGGCAAGGGACCAAGAAACTCCATCAAGCGACCTAAAGGTGTCCTAAAACTCCATCAGGTGACCCAATGGAGAAAAAAAAAACCTTAGGAGATCCCAGGCTCAGGCGACAAAAAGATTACATTGCTTTTTATATCTTCTCTGATGCAAAACACTCCCATAGACAAACTTTAAATAAACGCATGTTTTCGTATGCTGTTTCAAATGAGGGGTAAGGTTGAGGGAGTGGACTCATCAGAGCTCACTGGATATTTCCTGTTTCTGATGGAGCTGAAAGTGGAAAAATGTTTTTGTGATTGACGCCCAGCCTCCATTTCAACACTACGCAACACTATGATTAGCTCAAGAATGTGTTCGGTTTAGTCTTGGTTGTGTCGGATGTTTTTCGGTAGTTGGATGGGTGAAAGGAGGGAAACGGAAGGGTGCTGAGATTTAATGAGATTCTGGAACAGTAGGGGAGATGGTTTTAATTACTGCTGAGGACTCGTCCGGAGGGGTGGAGGAGATGGGTGTGTGTGTGTGTGTGTGTGTGTGTGTGTGTGTGTGTGTGCAGGGGCTTTGCTGTGTGTCTTAGGGTGTGAGTTCACACACTGCTACAGAAGCATGCTGAGATCCACTGCCTTTGATGCTCACTTCTCTGTGGCCTTTCTCCACTCTCTCCCACACTTTTTTCCTCTTTTGCCCTGTCCTTCGTACCCTGTCTCCTCGCAGCTCGTTGTAACTGCACAAAACTTTGTTAAGGTCATGGTTTGGACTACAAAAAGAGACATAAAAGGTTTAACTTCAACGACCTCCAAGTTTCTGTCAGTACTTTGTAGGAGACAAGTGGAAATCTACTGGTTAAATATACAGTTTAAAAAACTTGTCAAAAAAGGGATTGTTAATGAAAAGACTAGCAGCTCATTGGGTGCTGGTTATCTTAACTATAGCTTCACCAGCAAGTATTTATTGGTCAACCAGCTTCACCCAACAGATTTTCCTGGTAAATATTTTTGCTTGTGAAAACTCCACTCAAAACCACCTTTAAGCATCATGAACAAGTCTGAAAATGCTGATCTAAGCTGGTATTTTCAGATGGGATGGAACTTAAAAGGTTTAAAATGTAGCAGCACAAACATTTTCATGCTCTGAAGGCGCATTTATACCACACCATTTCAAAATGGCAAGCCCACATGAGCTATAATAAATCAAGACTAAAAATCCAGTGTGTCATTTCAGATGAATCAAAGTGAATCAAACTGTCTCCTGCAGTACAAAAAGCTCCTAAACAATCTAGCTGACAGTTGATTCATGTGAATTGGTTGCGTAGTTCAGTCCCAGTGCCCTCAGCAGGAGTCTGTTGCTACGCTCCGTCCCTCTGTTCCCCTCTGCTGCCCAACTGTGTCCCCACTCTTTTGTTGACTTTGAAAAAAGATCACATAGCTTCCCTGCTCAGCGTGGGGGGAACAAGAGAGAGGAGGGCGGCACGGCAGGGCTCCGCTATGGTCAACATGAGATCCTCCATCCTAAGCAAAAACTCGCACTCCTTCCCCAAAAGAACAACAGTGAAGTAAACTAATGTTTGTGCATGCGGGCCTCTATTTGAGGTTAGAGATACCAGCGTGGATAGGATCTAATTAGGCACTTTCAGTGTTTCAATCAGGTTCTCAAGTACTGAGGTCACTTGTCTTGAACGTTTGAATTGGAGCAAGCGGGTAAAGGTTTGGAAAGTTAGCACTGAAGTGTTAGCTCCTGCGGGTAGATGTAGTAACTACTAAAGTATCTTGTTATATACTTTTTTTCTGAGGAACATTATTTTGTAAGAAAAATTTAACTTTGACTCTGCATGCATCTCTACTCTACATACTATTATAGCTACATATGTGGGGGGTATGCATATTTGCTTTTTGAATAATAAATGTTTTTTGAGCACCAGATCAGCATATTAAAATGATTTCTGAAGGATCTTGTGGCACTGAGGACTGAAGTAATGATGCTGAAAACTCAGATTTGCCATCGCTGGAATAAATGGCATTTATAAATATATTAAAAGAGAGTTATTTTCAATAATAACATTTCACAATATTGTGTTTTTACTGTATTTTTGATCAAATATATCATAAAATGTTATATAATATTGTTAGTATCTTTTTTTGATGCTGTTTAGAGAGAATATGCCCTTTTTTTGTATTATCACATAGAAAATCTGCAAAATTGACACTGTGTTTAACCTAAGGAGCATGCAAGACTGTGGCCAAAACTGGTACTGCAATCACTTTCAAATTACTATAGAGTGGTGTACTCCCCCTTGACTCGAGGTTGCCAGATAGGCTGCAGGATCCAACTTTTTTTTTTTTTATCTGACAGGTTTGAAGCTGCAGCTGTGGCAACTACAGCAGAGCTGGCAACCCGGATGCTGCAACACTACTGACTTCGTGATTGGTTGATAGGTGGAGGGTGGAACATCAGACCAAAACACAACATGACAACATCAACATCAACATCAGTTGAGAGCTGCAACTTCACTTTTTAAATGACAATATCCTGGCTGGGCTACTGTTGTCTGTGATTTGAAATGAACATGATTTCTTAAAGAGCCCATATCATGGATTTTTTAAAATGACTGTTCATGTAGTGTGGAATATAGGGAATGAAAACATCCTGCAAAGATTTATATCTGAAAGTGCACCGTATATAAAGTTAATGTCTTTCAAAAGTGAGAGTCGACTCAGAGTCTATGAAATGAATTGTTTTTGAAACGAGTCATTAGCTGTTTCTTATAGATCTGTAAACTTGAAGTCTAGAACACATTCAAATACTTCAGCTGAATGGCATCATGTCAAGAAGACGCTGTGTTCTACAATGCAAATACATGTGCAGTTCAGTCACTTGTTTTCATTGCCCAGGGACGAGCATGTAAAGAATCAGTGGTTAGAGTTCATATTTGCAATGATACCACAACAGTATAGCCCGAACCTTGTGTTCTCATCATTTTAATGACGAATCTCTCAAAAATATAAATGAATTCAAATGTGGATTCGCAAGCCGGTTGTTCCCGAAGGAGGGCTCAGTATCCAGTGTATATGGATAAGGTTCGTCTTCCTCCGAATCACAATCTGTAAGTATTATTAATAGTGTTTGCCTTTATGTTTTCTGTAGCATGCGCAATACATATTTTGTTGTGTGTGTTGTGTACACTCAGCGCAGCTTCTAAGAGGGGTAAAGTTAGTTTCGTTTTCGATATTTCCCAGACATCACTGAAAAATGGCAATTACCTCCTAAACGACTTGGCAAAATTCGTTTAAACCCCAAAAGTTATTTAAACCCCATGGCCGCAAAAAGGCAAGGCTAACAATGTTTCACAAGCTTAATTTTCCGTATTTTCGCTCTATATAATAAGCACTGCCCCTCAAAAGCCGCCACAATGTGAGTTTCGCGGGGAAAGCTTGCTCTTGACGGAGACGCGAGTAAGGGACCGTGTGGAAAGTGCACTTTTTCTGACACGTTTGTTCATACACTGTATACAATTTCAACTCATTCTCATCCTTTAATGTCATGTAGAACGCTATATGCAAAAACGGCGCTATACTACGCTCATGGCACCCGTTAACGTTAATATAACACGCGCTGTGAGGGCTAAGTTTAGGTGTGGGGTAGGGTCTGCGTGTCATATTCACGCTAAAGGATTTATGACGTCTTGGGTTCGCGTGTTATATTAACGATAAAGGGTGCCATGTGCGTAGTATAGCACCGTTTTTGCATATAGTGTTCTATATGACGTTAAAGGATGAGAACGGGCTAACAATTTTCAACACTTGACAAGCTATAATCCTGGTTATGGGCGTTCCGTTGCCGATAGTCTCTGCCTACGGTTTACCAATCACAACTGACTGGGTCATTTGATCAATCACCGCAGATTCGCGCTACACAAAGGAGGTGTTTGGGAAAATGAATCGTCGAACGAATCATTTGGGAGTCGTTGAGCAAATCAGGTAAAAATAAATGCATATTATAAGACAAATAAAGTGTTTTTTATCCTTGCATGCATGTGAAACTGTTTTTGGGAACTCCCAAAACAAAAATAGGAACATTTCAAATGCTATGATAGAGGCTCTTTAATGTCTAGTAATATCAGGGCCATTTTATAATTATTTGAAATAAATTTCTTACATACAGCTCCTTTAACAGGCTCCTTTTTTTTAGATCAAACTCACCTGTCAATAAATTTCTAGTAATCCTGAAGCTTGATTAGCTTGTTCAGTTGTGTTTGATTAGGGTTGGAGCAAAACTCTACAGGAAATGGACCTTGAGGGCCAGAGTTGAGAACCCCTGGCTTAAAATTTAAAAGACAATTGAACAAAAAAACCTCCTCAAACCATGTTTGTTTTCCCCCGAGAGATGTAGGCACCCCTATCAAAAAGACTCAACCCTTTCTACTTTTGGCAGATGTTTTCAGACTGACATGGCGTCACCCTGTTTCTCAACAGCAGCTATTATTAAAGAATGACATAACTGATCTCAGGTCAGCCTAAATAGGGCATAAACACTGTAACAGGGCGACCTTCTCTGGTCTTTATCTTACACTCCCCTATTCTCAACGCATCCCTCCTGCATGCCCACAGACCCAGAGCTGGTCAAGGGCACAGTGCTGCCTTGATATGATTTATCAAGTGTGAAGGAAGTAGCATGTGCCAAGAAAAACATATATCTATCTACAGTTGAGGAAAACGTGCACTTGGGCAAGTGGGCCTCTCTTTTGTTTGTGTGTATGATTAAAAGCATTTCAGTGGGTAGAACATAAAGACCGATAATTGCCTTATCTGTGAGTGCAACCCACACTGCAAATCCACCCCCCAGTGGTAAAAGCCAGCAGGACATTTTCATTAGCTGAAAAATATTCTCAGATAGAACAACATCTAAAGTGAAGCTGTCTGAAGCTGCTATAACATGGAGCAGATTACTGTGGGGTTCTGTCAGAGAGCGCAACCTGTTTCTCTTCCCCCCACCCTTACTCCTCTACACTTTATGTTGAGTGTTGCTAATCAGACTGACACCCTGAATGTGCGGTGATAGCTGAAATCTGTCATAACTGATCAGTTTCATCCTCATTTGGGTTGTTAGTATTGCAAGCACACCAGCAGGGATTGTAGCAACAGCTAAAACTGATTCCTAGACTAACAGATTTGATGTATTGTATTAGCATTTGATCTAATGATGCTTCTTTAAGGTGCACTCATTATATTTCCCCTCTGAAAAATTAAACTTATGAATAAATAAATAGTATTTTTTTTAAGTTTAAATAATAGTATTTTTGAAATATTAATATTTTAGATGAAATTAAGACCCCAGACATATCATTAACCTACTAAAAGCTGTTTTGTATTTTCAAGTATTTTCAGAATTTTCAATTTTGACATTTTTCGGTCAAGCCGTTGTTGTCTGTCAGTCATATAATGGAGGTTTATGGGGTCCACGTCAAAGAGCATGCACAGAGAAGTCCAAATTAAACATGATTTAATGACTCGTAAATGTAAATACACATTGATGGCCTAAGACACGAAACGAGCGGTTTGTGTGAGAAAACGAACAGTATCTATATCGTTTTTACCTCTTGTTAACAGCCATGTCCAACAAAATTGAAAATACTGTGGAAACAAAGACACCTACATCTTGGATGCCCTTGAGGTAAGCTAAAACATATCAAAAATTAATTTCAAAGTGAACTATCCCTTTAAGATTGAAAAACAAATGACTGAGAGCACCTTTAAGAGCATTCAAAATCAGTCAAAACTGGATTCAGACATCAAATTTAACATACCCAACATCAGTTAAAGGGACACACACACACACCAATTTGTGTAACAAAACAAAATAAATATATTTTTATATATCATGGTGCTACGTTTAAAACGTATACAAAGTTTATTTCCTTTGGTGTACATACAGTAGATGTAATGTGATTTATTGAAAGTAATGTGATTCCTTATATCTAGTGCCTTACAATTACTGACATTACACGTGACTTTCAGAAGAAAATTTGCTTTTAGGGTCATGCTAACATCCATCAAAGCAGATTCTTTTAATTCAACCAAAAGCATGGTGAATTAACTGAACTTGGACATATTAAGAGCGTCCATTGTAGTCATCAGCTTCTAGGAGGATTTTTATCTCAAAGGCCATTTGTTTCCACTTATTAGTTCAAAGAATCCCCTTCATGTCGGTCATTGCTGTTCAGCATGAAGATAATGCAGTAATTTAGTATTTTTTTTTATATAAATTAAAGGCAAGGAGCATTTGGCTTATCTTGCAAATTCTGCCCTTTTTCCATGTATTTTTCCTTCATTTTTAGGGGTTTTGCTTATTTGAGAAATGCAGCATTTGATCACACTGTGCTTAATATGGATTAGGAAGGGAGAGAGGACGATGCCTGTGTTTTATTCTGCATAACCACAGAGTGCATGTACCTACAATGTTTATACTGAATGAAATTAATTGCTCATAATATTTTAAATGCAACTTTTGACCACATATGATTTTGAGAGTCACAAATAACCGATAAATTAGCAAACATTGAGATTTTACCATGTGTGAGACATTGTGTTAGTATCAGATAGCATCACATGGGACCTGATTAACATTATCACAATCCAGCTCACGTCAGATTGCTATATGTTAATCAAGCTTTTGCTCTTCTTATTTTTATTATTATTTAAATGCTGCTATAGTTTTTATTACAGTTTTAAATAAGATTTTATATTTTCAGTTTTCCTCTTTGATTAATTTTGCTATGTGCTTTTGTCAATTTTCTTCTTTTTTTAAATAATACTTGGAATTTATTTCAGCTTTAGATTAATGCAACATTTAGTTGTTTTATCCAAAACAACTACATATTGCATTCATGGTACACATTTCATCAGTTCTTGTTTTCCCTGAATCAAAGCCACGACCTTGGCTTTATAGCGCAATGCTTTACTCTTTGAGCCACAGGATTTTTTATTAGGTTTTAGTTTCGATTTTTTTCTAGTTTAAAAAATGTAGTGCTTCAACAAACTTTTTTAGTTTGTTTTAAAGGCAACATGTCTTTTTCCACCTAATATTTATGCTTCATTTTATTAAACATATATATTTATAATACTGTTAGTTTTATTAAATTACCTTGCTGATCAGTTCGTCATCATTGCATTGAAGGAAAAGAGTGCGTTTTATTTAAGCAGAGGGATCTCTAGGGACTAGGGGTATTGAATATACGGTGTTTTTTTTTTGTTGTTGTTTTTTTTAGGCAAATATGGCTGATTGTTGTCATCAGTTGCCATGTAGTTAAATCCCAAAGACAATGAGTGTTCCAATTACTTTACAGTAATGAACACAAAGATATATAACACTACACATAAGTCACATAACATTGAAGAGAGGCAATGAAAAGTGGAGAAGTGGGGGCTTAAATATGCTGAGGATTTCTATCTTAAAGGGATAGTTCATCCCAAAATGAAAAGTCTGTCATACTCATCCTCATGCAGTTCCAAACCTGTAAGACTTTCGTTCATCTTCGGAACACAAATGGAGATCTTTTTGATGAAAACTTCCAAGTTCATAAAGAGATTGTAAAACTTCTCCATATGAATTAAACAGTTTAGCCCAAATTTTCACTTTTCGCTTTTTATGATGAACAGATGGATTTTATGCTTTTATTCTCATAGAAACATTTATCAACACAAACATCAGTTGTTACCACTGAATGGAGGTTCAATCATGTTAGCTTGAAGTGCAAGAACCAATGAAGTTCATTCTCCTGTTACGCAGCATGAGCTTCTGCAAGAACCAATTAGTTGTTTTCGTGCATAAATAAAAGCCTAAATTAATTCTGTTCATCATATAAAGTGGTCTAGTCCTCTCAGAAAATATGGACTAAATCGTCCTATTCATATGGATTTGTTTTACGATCTCTTTATGAAATTTTTGAAGCATCAAAGTTTCAGTTCAGTTGAAGATGAACGAAAGTCTTACAGGTTTGGAATGACATGAGAGTGAGTAAATGACAGAGTGAACTAACACTTTAAATGTGGCTTTTTGCACACTGCAGTGACCAGTAATCTGCAGCGCAACAGAGCAATTCCCGCTCTTTTTTCACTTGGTAAAGCACATTCCACAAACATTGCAGTCCTACTGTACGTTTACTTGCCTAGGGACTTAACACCACAAGACGAACGCAATAATTCACAAGAAAACTGAGTGTAGCGTAAACTGACGTCACTGCCTCACATGATTCAAGTTAGCCGTTACACTTTTTCCAATGGTAGGAGCCACAGACCCTCTCATCTCCCAATAACTGATTCATACTGAGTTACTGAAGAACGTCTAATTCAACTGGATTGATTCATATGTAATTTCCATAACTGACATAGTCATATCTTTAGATAAATCACCTGGCTTCATTTGCACTTTGGTGGGACAACTTCAATCCAAATTCCTGAGTCTTTCTCTATCTCACTTTCGGACTTTGGGGCCTGGGGGGCATTCATCATCCCACCAGGCAGGGGGCACCTTTACTCTACGCCTACTGCTGCTCACGCACTTTCCTCTGAGCTTTTCTTCTTAGCTCTTTTATTTTCACTCCTCTTTAAGGTCTTGCCTTTTTTGCTGTTTTGAACATTTTAGGGTAAGTGACATATATAGTGCATTATGTCTGCTAGGTTTTCAAATCAAAGTGCACTGACCCATTTTACACATTTACTAACTGTCTAATTAGAATATAGATTAATAATATGTTATGCACCCTTACTATGTTTTTAATGTCTCTTCTTCTGTTTCAGGTTATAGCCAACATGTATTAAAATTACGTCTTCAAGACACTGTTGGGGGAGTTGGGGAGCCACTTGAAGCCAAGGAACATCCGTCAGCAGTCTTCTCTCTCAAAAATCATTACAAGAGATCGAAGCAGTTCTTTTTTCACATAAAGCATAAAACTTGTCATGTCACCAAATAAAGAATTAGAAAACAAAAAACTCATTACTATGACTTCCAATGTGTGAGTTTGTGTGTAGTCACTTGGTGACATTAATCTGCTGTATCTTGTTGTTGTTGGTAAATAGTGATGGGAGATTTAGCTGTCTAGCTGAATCCCACTGGACTGAATCACTAATCATTCTTAGATCTTGACATGAAAGCCAACCATAGATTTGCCTCCAAAATGCCCTTCAAGGTGCCAAGTTCCCAAGTTCCCAGTCCAAAGGATGAGGGTGCGAAACTGATAGACGAGGGTGTGAGGCTTCTCTGGAAAGAGAGAGAGAGAGAGAGAGAGAGAGAGAGAGAGAGAGAGAGAGAGAGAGAGAGAGAGAGAGAGAGAGAGAGAGAGAGAGAGAGAGAGAGAGAGAGAGAGAGAGAGATTGCAGAATACTTAGCAATTGAATCATTAATCTTTCATCAAAGTCTGAGAGAGGCAAAAAAGAGAACAGCCCAATCTGGTAAATGGCGGGCTACACATCATTGTGAAAACAGAATCCAATGGTTGAGATTCAGTTAAGATTCACTAGAACATGAAAAATGCATTTGTCAGGTAGTGGAAATTATTCCAAATGCCATTTATTAGAAAGTAGAATTTGTTGGTTTGTTTATAAATATTCTTTATGAGAATCAAGCGCTTTGATCCTGATTGGTTATTTTTAGGAAAAAAATATCCTAACTTAGGAACATTATTTTTTTATTCTGTTTTTAACCATAAACTAACATTTGTAAAACTTTCTGGTAAGAAAAATCAATATGTTCTCTGGGATACTCTACTGTGAAAAGAAAGAGGAAAAGCAACATATAAGAAAGAAAACAATATAAATCGAGAGAACAGATAAGCACATTAAATTATGGAATATATTTTTGCATCTAAAAACCTTAATCAGGGCCAAATGTGCAATTATGCCACTTAAATTAAAAAATCACTTAAAAAACTTAAAAAATCTAGCTTAAATGAAAACAAATGATGGATGATGTACAGACACTTTTGCATCGCACGGGCACAAAAGCAGCTTATACATGTTGCCTTATATCTAACTTTCACAGGCTTGATGAGGAACATAAAACAGTGTGTGTATCTGTTGGCATCTGTTACAGTAAATAAGTTAACGTATATTAAAGCAGTATCGCAAATTGTTATTCTAGTGGGTAAAATTTAATTGTTATATGTATTTTTGTTAACGACGTAATTTGAAAATGTACTCTGTGTTGTCTTTCACTCTGTGTTGACTGGAACAATCAATTGTTTCGTGTATTCGACCGCCATCTCGTGGTGAATGACGTAGCTTACGTGTGCCTTTCATATGGACCAGGTGACCCCGCAACAAGTAGTTATGTATCCTTCCAAATAAAATAGTTTTTCTCAATAACCTTTCCTATTCCATTTTCAAATAGCACTTCTATCAATAATAAGTAATTAAGACTTTAAAATACTGTAAAATACGAATAATTCTGAAAATAGGAACTATTAAAGTCAAAGATGATGAATCTATTTAGCAGCGGAGGGATACAAGTGAAATCAGGTTAACGAGCTGACTGAAGCTAATTGAAGGTCATTTGGCGCGGATCGAAGAAAGGGTAAGAGTCAGTCGACGATCTCTAAGACGTCAATGACTTTATACATATATTAAAAGACAGTGTATTGCTCCTGACAGTTGCCAAATTGTTTATTTTCATATTAAAAAATGGAAATACCATGTAAAATGTCTTAAACCATCAAATTTAGATTGTCATCTCGTTTTGTCAGTTTCTGGCAATTAAGTCGTTACTAACGTTAACATACATCAGTTGCACTTATTTTATACACGACGACAGAGAACTTAAATCAAGTATTTAGGTGATATATAACGTTATTTCAAAACTTTCAAGTTGACTTTTTTCAGCAAATAGAGCTTTCTGTTACAAGCGCACAAATACGTTCATTAATAACGTTATAGGATATTAACTCAAATAAAATATTTAACAAAGTAATATTTTGCCGAACTAATGATAATCCATTTTACAGGCCAATAACGTTAATGTTTTAACTTTACGTCCTTATTCATTTCGAACTTGTAAGCGAACTCGTTATAACTTGGACAATAAAAGGTCACTTTGACAAAATGGAAACTAAGTTAAATGTTTGAGTTTAGACACGATTTTAATGTCACGTGGCCGCTGCGCGCCATGCACGAGCATGGATGAATCACGGTTTTAAATTCATATCGCAAGATTCCTCTATTATATAAATTAGCTCGTTGTTCGTGCATATAATGCCTCTAAGTGTCATTTGCCTGTAGATAATTAATTTGACGATGAAATTACTCTTTGCAAGGAGGAACAACGTAATGTTAATGCTTGGAACTTTAATGTGACGCATATAACAAGAATATCTATGGAAAGAGCTCTTTTGCACCAGATAATTTTTTTCACGATTTTATTTTTTTAAAGATGTCCTGGCTCTTACAAGCTTGATAATTGTAGTTAATGGCTGTCTGTCTTTGGAAGTCCATCAAAGTGTATGCATCCATGATAAAACGTGCTCCACCCGGCTCTGTGGGGTTAAAGGCATTCTGAAGTGATGTGTTCGTGTTTGAAGAATATCCGTATTTAATAGATAGTTTATCGGCTAATATAACTGCATTAAAAGAGTAACAGTGGAAGCTAGTTATTTTAGTTGATAAAGTTTTATAAATGGATATTTTTCTAACAGGAATGCTTAGCTTCAGAAGCCCCCAACCCTTATGGATGGAAAGGGTTTGTTTGACTTAAAAAAACAAAACAAAAAAAACCCCAACTATATCCGTTGACTTCCATTTATAAGGCTTGGATGAGCCAGGACATTTTTTAAAATACCTCTGATTGTGTTTAATGTCATTTACACATAGGATGGCTTCAGGGTAAGGGTGCTCCGATCAGGATTTTTGGGGCCGATCCCCGATTACTGGAAGCTGTATCACCCTATACCGACTCTATATCGACTGGCCCAAGTGTCTTTCACGCTGGCCCCAGTCCATCGGGCAGTCCTTTTTGTCGAGCCTTGACTTATATTTAGCTTGAAGGATCATTATCGGCTGATCATGATAACAAAAATCGGTAGCCGGTATCGGCTGAAAAAATCCTGATCGGAGCATCCCTAATCTTGTCTATAACTTTACTTGTGTACAGGACTTTGAATTGGAATAAGTCATCAAGCATTGTGAAGAAGCATCAAGCATCATGACTGGACGAGCAAGAGCGAGATCAAGAGGCAGAGGTCGTGGTCAGGAGCCTGTGGCTCCTGGCGCGGTGAGTTTTTAAAAAATAATCATTTTAATATGATAAAACTTTATTGAAATAACCTAATTATTATTAATATGTCTGCAGCAACCACCATTATCACAAGAGGCTGCAAAGCCTGTTATGCCCACTCCGACTGAAGGACAGCTGGTGGGCAGAGGGAGACAGAAACCTGCACCTGGAGCGATGTCTGAAGAAGGTAAGTGCATTAGCGCAACAAGTGGAAATAATTTATACTATGCTCCAGTGTACTATAATATTCATGAACCCAATTTCTTGGTCTTTACCTTGTTTCTTCCTGTAGTGATGCTGCAGATATCTGCAGGCTTTCAGCAGGTAAAGATAGGGGAGAGAGGTGGGCGCAGGCGAGATTTCCATGATTCTGGTGTCCACACTCGTCAGCTCATGGAACATGTGAAAGAGTCTAAATCAGGTAACAGCAAAATGTTAATGAGCATTTTTGCCCTACTGCAAATGTCAGGGTTGGGTATTGACTCTGGTTTCTTGATTTGATTCTGTTTTATAATTTCTACTTGATTATAAATTAGATTAAGTTAGATGAATCCTTTAAATGGGAATATTGCAGTTCAAATGACAAAAAATCTATTTCAAGTACATTTTTTTCTTAATTTATATAAATCACTTTGAAATAAATAGCATGTTTTCAGATGATAAAGAAAACACGACTTATAGTCTGGAAAAAAAATGGAAGGATGTTATATATTTTGTCATTTTTGATATTAACCCACCTGGCTTTAGTTCACGGACCACTTTGAAAATCACTGATCTATAGGCACAACCCTTGGCCACACGTGTCAACGGGCGTGGTGCAAGCAGGACAAAGCGAGTATTTAGAGTTTATTCCTTTGGAAAAATTCTTGCTCTGTTCTGCTCTCTCCACTCCGGTTGACATGTGCAGCCCATCCACATGTTACTTTCGTTACACATGTTACGCTTTCGTTTTCAAATTAGTGCCAATTCAGGGCACAATAACGAAACAGTGCTGCTCCGCACGACTGCACCATTATGAATGCCCTTGCAAACATGCGCCATTTACGTTTGCCTTTAAATTGGCGATTTAAAAGCCCCTGCCGGTGATACCAGTATTATCAGTGTTGTCACACGTTGATTAACTGGTGCGAAAATATCCTAACCGTTACATCTCTAATTGTTAACATTTTACAACATTAGTATTTTTGATCAAATAAATGTAGCCTTGATGAGCATAAGAATTCTTTCAAAAGCAATAAAAAGGTCTTAACTTTGTGATCTCTTCCTGTAACAGGTGTTTCAGGCACTGCCATTGAGCTGAGGGCCAATTTCATGCGCCTACTTTCACGTCCTATGTGGGCTCTGTATCAATACCACGTGGACTACAAGCCACCTATGGAGTCCCGACGCCTGCGCTCAGCTTTGCTTTTCCAGCATGAGGAGACTCTGGGCAAAGCACATACCTTTGATGGAGCAATTCTCTTCCTCCCAAACAAACTGCACAATACTGTATGTTTTTACATCGTGCTCATTACTTTACTTTAATTACTTTTTGTGAGGCTTTGGAGTGTGGATTTGATTTGATGGTCAATGATAAGTTGATTTGCCTGTAGGAGACAGTCCTGTGCAGTGAGACCAGAAATGGAGAGAAGGTTGAGATCACTGTCACACTGACCAATGAACTCCCACCATCCTCTCCTGTATGCCTGCAATTTTACAACATCCTTTTCAGGAGGTAATCGCAGAATCCACTCTGTTTGAAATGCGGTTGTTATTTGTGAGGTGTTAAACTTCCAGTCCTGTTTATTTTGTGTTGTAGAATCCTGAGGATACTAAACATGCAGCAGATTGGACGCCATTACTACAATCCTGATGATCCATTCAACATTCCCCAGCACAGGTTATGAAAGTAGTGTGGTGTGTGTCTGTGCACATATTCCTGCTGCTGGAGAATGATTGTACAATGGAACATATCTGTTTGCAGGTTGACAATTTGGCCTGGCTTTGTGACCACCATCCTTCAGTATGAGTCGAGCATCATGCTGTGCACCGATGTGAGCCACAAGGTTCTGCGCAGTGAGACGGTCCTTGACTTCATGTACAGTCTGAGGCAGCAGTGTGGAGACCAGCGATTCGCTGAAGCCTGCACCAAGGAGCTTGTGGGCCTGATTATTCTGACCAAGTAAAATGAGCATGCACTTACATACACTCTGCCAGCTGCATTTATTTGATCAAAAATACAATAAATCAGTCTTATTTTGAAATATCATTAAAATTTGAAAATATAAATGTGAGTTTTTCTTGGATAGATTTAAGACATGAGAAAGTACTTAAATAATTTGCAAAAGTGGTTTAATGTGAGAATGTACAAACTAATGGTGTTAGTAAATGGTGTTATAAATTATTATTTACAGGTACAATAACAAGACATACAGGATCGACGACATTGCTTGGGATCATACCCCTAACAACACTTTCACGAAGGGAGATACAGAGATCTCGTTTAAGAACTACTTCAAAACGGTAGATGAATAATATAGGGATTTATTTTTACACCAGTTGTTGAATTTTATGGTCATACACAAGTGATTTTCCTCCTCTCCAGCAATACGGTCTGGACATAACAGATGGCAACCAGGCTCTTCTGGTTAGTCATGTGAAGAGACCTGGCCCTGCAGGACGGCCTCCACCGGGACCTGCCATGCTCGTTCCAGAGTTCTGCTACCTCACAGGTAAGTACTTTGAAAACCCATTAAAATGGTTTGATGAGTGCCGTTTTCTTTCATGTGATGTATCTGGATGCACTGCATTCTTTTTTTCTCATCCTCATTTACTCATCTTTTTTAATACCTAGTATGCTGTAGTTGCAATCAGTGTTTGTACAAGGTGCTTAAAATGCTAGAAGCACTTAAATTTGACTTAAATTCAAAGGTACAATTTTTAATTTTTTTGCTACCAGAGGTCACATTTTCAAAACAATAACAGACAAAGCTTGATGACGCTATGAATGAGAGTGGAACGATGGGAGATGTGGTTTTCACCATCCAGAGATGTATGGAATTCACGAATCATATGAATTATATCGGCTAATAAATTAGTTTTTATATTAACTTGATTATAAATGTGTCTTCCTTTGGTTAGCTTTTAAGTAGGCCTATTATGTCCGTAGTCTTTACTGTGGTAAATTAAAAAAAAAAAAAAAAAAAACGCTGGAGAAAAGATAGCCTACCTTTTTATTTGCACGTCAACCCCCACCCCAATATAATATTGATATCTACATTGGTATAGATATTAGGGCTGCAACGATTCGTCGACGTTGTCGACAAAAATCGATAATAGAAATAGTCGACAATGAATTTCATTGTCGAATTGTCGCCAGACATGTTTTTGTTTTTTTTTCCGACCGAGCACATTCGCGTCTCTGCTGAGCGATAACATACAGAAACGGCAGTGTCCAACGCAGCAGCTGCACATACCAAAACATCTAAAGTTTGAGAGCATTTTAGCCTGGATACGGTGAATAAAAAGATTACCTGTATCATGCAAAGCAGACAGTCCTTGCTATCACGGCAGCACCTCGGTGATGCACGAGCATTTAAAGAGAAAGCACGTCGGACAGTTGAATAAAACGGAGTTTGACTCGCCTCGGTAAGATTTACCTTATTTTACGCACTATAAGGCGAACTTTCTTTCCAAACCGCGGCAAACGCCAGTCTCCCTTTTCTGCAAAATGCAACATATCCGCTTAACCGATCACAACGCACCATTCACGCAATGTAAACAGTAACGGAAATGCCGGCTGTTGCTTGTTCTCACGCGACAGCATCAAACTTCTGTCACGCTGGCACACTGACCCCAGGGATCTTTTGAAAAACTTTCAGTTGTTTTATTCAAAGTCAACGAAAACCGAGCAGGACCAAGCCATTTTACAGCTGATCGCCGTCAAAAAAAGCTCAGCGGCGACATCCCTAGGTTGACAACAGCGATATGCAGAAGTAACGTTAGATCATGCTTAATAAATCATAATTCATGCATGATTCATTTTATCCGTGAATTCATGATAATTCATGACCTGTACCCTTAAAGTGTTACAGAATATTGTTATATTAAAGCAATGGATTTATATGATTACACAAGAAATTCAATGTGTATAAAAGTTTTTTGATTAATTGCATTTTGAAAAAAATAAGTTAATGGATTTATTGCATTTTGGGGAAAAATAATCTGTTTTTATAATAAATCTTTGAAAATCAAAACATGGATTTAATTTTTTAATGATATTATAACCTACAAATGCTATGTGAAAATTTGAAACTGAAAATAGTGGTTTTCATCTTCCCATTTTCTTGCTAAAGAAAACACAGTTTTACTCAAATTCATCAAAATGGATTTATAGCGTTTTGGAACCAAACTCTTCATATAATTATGTCTATACTGACCAAGCACTCTGCCTAATTGGTTTTAGACAGGGCATTTTTTATTTACTTTTAGTATGAATCGGCCTATCAGCAGCAAAGTTCAATAAAATATGCATTTTTTATTGAAGTACCCCCTTCTTTCTTGTGTTTACTATCATTTTCCACAGAATTAAAGCAATTCATGCTAAATTTTAGAAACATGTAATAATTATCCGATTAGTCGACTAATCGTTTCAATAGTCGGTGACTAGTCGACTATTAAAATAGTCGTTAGTTGCAGCCCTAATAGATATCAATATTAATTTAGATATCTTACTAGTAACAATCACAAACACTCATCAGAAATTAACATTGTTAGTAGTGAAAATTAAATTATTGTTATCAAAAATAAAGTTTTTTTTTACCAGTTGAAATCAAGAATTAGCATTGTTACTAGTAGAAATCTAATTCCTGATATCAATAATTACAATTTTAACTGGAAAAATTGTAATTTGTTGATATTAAGAATTAGCATCCTGGAAATAAAAAGACTCCCTGACCTGTATGCATTTGTTTGCCTTGAAGGTTTGACAGACAAGATGCGAGCCGATTTCAACATCATGAAGGATCTTGCCTCGCACACAAGGCTGAGTCCTGAACAGAGAGAAAGCAGAATTAACCGCTTAATCTCCAACATTGACAGGTTCTATTCCAGCCCTATTGACGTGTTTTGTTTCTTAATTATGAGTATTTGTATATTTTATCGGCTCTCCCATACAATAGAAACGGAGATGTGCAGAATGAACTTACTACTTGGGGTCTGAGCTTTGAGAACCGACTGCTGAGTCTGAATGGAAGAGTTCTGCCCTCTGAGAGGATTATACAGGGAAGCAGAGCGGTAAGACCAACAACTTCACATCCCAAAAGGCATTAATAATGTAACAGTTTCATTGATGGCTCGATTGTTTTCTTTCATTTTCATCTTTTAGTACGAGTATAATCCATGGGCAGCTGACTGGTCTAAAGAGATGAGAGGTCTCCCTCTGATAAGCTGCATGAATATGGACAACTGGCTGATGTTCTACACACGCCGGAATGCAGACGTTGCCCAAGGTCTGCTTCAAACTCTCAACAGAGTGGCTGGGCCCATGGGAATCCGCATGCAGAGGGCCATCATGTGAGTTGTGTGAAACTTTAAAAGGTCAAAACTTTCCGTTCAAGTTTCATTTTAAATAAGCATTTCCTGCTCAAACAGGATTGAGTACGAGGATCGTCAGGAATCTCTCCTGAGAGCCCTGCAACAGAACGTAGCACGTGAAACACAGATGGTGAGACTAGCGATCACGTTCATGCACAGTTTGAATATCCAGACTGAGCTTTTGTTTCAAACTGCTTCTGTGCCTTCCATAGGTGGTTGTGATCCTGCCTACCAATCGAAAGGACAAGTATGACTGTGTGAAAAAGTTCCTGTGTGTGGACTGCCCCACTCCCAGTCAGTGTGTGGTGGCTCGCACCATCAGCAAACCTCAAGCGCTCATGACTGTGGCCACCAAGATTGCTTTGCAGATGAACTGCAAAATGGGAGGAGAGCTGTGGAGTGTGGAAATCCCTGTAAGACTCTCAAATGTCTGTGGCTCTGTTAGCTTGTACCAAGGGTCCCGATTCCAAATTTAATGTTTGTCTTTCAGCTCAAGCAGCTGATGATCGTAGGCATAGACTGTTACCATGACACCGCTGCTGGGAAGAGATCCATCGGAGCACTGGTGGCCAGTCTGAACCATGGCATGTCTAGGTAATATAATGATTTGAAGACGGCACTGTTTAAACAAATATAAGCCTAAAATTATGTTGGACTAATTATGCAATAAAACAAAAGTCTTGTTGTGAATGTTTTTCAAGAACTGCAAAACATTTGAAGTAGATGAAAGTTGAGTTTTGAGTTAGAAGGGAACTTTGTGTTTTCGTTATTGGTTGACTAGGTAGTCATTAGGATTTCTTATTGAAAATAATTCTGTCATTCATTCTGTAGTTAAAAGATTTCAGAAGCAGATTATGTGGTTGTACATAATTGTTGTATAATGTCGCTTTCATTATTTTTTTTCAGGTGGTTCTCCAAGTGTGTCTTGCAAAACCGTGGTCAGGAGATCATCGATGCACTGAAAGGGTCATTGCAAGGTATGAAATGTTACAAAATCATAATCTTGTAATTAACTCACCGTGTTATTCCAAATCTGTTTGACTTGAAATGAGTTTGAATGGGTTTTTTGGTTAAATGCCTGAAATAAGGTTTATGGTTAATACAATCTAAAGATATTAATTGCAACTAAATACATCAGTAATACCCCTGTGATTTTTTAGAAATTTATTTATTTATACTTATGAAAAAGGCAGTTGCTAACAAGTAGTTGAATGGCACTACAGAGTTTGTTGGTGACATTAAACGTCATTCCACAGAAAATGAAAACGCCAATACTTGCTAGTCTACTTTCAAAACCTTATTTATGGTCTTGCAAACTATTATCTCAAACATTCCAACTTGTAGATTTTAAATGACATTGCAAGAGTTGTCGGAAACTTACTGGGGGTTCATTTCTAACCTAACTTTAGCTTTATATCTTTTATTTAGGCTTTAAAATTCATAAAATATTTTAATTTGTGAAGACTATCTTGAACAAAATGTAAAAATTCATTTAGCTGGTCACATCTTACATTCTGCTTCGATAATCCACAAGCCATTGGAAAAATCCTCTGGTCCAGGGAAACCAGGGTGATGTGAAATTGCAAGTTTGCTCACAAAATACATCATCCCTATACTGAGGCTGTGTGTCTCTTTAGCTGCTCTGAAGGCCTATCTGAAGTACAACAATTGCCTGCCCTCACGCATCATCGTGTACCGAGATGGAGTTGGAGATGGCATGCTGCAGAGCGTGGTGGACTACGAAGTTCCTCAGATCATGCAGTCCATCAAGACCTTGGGGCAAGATTACGAGTAAGCCACACTTATGAAGACAAATTCACATGTTGAATTCCCTTGGTTGTATTCACATTTTTGTTTTGCATACAGGCCCAAGCTGACGGTTGTGGTGGTGAAAAAGCGCATCAGCTCCAGGTTCTTTGCCCGGATTGATGGCAAAATTGCCAACCCTCCTCCTGGAACAGTCATTGACTCTGAGGTCACTCGTCCAGAGTGGTGTGTATAGATTCTACTCTCTTCATGATACAGGAATTTATAACTTCAATACGATACCTTGAAAAATATTGATATTCGGTACCACAGGGAAAAACAGACACATTTACTATCATACAGATTTAATTTTAGATTATTTGTGTTTGTTCTGAATGGACACATTTATTTGTGTAGATCATAAAGGTTTTAAAACAGTCTTGCAGCTGATTTTAATATGATTTTAATATTAGCCATTTTGTATTAGTACAATAATGCAAACCGCTCCTCTTAATGCTAACGTCTGCTTTCAGGTATGATTTCTTCATAGTAAGTCAGGCTGTGCGCTTTGGTTGCGTCGCACCTACGCACTACAATGTGATCTTTGACAGCAGTGGCCTCAAGCCAGATCACATGCAGAGACTCACCTACAAACTCTGCCACATGTACTACAACTGGCAGGTAACCAATGTAGATCAGTATCACACGACTGCTGATAGCTCTGCAATGCTATGTGCCGTCTCATGTATTCTTCATGGCTCTTTGTTCTTTCTCTGAAGGGGATTGTCCGAGTGCCTGCACCATGTCAGTATGCCCACAAACTAGCCTTCCTGGTTGGTCAGAGCATTCACAAGGAGCCCAACATGAACCTGGATGACTTCTTGTACTACCTGTAACCTGCTTAAGTGATAAGATGGAGGGTCTGGAAGAATAAATGGGCCATTCTTAGTTTCTTTTTCTGTTGAATCAGTTGAGTGAAAGTATAATCTTTGTTTATATCCCTACATGTGTGTTGAGAGGGAAGCAGGTACAAAACTGTTTGTAAGGGAGAAATGCTTATGGTCCTACTTTTTTTCGTTTAAATATTCCCTCCTGTTGTTCTGATGTCTTGTGAAGATCCCTGCTTTATGTAATGGGATAGTTCAGATTGCAGATTTCTTGGTTTGTGTTGAATTAAACATTTATTTTCAAGTTTCCACTATAAAAGATGAATAATTACATTTGTAGTGAATGTCTTAAGCGTTCATGTACTGCATTCATTCATGTGTTAGTGTTTCACACAATTAATTGGGCCGTAATTGTAAATTGATTAACAAGGAAAGAAGATTTCCATGTAAACCAGAAGTATTGGATAGAGCTAAAGACGAGAAAAAATAAAGTATCGATGTGTTGTTGACATGCTTCAGGATGTAGTCTTATTGCAAGGAACAGATTTGAAAATATTAAAGCTCAAATTCCTATGGCTTGCTAGCTTTTTTTTGTTTGTTTATAACTTAAAATATTTCAGACCATGGGGGACAGTGCATGTGTTTTGAGAAAATTATGGCATTAATGGGAGTTCAATATACTATTTTTGAAAACATGGCATGTGAATGAATTTTCAAATTTCACTAACTGTTTACTATCAGAGGGTAACAGCCGGCGGCGCATGGAGGCTCAGTAAACCCAATCCATTGAGTCGCATATAGAAATCTTATCTTAATTTTTTTTTATTTCAATGCAGACATCAACTCATTCAAAGTAATATATTAAATCTAATATCTAGGAGGAATGAGCTTTCACATACAAGTTCATTGACCCTATAAAGGCTAAATTAATTTGTGAACGATAATGGTTTAGATTGGGCCACTTTGCTGAGCGCTGAGGAAAATAACAGACCCCACGTGACGTGATCTACCGGCTACCTTGCCAGGAATAGCCTACAATTTACACCTGAAGAATGACAATCGTAACATTCATTTAATCGAAACACAGTGAAGCAAACAATAATTAATAGGAAAAAAAATAACATGACAACGTATTGCTGTTTCTATGGTTACTACCACCCTGTTTCGTGTAGCTGCGCCCATAATCTAATCTAAACGCGCAGAGAAGAAGAGAGCGTGAGTAAAAAGGATGGCAACCAAACAAACACGCATCACTTCATAACCGCATTAACTTTTAACGTTAAAGTCTTATTTCTACGCGTTTATCGACAAGTTACCAGCTCCAACGGTTAATTCATGTACTTTCTCCGACACACTTTAGTTTGTCGTGATATAACGTTAGTCAGGACTTGCAATGGACATTAACGCGCGCGGACCGCTACTGATGTGTACAATCAACAGAGGATAAACGACAGTTCAACAACTTTGTTATGAGGGACAGACTGGCCGATTTAAACGCGGTAAGTGATTGATAATTAACCAGTTAGACTAATTGTTGTTAACAGAGTCAAAGCTATTTGGAGATGAATGTGTTTTGGTAACACAAGTACCACATTTTACATAAAACTACACATTCATATTTGGGGGTAACTTTCTTCATTGTTTATGTCTTCTTCTGCTAATGTTTGTGTCTCTGTATCGGTCTTCCTCTTCCTCCTTGCTCATCTTTGTTTTTGTGCTATGTTTTAGGGCAGGCAAAGCGCCAGCGAAGATGGGGGTGTCATTGTGTCCATGGAGAGAGATGACTTCATGCAGACTTTTTTCAGAAAGGTAACTTACAGTTATTCATCTAGGCCTATATGATAGGTGTTAGCTAATAGAACATTCTAAAGTGTTACCTTTATTTCAGTTATCAATAACTGTTTTTAATAGTTTTATTGTTACTTAGTTTAGTAGTTTTAGTGGTTAGTTTCAATACTTTAGTTTTGGTTTTAACAACACCACTGAAATCTACACTGTTTAAATGCATAAATTAACCAATTAATAATTAAAAAAAACATAAAAAAAATTAAATCGTGTTACAATTTATTTTGATAGCCCACTTTAGACATTCTACTAACAATAAGTAACTTGCAACTACATGTCAAATACCAGTCATCACAGTATTAGTAGCTAGACTTAATATCTGCTAAACACTTTATTTTGATGGTCCCTCAACAGACATTATACTGACTATAGTAACTTTGCAAATACATGACAGCTTGGTCTACTAACCCTGACCCTAACTTAATAGTCTACTATTAATACTCTAATTATAGTTAGCAGAAAGCGGACTATCAACTGATATTAGGTATCACACCATCATAATACAGTATTACATTTATAAGACAGAAATTTAATTACAAATTTGTTGCAACATGTATACCCAGCAGTTCACATCTAGAAGCCCACTAAAGTGCACACTAAATCATTAATAAAACCTTAAGGTTTGTGTTGAACTATGTTTTACTTTATTTCAGGTGGAGGAGGTCAGAGGTGTCATCGATAAGATCTCTTCACTAGTGGATGAGGTGAAGAAGAAACATAGTGTGATCCTTTCAGCCCCCAACCCTGATGAAAGTAAGTCA
Source organism: Cyprinella venusta (assembly GCA_038021265.1). Taxonomy (NCBI): domain Eukaryota; kingdom Metazoa; phylum Chordata; class Actinopteri; order Cypriniformes; family Leuciscidae; genus Cyprinella; species Cyprinella venusta. Next base: position 18,258,012 of record CM075872.1, read on the forward strand.
CCCCTACTCAAAGACTCAAAGTGAAATTTGAGCAAATGTTACAAATGAAACAAGTAAGAACTAAATGAATTTCTGTATGGTCAGGTTAAATAGTTTTTAATGACAAGGTGGTCAGGTTAGCCGATTGAAGGTTCAAACCTTTTCAGGGGTGATTTATGAACTGTCACCATTGAGCCTTTGAGCAAGGCACTTAACCCCAGTTTGGTCCTGTGAGAGCATTAAGAACACAGAACACATTTTTCCATTCCTCTGCACTGCATTTCCTTTACTTTCCCTTGTCCATGTAAACGCAGCTACTATTTTAACCATAAAATGTGTGAATGGCCCCTACAAAGCTGTACCGAACCGTACCATGCAGTGGAAAAGCGCTGTGAAAGGCTTTCACACTATATTTAACTCTGGTTTTATCTTTTTTTAACCTAGTTAAGCAATGTTTAACCTTTATCGTTTTAAAAGTGGGCTAAAATGGGTTAATATGACACTGAGGCTAGTTTACACTGATTGTTATTTGAGTTCAGTTTATTTGACTTCAGTTTAGCTTTCAGCCTCTTTGTTGTATTACCCAATAAATGACAATGACTTTGCGTCACACTGCAGTTGTCTTTGTCTGAACCCACTTTCAATTTTCTGTCATTCATATCCTCACACGCATAAAAAAAATAAATAAAAACGACAACTGATGCTCAGGGTTCGGTCACGAACAAAGAAACGATTTTATTATAACAGGGAAAGACCATGGCCTTCCTTTGCCGGAAATATCACATCACATTACAAGTACACCTCTGGTTCAGCCAGGAAAAGGCTGTTGGGAAAACATTTCTCGCATGCACAGATTGCGTACACATATGGGTAATTTAACCTTTTGTAATGTCTTGGCAGTGTTCATGAGGTGAATGGCATCTGCTCACAATGACAAAATATATAGAAAACAATTTTTAAAAATGGGGAAATGAGACCCTTTAAATGTACTATAGGGAGTCAAGTTTGGGCATGCAAGGAATCACGGTTTCCCCCATCCATACTTAATTTTAAGTCAGTGTTGAGGTAAGTTTTGGCTGTTACTTGCAGGGCATGTATAGGACATGCAGGCAGGAATGTAAGTTTGAGATAAAGACATCTGCAAGGGTGTGGGTGTTTCTGCAACAAACTCTATCCTCTGTTTTTCTTCCACGCACACGTGTTATATCTCGGAGATGTATCAAGTTGATAGTAAAATTGAATGTGTTTCTGGAATCTGTTTGAGGATTGTGATATTTCACCTATTTAAGGTGAAATACTTTTCATATGTGTACATGCCTGGATTTTATATTCTTCTCATATATAACTCACCACAGTGTTTTTCCAACATTTCACATAATGTGAAATGTTGTCATATTATGTGAAATAATGTAATGTAACAATGTCCATATTTTTTCCAAACCATATTTTAAACAAACAAACAAAAAAAACACTAAAGTTGATAGCCAGTGGTTTATCTGAGTTGTAAATCAAGTGAACGCCAGGCCCTGAATACAGTAATACTGTATAGTAAAACAGTAATTTACTGTATAGATCAACATACAGTAAAACAGTAATATAGTAAACCAGTAATTTACTATATGGATCAATATACAGTAAAACAGTAATATAGTAAAACAGTAATTTACTGTATGGATCAATATACAGTAAAAGAGTAGTATAGTAAAACAGTAATTTACTGTATAGATCAACATACAGTAAAACAGTAATATAGTAAAACAGTAATTTACTGTATAGATCAACATACAGTAAAACAGTAATATAGTAAACCAGTAATTTACTATATGGATCAATATACAGTAAAACAGTAATATAGTAAAACAGTAATTTACTGTATGGATCAATATACAATAAAACAGTAATATAGTAAAACAGTAATTTACTGTATAGATCAACATACAGTAAAACAGTAATATAGTAAACCAGTAATTTACTATATGGATCAATATACAGTAAAACAGTAATTTACTGTATGGATCAACATACAGTAAAACAGTAATATAGTAAACCAGTAATTTACTATATGGATCAATATACAGTAAAACAGTAATATAGTAAAACAGTAATTTACTGTATGGATCAACATACAGTAAAACAGTAATATAGTAAAACAGTAATTTACTGTATGGATCAATATACAGTAAAAGAGTAGTATAGTAAAACAGTAATTTACTGTATGGATCAACATACAGTACAACAGAAAATACAAGAATTGCATTTATTTGAAATAGAATATTTTGTAACATTATAAATGTATTTACTGTTACTTTTGATCAATTTAATGCATCCTTGTTGAATAAGTGTATTCATTTCTCTTATCCCAAAATATGACTTTGCTATCAGAAACAAAAGAAGAGCTGGAACAACTCACTGTGGAAATCAAGAAACATGCCAACTTTGTCCGGAGCAGCCTCAAATGTGAGTTTGATGTTGCTGCTATTGTCTGTTGATGATAGTACAGCAGAGATCACCAATGCACTTGAAACAAGAAATAAATAAGTTCTGATCTATTTTCTCTTCAGCAATGCAAAAGAATCTACCTCCAGATGAGCAGGAATATGCAGTGGATGCACGCATTCAGAAAACACAAGTGAGACAATTCTCTCTCCTTTAAAATCCTACTATCCTGTACAGGCATATTTTCATCCCAAACTGATTTATTTCACTTACTGTTTCTTTTTTTAGTACACTAACTTGTCACGTAAGTTTGTGGAGGCAATGACACAATATAATGAAACCCAAGTGTCCTTCAGAGAGAAGAGCAAAAGCAGGATTCAGAGACAGCTGGAGATCAGTGAGTCACGCATATGATACCTGTTAACTAGACTATTGACGGTTGACAGATTCCCACTTAAAATTACCATACTGTATATATTTTAATGCATACAATGTATATTAATAAAAAAGGCCCTCTTATTCCTTCTTAGAAAGCATAGGCGCTGCCTTGTTTTATGGTTTGCTCATCTTCAGTCCTAGTTTCGGTTTCCCTTTTTGAATGATGAATATAGATATAAAATATATTGAAACCTGCTGATTTAGAGTTATTTCCTTACACGCAGGAAATCGCAACTGTCAGCTGTAGTGTTTGCAGTGTGTTTTTTTGGCCCTGACGCAGCCGACGTGAGCCGACAAAACAGTCAGCTTTTGTCACCAGTCACATTAGCTCTTTGACGTTGGTTGTGTGTGTCATTACCTGTTTGATAGGGATGAATGATACTAGGCTGGTATTAGAGATTTTTTTTTTTTTAAATATATCAGTATTGGTTGAAATTAGATATATATATATATATATTAGCTAAAATTCGATATTTAAATTTGCAACTCATCTTATATTTTTACTAGGGTCAATTATTATTTAGGCAAAATAGTAATAGAATTTGGTCCAATATGGGCAAAAATGTTTGCCTGTTCATTGTCTTCCCCTCTTGTCACATGACGTTCTGCTCCTGAAATATAATTTGAGTAGTGTGTGTGTGTGTGTGTGTGTGAGAGAGAGAGTGTGTATTAATGAGGTACTTTCTTTGCTTTACGACACGTGAAACGGAGCGGTTTGTCACCAGAGAATGTAAGGTGAGTGTTACCTGGGCAACAGGCCTCCAGAGATCCTGCTGTACCTCTGCACAGTGGGCCAGGAGCGGAATGTCATGTGATAGTATAGTGAGTCATAAGTCATGTGACTTGTATTCACATGAAGACCCAGTTACCTCAACTTTGCATTTGAAAAAATAACTCCATGAAAAAGGTTTTTCAAAAAAGGTGACTTCATTTCAACGCTTCAGCTGTATGCTATTTGAAGTCAGTATTTGAGGTTCAATTAGTAGCCTATGTTGTGAGATATTTATACAAGTATGAATACGTGCACTTGTGTGTGTTTTTTTTCCAGTGGCCTTTGCATTGATGGCTTCATTTTCCCAGCTGAATCAATATAGTCCCCAAGGCAGACTTAGCATGACCACACACACAAACACACACACACACACACATCACAGCCATTTATCCATTGAGAAATGACAAATTTACACACAGGCTGCCATTTGTCAAACACATAATGGCCTAAACAGGATTGTCCAGTTCGTGAGGAGAGTGCTATTTTTTCTGATCTTTTACACTTTGAATATTGTAGCTGGAAGAATTACAACTAATGAGGAATTGGAAGAGATGCTGGAGACTGGAAACCCTTCCATTTTCACCTCTGATGTGAGTTTGCTGCTCGAAAATGCTTATTTCCAGGCTCTTACTCTAGGCTGAAGGAAGGAATATTGAAATATTGCAGCTCTCATCCAGAGCCAATTTCATTTGGCTTCTCATCTTACTGTTTTTGTGACAGAGATGAGAGAGACTAATCTTTTCAACAATTATGCAGAATTAGCACCCTCTGCTGGCTGTTTCTCTGCATTTTGTGTAATGGTCTGTTTAAAGCAGGGATGTCCAATTCTGCTCCTAGAGGGTCACTCACTGTCATGCAAAGTTTATCTGTAACCTCAGTTAAACACCTAAATAATCAAGGTCTTTCTAGAAATGTCCAGGCAGGTGTGTTGAGGCAAGTTTTAGCTAAACTCTGCAAGACAAGTGGCCCTCCAGGACCGAGTTTGGACACCCTGGTTTAAAGGGACAGCTCGCCCAAAAATAATAATTCTGTCATCATTAACGACATTAATAATGTAGTTTTAAACCCATATTTCTAACTTGGAGTACTAACTGAGAAAGTTTTAACTAATATTTTACATTTTTTTTTCTGAGCAATGACACTTCCAATTCAAAAGTTGAGTGTTGAAGATTATATATATATATATATATATATATATATATTAGGGCTGTGAAACGATTAATCACGATTAATCGCATCCAAAATAAAAGTTTGTGTTTATATAATATATGAGTGTGTAGTGTGTATAATTATTTTGTATATTATAAAAAACACACACATGCATGTAAATATTTAAGAAATATTTGCAAGTATATACAATTATATATATTTATACAAAATTAATATTATACGTAAATAAATATAAATATTTGATATATTAATAACACATTTAAGTATATACATGCATATGTATGTATTATATTATATGTATTGTATTATATATACAAAATAATTTTATATATATACATGCATATGTATGTATTATATTATATGTATTGTATTATATATACAAAATAATTATACACACTACACAGACATATATTATGTAAACAAAAATTTTTATTTTGGATGCGATTAATCGTTTCACAGCCCTATATATATATAAAATATGTAAAAAAAATACCGTAAAAACTTAATTTGTGAAATATTATTGCAATTTAAAATAACAGTTTTCTATTTGAATGGATTTTAAAATGTAATTTATTTATGTATTGGCAAAGCTGAATTTTCAGCATCATTATTCCAGTCTTCAGTGTCACATGACCCTTCAGAAATCATTCCAATATGCTGATTTGGTGCTTAAGAAACAATTCATTTCTTATTGTCCTTATTGTTCTTACCGTTTTTTGAAAAAAATAAATAAAGAGCAGGTTTTTAACATGAGGGTGAGTAAATGATGACACAATTTGGTGATCTGTTCCTTTAATGTTCATGCACAGTTTTTAAGTTCCTAGAGGCTATTAAAAGATATCCTTTGATTCCAGATCATCTCCGACTCCAAGATAACTCGACAGGCCCTCAACGAGATCGAGTCTAGACATAAAGACATCTTGCGGCTGGAGTCCAGCATTAAAGAGCTACATGACATGTTTGTAGACATGGCCATGCTTGTTGAGACTCAGGTACAGTATACAGTTATCACTTATCTTTATTGTTTGTTTGTTCACTTATTTAGTTAACCTTTATTTAACCAGGCAGATCACTTAAGAACAAGTTCTTATTTTCAACAACAGCCTGGCAGGACAGTTAAAATCTCCTGAAAGACATACAAAGATACATTGCCATTCACACATACACATATACATTCAATTAAATCATTTACAGGATATGATAAAGATGAGATTGAAACATGTGCCTCTAATTTTAATGACTTTTGTCACACATTCCAATCATTTGGACAAGCAAAACCAAAAGCGGAACTACCATAAACACTTTTATTATTAGTTAGCATATTGGTTTTAGTTGTTATTAGCACTGCATTGTACATTCATTTGTTGATTTACTCATTTCTTTTGTACAGGGTGAGATGATTGACAACATTGAAAAGAATGTAAACAATGCAGTAGAATACGTCGACCATGCTAAAGTGGAGACCAAGAAAGCGGTCAGGTACCAGACACAGGCCCGCAGGGTAAGAATAAAAAAAAAAAACATAGAGAAACTTAGCTCTGAGATTAAAGGCTAGAATGCACTGCACAACACAACTTGATCAGATTTTAAAACACTAGACATCACACATTTCCCAACAAGAAAAAAATCGGCATCATACACTAAACATCTGAGGATCACGACTTTCTTGTTCCAAACACAGCAAACTCAGGCAGACATGTGCCTTGTTAATGGGAGACACATGAAAAAATGCTAACAATAATGTGCTTGAATATCAGCTTAAAATATCAAAGATGTTTGACTGGATGGAATCAAAGTCTAAACGCTAAAAGAGGCTTTGTCCATCATACACTACATGATTTTATGAGAAATCTGTCTACTCCCATTGCCCAATATCTGCAGGCTGGGCTCTGACTTCTGGCAACTAGCGTCGACTCCTCCAGACATTAAATCGTGACAAATATCTTGGCAAAACCCATGTTGTGTATTCCAGCCTTAAAGGGATAGTTCACCCAAAAATGAAAATTCTTTCATCATTTACTCGCCCTCAAGTTGTTCCAAACCTGTGTATGTGTTTATTTGTTCTGCTGAACACAAAGGAAGATATTTGGAAGAATGTTTTAATCAAACTGATCTCAATCCCATCTCAATCCCCTACTATGGGAATCCATTGACTTCCATAGTAGGAAAAAATACATACTATGGTAGTCAATGGAGATTGAGATCTGTTTGATTAAAACATTCTTCCAAATATCTTCCTTTGTGTTCAGCAGAACAAATAAACACATAGAGGTTTGGAACAACTTGAGGGTGAGTAAATGATGAAAGAATTTTCATTTTTGGGTGAACTATCCCTTTAAGAAGCCATATTATACCCCAGTTTCACAGACAAGTTTTGAACCTAGTCTCAGACTAAAATGTTTGAGCTGTTTTAACTGAAAGCAACTATATCGTAAAATATATCACTTCTATTGTTTTGTCTCAAGATGCTCACGAGTCACGAGTAATATTTCTTTTAAATCATGTGCATAAAAGCTACTTAAAGGGATACTCCCTTTTTTTTGGAAATAGGCTCATTTTACCACTCCCCCAGAGTTAAACATTTGGGTTTTACCGTTTTCGAATGTATTCAGTCGATTCTCTGATATTTAGAAGAATATCAGTAACCAGACAGTTTCTGGTCTCATTGACTTCCATAGTATAATTTTTTTCCTGCTATGGAAGTCAATGAGACTAGAAACTGTCTGGTTACTGATATTCTTCTAAATATCAAAAAATCGGCTAAATGGATTCGAAAACGGTAAAACTCAACTGTGGGTGGTAAAATGAGCCTATTTCCAAAAAAAGTGGAGTATCCCTTTAAATGTCCTAATTAGACTAAGTCCTTTTCCTTGCTTAAATTAAGCTCTGTCTGTGAAACTAGGCCCACTTTTTTGCCTCCAATCAGAGTAGGTAATATTCAGAAATAATACAGCCCTATAATAAATGAGACTGTTTTATAATGAACACATTTGGAGGGCCTTGAGCTCTTTAGTTTTACTCTGTCACAATATGTACTGCAGGCTACAGAATTTTGTTGTACACTGTTAACAAGTGCTTAAATAAATGCAATCATTATAACACTTTCTTTTTGTCTTGTACAGAAATACATCATTCTTGCTCTTATTGTTTTGTCCGTGCTTGGTGTGGTCATACTAATTGTTGGCTTGTCTGTGGGCCTGTCTGCTAAAACCACTACTAACTCCGCCTCCTCCAGCTCTAATGCAGCCAATCCGGGCTAAGCATGGTTACCAAGGTAACAGCCAATTACCAACAATCTCATCTTGCCTACTTTCACTTTAAAGGGTTTGAAGAAAGATTCAAACAATGGCAGTTTATTTGCTTCTAACCAATTACAAAAAAGGGTACATTTACATTTAGCCATTTTAAACATACTGATACTTTTCTGTTGTTTTTTATCTCTTTGTCATAGAAAATGGTCTATGTTGGCATTTGTGGAGCCGGGTGCATCATCATTCTTCTCGTCATCGTTGTCTTTGCAGTTTACAGCGAAAACAAATAGTTTTTTGCCCTGCTGCATACAACACCTCTCTTGATTTTATTACCAATGGATTGTGGTCAAAGACTTTCCTCTGAGTTGTATGCCTTGCCACTTACTATACCAACCAGAGGTAATTTTCTGTCTTTTATTTATTCAATGCTGGTAAGTCAATTTTGCACAATTGAGTAATGTTTTGTAATATTACAATACGTTTCTTTGGGTACTTCGTTCTTTGGGAGGTCTGACTGACAATGTGGAGTTAAATGCAATCCAATAAAGTGCACTTAAGATATGCTTTAATAAACAAAGAGTCACAAGTTCAAAATAATTTGTTTCAGCTTTTACGACTGTTCGATATGACAGTTGTCTCCACACAATATGACGTCAGATCTGTGAACAATGTTACAAAACAAGTTTTAATCACTTAATATTTTTCTTTTTTGTCTCTTGCATTTGACTGTATCTGAAAGGAATGTTACCAAATAGTCAAATGCTCAAAAAGTATATTGTAAAATAAATGAGTTGCTCACTCTGCTCAAAACTGTCATACTTTGTCCTTCTGTTATTGGTGAATGTTCATCACATACAATTTTGTTCAAAAGTTTGTAGTTTTATTCAGCAAGGATACATTTAACGGTCTCTTTTAATCATTTACATTGTTACAAATATTTAGCTTTCCATTCGTACTGAAACTTTAATATTGATCATCTTTAGAAATGTTTCTTGACCACAAAATCAGCATATTAGAATGATTTCTGAAGGATCAAGTAAGACCGGATTCAGCTTTGCATCACAGAAATAGATTACATTTGACATTTTAATGTATTTTTTAAATTTTAATAATATTTCACAACATTACAGTTTTTAGTGTATTTTAAATCAAATAAATGCAGTCTTGGTGAGCATAAAAATCTCCTTTAAAAAAATCTCACAGGCCACAAACTGTCTTATGGTATAGGAAATATCGCTTTCGCGCCGCGTCGAAACTCAAAATCATATGCTTTTTATTTACATTATCTTCTTTTGCATGGTATATGTCAACCGATCCATATCCAGAATGTCCAGAAAGCATTAACCATTGTTTTAATGAGAAGTCCTCAACACTCTTTGTTGATGACATCATCCTCACCGTTACCATGAGAACCTCGGTATGAGTGACAAAGCTGAAGCAGGTGCATATATTGATGCTCATGGGATTTTACCCTGGACACACAGCAGCTGGGGAACACACTCACATACATTAGACACTCTAGATGCTGTCTCTGTAATCCATATACAGTGCACATACACAGAATGATGAAAGCTGAATAAATGCCTCTCGTGACATGACAATTTCAGGACATCATATCTCTGCTATTGGGCTGTGAGTGGGCAGAAGCACAGACATTATGTAACTCAAATGTTCCTGCTTCAGAGACAGTAAAGAGAGCATCCACACACACACACACACACGCACGCGTGCATGCATGAGAGAGAGCCAGTGAGAAGTAAATAAATGAAAATCTCACCTGACCTGGTTAGGATGAGTGAATAAAAAGATGAAGCTTTTTATTAGAGGGGAGACAGTGTTTGTAACGGTGAGTCAGTGCTTCTTTCTCATTCTCTGTGTGAGTCACTGGAGCAGCAGCGTACTGTACTGGAAACCACAGGGAAGGACAACTAGGAAAACGTGAGTTCATTATAGGAACCATGCTTGGGATTTTCATTTTAACCCCTTTGAGAGAGGCTTGATTTTCTGTTGAACGAATCCTTAAATAAACTATCTTAAAAATAAACGTTCTTTATTGGCGTCTATGGTTCAATATGAGGAACCTTTAAACATCCGTGGAAACTTTTCATTGGATAAAACGTTCTTTATAGTGGCAAAATGTTCTTGAGATTAAATTGTATTTCACTCTAAGAAAAAAAAAAGGTTATTTTAAGAACCGTTCAGTGAAAGGTTGTTTGGGGAACCAAAAATTGTTCTTCTATGGTATCACTGTAAAAAAAAAAAATCCTTTTGGATTACATTATGTTTGACGTTTTATATTTATTTGAAGTTTAAGAACAAGACCATGCAGACTCTTGTTCAACTATTGAAATGAATTGTGGAATAGACATCTTCAGACGTTTCATCTTCACTTGTTGACTATCCGATTTGTTCTTTGACATGACGGCTGTTTTTATTCTTAATGACTAACTTTGTGCCATCTCAGAATTATTTATTAAATAATTAAACCGGGTTGTAGAGTGTGCCGCAAATCCTTGTCAACCCACTTTCACTGGATAAACCTGGACTCTCCATCCTCGCTGTTCTGCTTCAGTGGCCAGATGAGCTTTCCGCAGTTTCTTCCTCTCATATGCCTCATCTACAGCATCCTCCCATGGCACTGTTAACTCTATCAGTTGAACAACTGCGTGCTGATCCAGACCACAAAACAATATCTGGTCGGAGGTTAGTGGTGGCAATCTCAGGTGGAAAAATAAGCCATTGATCAAGATCAGCCAGCATTTTCAAGTCCCCAGCAGCTTCCAGTTGTCCTGGGCGAGAATTGGTTTTAACACCTTTTCTTGGTGGTTGCTCACCTGGGTGGAGGAATATTGTTTTTGGTGTGTAATGTTTTGCTAGAACAGACGGCAGCTTATTGGTCATGTTACGCTTGCCTTCCAATGCTAAAGCCAAACATCGCAGGACTTGGTCATGGTGCCAAGTAAACCGACCTTGGCTGAGAGCCACTTTACATTCTGTCAAAGTGTGCCTTAATGTGGCAGGTGATGAAGACAAAGGACAAGACGGATCCTCTCCTACACAAATATTTAGGTTCTGTGGTGATGGTCCTACTGATCCTACTCTCTTCCATTGACCAAAGGTCTTGCCTGCCCATCTTGCATTGTTCCACACTCTCCCATCTCATCCACTCTCCGTGCTTGGCCTGGGAAAGGGCCTTTATACACCTCATCATCTCCTTCTGCTTTTGCACCGTGTTGACTACCAGCTTCCTCCTTTGAACTGGGCCTGCCTTGTGCCATTTAGGAGCTAAACTGAGCCCAAAACCCCCTCTTCCATTCTGTACCTGTCCCACAATATCCCCAATTTGAAGGGCAGCTTTTGCCTCTACCACAGATTTCTTTGCTGACCACTTTCTACCAGTTTTTAACACAGGTGCTGCCTCCCTTACACATTTGCTGTGTGACTCTACTAAGGTAATTTCCAGTCTGACCTTGGCACACCTAAACTCCTCGGTTAAAGCAGAGACTGGCAGCTGCAATATTCCTTTACTACAAAGTCCCACTCTGCTGAGGCAGTGTGGAACTTCCAACCATTTCCTGATGTATGAACTTATTAACGCTTCCAGCATATCCACTGTTGTCAAAGAAACCTCGTACACAGTCAGTGGCCACAGCAACCTCGGCAGTAGACCAAACTGAAAGCCTTTTTGAAAGCCATGCCTTTTTGCATCTGTATGCGTTTCCTCCAAATATCTCTCTAGCTCAAGTCTGGCCCTTGTAAAGCTCCAGCGGGCTTCTCTGTAAGGCTCAAGGTAAGATTGTTCTGCTGTTCTTGCCCAAAGCCTGGCCACTCCCTGTTAAGTCATATTGTATCAAATTTTGGTTGTAGTTCCACCAGAGTTCCACTGGGGGCGATTGTCTGAGTTCAAAATAAATGGGAGTCTATGGGGCTAGACGGCTAAATTTGCCTATTTCGCCCAATTGCCGTTGAGAAATCTCAGATTTGACTGTAGGTTTTGCAAGTTCAACATGGGTTACAGGTCGAAAGTTGAGAGAAGCAGTACTTATGTCCTTTCGATTTCTTACAAGTTGAGTTGTTGTCGCCCATAATGCGCTAGCGTTCTGCTAATGGACGCTGATTGGCCAGTGAAGGACTGATTACGACCAGAGACACCGCTTGATGGCATCATGGCATCCGAAGCGGAACCAATGTTAAAGGGATAGTTCACTTTGAAATTAATTTTTGATATGTTTTAGGATACCTCAAGGGCATCCAAGATGTAGGTGTCTTTGTTTCCACAGTATTTCTGACATTTATCGGCTAAACCGTAGTTGTTTGTCAGTCATATAATGCAAGTATGCGGGTCCACCTCAAAGAGTATGCACAGAGAAGTCCAAATTAAACATGATTTAATGACTCGTAAATGTAAGTACACATTGATGGCCTAAGACACGAAACGAGCCGTCTGTGTGAGAAAACGAACAGTTTTTACCTCTTGTTAACAGCCGTGTCCAACTGATCTGAATCAGTCTAACTGAACTGAACTGAACCATGTCCAACGTTCCGCCGGTAGTGATCGCTTGCGTGTGTACGTCACTCATTGTTTAGAGATTTCGGAAGTTTTACCTTTCACTGTGAAGATCTAAACATATTTCGATATACGGGATTTCGCAATGGAAGATGATTTCGATACATCTACTGTAAATATGTTTAGTGAAAGGTAAAACATTAACTATTAAAACTACATTTACATGAAGGATTGCCGTAAAGAAGGTCTCTGGTCGTATGATGTGTATGATGTAATTGACATTTTAAAAGACATTCAATTATGCAAATAAGTGACTCTAAAAAATCTAACACCTAATAATGTGTAATTTATTTGCATCTCCTTTCGAATACAACATTTAAAATACTAGACAAAAAAATATATATACACAGAAAAGTGAATTTTTAGCTCCATAGACCTCCATTCATTCTGCACTCGTCCTGTGAGCGCCCTCTGTGAGGACCCAGAGTGGAACTGCAACTATTTCAGAACCGGGAAGTTTAAGGTGAGTGGGAGTTCTCCCCATTCCCGGCTGTCTTTTCAGTATTTTATTATTATTTTTTTTTTTTTACAGTACATGGTCTTGCCTCAGGCAGGCAGCGTCCTCAGTTTCCAATGGACTGATATCGAGTGACTCTATTCATAGCCCTTGTCCTGTCCCGGGCAAACCATGTGGCCTCTCAGCAGTACTACATCGCACATCTGCCCAATGTCCAGGCGCTTTCCTTTCTCCATTATCATTTAGTCAGATTTATTTAAGAAGCAATACTATCAGAGGGGATTATGTACACCCCCTAAAAGGTCTTCTTCCTTTCCTGTCTCTCCTCAAGCCGATGTCTTCACAGCCATTTTCTGTACAGTAACAATATAATCCAGCGCCTGCTCTTATGTAACTTCAGCGAAGTGCAGACATTAATAATCCCACACGGCCTGTGGCACGCGGGCTCTGTGACATCACCGTCAACGGGAGTAAAGAATGACTAGAGGACTGTGGGTAAACACGTTTAAGAGCAGGACATGATGGAGCGGTTTGCTGGAGTTCACAGAGATGTGTAGATTATTCATAGATTATGGGCCATGGTATGTACAGATATGTGGATTAAGACCTAATTGATTTGTAGATTACAGCATGTGGATTGAGTTTCATGCACTATAGGCTACAGTAAATCTTAGGAGATGATTTTAAACGTATTTGTATCGTCTTTAGGTTTTATGTTTGCATGTATTATTGCTTAGGTTATTAGGGATTATTGGATTAATAGGGAATGGGACTGTAAAATATTAACTATGCATATAAGAATGATTTATATTGTGCATGCAGGGGACATTAATGTTCATGCTAATGTGATATGGCTCATTGTGTGTGTGTGTGTGTGTGTGTGTGTGTGTGTGTGTGTGTGTGTGTGTGTGACTGCACCAGGGGTCTGTGCATGATCTCAGACGTCTGGGGGGGATTTGAATGCATTATGTAAAAAGTGTCTGTTTATGTGTGCACATTTTTTTGCTTGTGTTTGTGTATGGGTAGGGGTAGGGGAGTGTTGTACCATTTGGTTCTCTGTTTGTTTTACTGCTATATGTTATATTTTATTCTGCCATTCAAATGTTTGGGGTTGGTAAGATTTCTTAAGATTTCTTATTTTTAAAGCAGCAATTTATGCTCACCAAGGTTGAATTATTTTGTTAAAAATACAGTAAAAATTACTATATTAATTCAGTCTTCAGCGTCACATGATCTTTCAGAAATCATTCTTAGCCTATATACTGATTTGGTGCTCAATAATTTTTTTTTCATTATTATCATCAATGATGAAAACAGTTATGCTTCATAATATTTTTGTAAAAACCATGATAAAAAAATGATTATTTGAAAGAAAAGTAGGCCTATAAAATGTTCACAGCATGTTCAAGATAATTTATTCGAAATATATTTTTGTAACATTATATCTTTACTGACACTTTTGATAAGTGTGAATTAAAGTAGCCTATAAATTAGTTTTTCAAAAAACAAAACAAAAAAATGTACTGACCCCAAACCTCTGAGCCTTTGAGTAGTGTATCTACATAGAAATGTCAAGCTCAAAGAATGCTTTGGTGTTTTAATTGGCTTATTCATTACTTATTCAAAATAGCCCAATTGTTCCCTGTCCCATTCCATCCCTCTCTTTAATTTAACAAATAGGAAACATACAAATGGGAAGTAGATTTAGAACAAAATCTTAAATCAAACGATAAACAACCTCGGTGAGAAACAACAATGACAATATTCATGCACCCGCGCCACTAGGTGTCAGAAAAGAGTCCAAAGACAGCTGGAAAAAAGAATAAATAAGCGCACCGTGTGCTTGAATGTCAAGTTAAAATAAATAAACAAGAAAATGTAGAGCTACTATTAGGTACTAGTTCTATTATTTAGCGTCCATTGACATCACATTATAACCAGATGTGGAATTTTACTTGTCCCAAAATTGTTTGTTTTTATTTGTTTATTTTTCTATTGTTTATTTTACTAAATATTATTGTTTTGTCTTGTAAATCCTCTATATTTGAAACTAAGACAGAGATTTAATACTTGTGCTCTCACACTAGGAGGTTAGTGATCATGAATAATAGTAATATTACCCCTGTTCAACGTTTTCCAGTCTAGTTAGCCAAACTGATGGTGTTATGACTCTCCCTGGCCTATGGATGTTTAAGTTATGTGTGTATCTGTCCTGTAGGAGATGATGGGGGTTGAAAGGCAGTGTGAGGTGGAGATACTAAAACAGCCCCAAAAAGAGTTACAGTGTGTCCGAAAACAGCTGTCAGTCAACTCTAACAGAACCAATGGACCAGGCAGGACCAAGGATAAGGTAAGTCTTTGGGTTAATCAAAAAATACACCACACCATTATCATTAATGTTTTTTTTTAGATGTAGTATGGACTTGATTGCAAGATGTGTGTGTATATATTAATCATAATGCGAGCGAGTACTTAAGTGAAAGCTTAGCTTTTTGAATTTTTTGAATGAAAGATCGAAAGGAAACAATCCACATTTATTTTCAAAGCCTTATTTGAGTGCCAATAATTCTGACCTGGACTGTACTGTGTGTGTGTGTGTGTGTGTGTGTGTGTGTGTGTGTGTGTGTGTGGATATACATATATATTTGAGATTAGCTTGGTTTAGATTTTAGAATTGAAATGAAGGATGCATGAATCTGCTTGTAATGTTGTAATTTTGGTTCAGAGCTGTGACCTAGGCATTATTGGATTAGTCTGTGTCCTGATCATGGTTTGGTTTTCTGAGGACTTGGCCTACTCCCTCTTCAACCCTTTTCCACCCCTCCTTTCCTTTGCACCCTCCATCTGTTCTTTCACCCAAAAAATAAATAAATCACGGACTACTTTCTGAAGTCACTTGATGATAGGCGTGCACGATGACCTGTTGTAATCTTTGTAAGCATCTAGTATCATGGGACAACATTTAAGAGCACCTGTGGCTTTTTTTGAGTAACACATCAACATTGACCTCATCATTTAGAGCTTAGTGAAAGATTTGGGCTTTTTTGGGAAAGTAGCCATTCAGTCGGCTCCAGTCAGAGGTGAAATCGATCCTTCACTTTAAACCTACAGTGCTTATGAACACACACGTTTTCTGCTTCAGATCTGAAGAGGATGGAAATTGCTCACTTATACTCAGGGCAAATAACATTTACTTGGCTGGAGTGTTTTAGAGATATTAATGAGTCCTGTGATGTTCTCAGGGTCTAGATGTGCCTTTAAGAGAGGGGAATCAGTGCAGGTTTATATGGAGTGTTGCCATATTTGGCTGTGGTTATGCAATGCTAGATGTCCCATGAGACAGCAGAGCGCTCTTTTGGGAGAGACTGAGGGAGACCGAGTAGAATGACTGCCCACATAATAATTGTTACGGTTGCCAGGCAGCAGTTTAATGAGTATCCAAACAAGTCAAGCTAGTTTTTCCATCTAGTTTGTAATTTTATTTCCATGTAAATTTCTCATCTTCTTTGCTGGACACGGTGCTGTATTCATGCACCGTATTCATTTGTTTCTGTTTATAAGCATTTTAGTAATTGTGCAATACCTGTGAGAGGGACAGAGGGCAGTCTTGTCCTATTGTTTCATGCTGCGTCCGGGGAAACCCTGAACCATCCAAATAATCCTCCTTAATACCCTGCTGCTCCTGCATCCCTGATCTCTGATTGGCCGCTGCTGCTGGGAACGGTCCTGCCACTGCACAGTGAGAGATAAACGATTGGCCAGACTCACTGACTGGCGGAAAGAGTAAGCGAACACGCATGAGAACAGGAGAGAGAGGGTTTACAGGGTTTCTCACAAGGGATCCTCATTAACAAATCCGTCTTCTGCAGTCAAATGTGTTAAAGCTCTTAATGTTCTGTAATACGCAGACAGAAGCGGAGTATGTACTGAATTCTCGACCTTTGATGAAGCGTGTTCCTTATATGCAGGTGTGTAGTATAAAAATACATTTCCGGGGATAATACATCCGCCATGTTGGAATTGTCACCTGACCCGGATGTTCTTTGACCACATGGGATAGTAAAGTGTCTACTTGTTGCACACAGAATTTCTGCTGAATACTACTTTTCAGACACCCTTCTAATCATACTGATTTTTGAATACTTCTCTAAATATATAGGATTGTGTTTAATTTATATGTGCAAGAATATTATAACATGTATCAGAATTTTGTCAATATGTAAGTGTCGCATAAAGACATTAACCTGATTTCCGTAATTAGATCCAATATTCCAGTTTCTAGAAATCTGAATCAGACCATTTGCATATGCCTATTATTAATCTGAATTTAGGGGAGTGTCAAAAATATTTGTGATATCCATTGTAACTCAACATTAATCTGCATATGTCTCTCAACAAAGGTAATTCTGGGTCATAAAGAAACTAAATAGTTGAGCTATTGAAGAAACACTTTTTTTGAGCAAGGATGAGGTATGTTAAAGCCCCATAGTGGCAGATCTTAAGAAAATGAATGAAAATCTTATTGAAAAATAAAAAAAAATCAGTGGGGAGCTGGGGACTTTGTTCAGTCCATCAGTTGTTGATTGGATGGAGGAGGATCTGAATGTGAGCTTCCAGTCAATTGTAAGAAAGGGGCGGTGTTTAAGTGGACTAAATGATTGGAGAAGTCTGGCATACTTCACCAGCGAGAAGTCTGTTGTTTTCACTGGAAGAGGTTGAGTTATGACATTATAAGTAAACAGTAAAAAAATAAATAAAATAAAATTATATATATATATATATATATATATATATATATATATATGAAGAGTTCAGATGCAAAAGCCTCTAAATGCCATTTGAAATTTTCTTCTAAAATGATCATTTTTATCAAACTTGTATATTTAAGTTCAGTAATTTCACTTAAATGGCAATGAAGATTACCTATTAATTGTAATTTAAGTGAAATTACTGAACTTAAATATATAAGCTTGATAAAAATGGTCATTTTAGAAGAAAATTTCAAATGGCATTTAGAGGCTTTTGCATCTGAACTCTTCATATATATATATATATATATATATATATATATATATATATATTATTTTATTTATAAAATATATTGTTCACATTAATTAATGTTCATTAATAACGCATTCATTAATAACATTCATTTAAAATATGATCCTTGATCCTATTCATCCTTGAATTTTCATCTTTAAAACACCATGAAGACGTGAAGGACATACATGAGAATTGAGGTGTATGAATTAATCTAATGTATTTAGGATTATTCTGATAGCTGTGTCTTGGTCTAAGGTTTACTACAATAGTGACCTTAAAATGATAAAATAATGTTTATGTAAATGTAGCCAGAGATGGGGGAAGGGAGTGTGTGTAAGAGAGAATTCAAAAACACCTTATTTGACCTTGTCAGCTCCAGTCATGGCCCTCCAGGGCGGATGGGTGATGCTCACCTGGAAGAAAATGCAGATGCATAGCATTTGGCATGAGAGATGGGTATTTACATCAGAGATATCATAGTGAACCAACAACGCACGACTGCTCTGCTGTAAGCTGCACTGGTTCTGCACTTGTGCGTGCTTCCGTGAGTGTGTATGTTAAAGAGAGATGGAATAGGCCAGTGGCGTTTACATATCTTCTGATCCAGCACACATGTAGAGCGCTTAAAGCGCGCGCTAAATGCAGAGTGTATTCGTGTGCTGCGCTCTTCCAGCAGTGTGTGAGTGCGCGCGCGTGCGGTCTCCTCTGTACCGCCCGCTCGAGTGCTTTTCCCTTCCCGACGGTCGCTAATGAGCCGTTTTAAGCCCGGATAGCACGGACAGCGGACCGGAGCCGTCAGCTGCCCCTTAATATGACACAGTTGGACGCGGCTGTCTTTACGGGAATCATCTTTTAACGGGAGAGCGGCGAAAGAGGTAGAGTCGCTGTCCATCGCTTGTTTTCGTGCACGCGCTCAGCTGATTTGAGAGCATGTTGTGTTGATAGGTGAGGTATTGGATGGTTTGGTCAGACATGTCTTTAAATTTGTTACAATTTGGTTGTTTAGTCGGTTAGATGTTAACGTTGCTGCTTTGGATGTACATTTGTATGATGGCTCGTGCTCGTGTGGTTGTCTGCTCTATAACCCTATAAATAAAGACGGTAGCCCGCATGCTGTATTAAATGTGTTGAAAACATTATTCAGGATTTATCTGCCAGTGAAACACATGTCTGTGTGGGGTAGGTTTGTCCAATGCCATTTTAGATTGCTGCACTGCTGAATATCTCACAGTAGCCTGTACTATTAAAGAGATAGCCCGTCACTTCTGAGCTCTTCAAACTCCCTCTAGATTTCTCTGTCATAATCAGATACAGTTCTTTATTTTAGTAACAATTAAACGTGCTTTTCATTTTTAAACAACCTAAAAGTGATATGTTACGCTTGGGCTAGTTGTCACAGGGTTATGTCTCATCCAAATGTCCAATTACACAAATGTGTTTTCTCTTTGAATGTTGGTTTCTAGTTAAAACCCTTTTAAATTATATAAATATTTTACATATAAACATTTTTTTTTCTTAAATATACATGCATCTGTGTATATATATATATATATATATATATATATACAAAATAATTATACACAGTGCACCCACATATATGTAAACACAAACTTTTATTTTGGATGTGATTAATCGTTTGACAGTCCTAATATATATATATATATATATATATATATATATATAAACATTTATTTAATTTATTAATTAGAATTAGGGCTGTCAAACGATTGATCGCGATTAATCACATTCAAAATAAAAGTTTGTGTTTACATAAATATGTGGGTGCACTGTGTATAATTATTTTATATCTATAAATACACACACATGCTTGTATATATTTAAGAAATATTTTCATGTATATACTGTATAGTAATATATAATTTATATAATATAGAAGTATTTTATATATAAATATTTTTTCTTAAATATACATGCATGTGTGTGTATTTATATACAAAATAATTATTCACAGTGCACGCACATATATTATGTAAAAACAAACTTTTACTTTAGATGCGATTAATCGCGATTAATCAATTGACACCCCTAATTAGAATACATGACCGTTTTACTTACCAGAATTAAAAAAAGTACATGTATTATTTGTCACCATGATTCAAAATCGACAATTCTTATTTTTACTGTAACATAGAAATGATTTATCTGTGCACATCTTTATTATTATTATTGTTTATTTATTTATATGCCTACGTAATCTTTAAAAATCAAAATAACCTCCCCTCCTTCTTGCAGCGACTTCTCTTCTCTGATGACGTGTTTACTGGCGAAAGGGCGGGACATCCTGTCAATCACATGACATCACTGCAATAGCAAACCACAATGATCCAATCAATTCCTGAAGGACTAAAAAAGTCCCGCCCTACATATTTTCTTGTTGCTTTTTGCTTGGATATTTGTCTCAATAGGGAAGAAAAAACTAATGCTAGTTGTACTTCCATTTCATGCTGACTCTTTAATATTATGAAAGCACCATAATCATGCAGCATGATACTGTATGACTACTTTTTTGTAAAGGGGTTTCATTTTTAGCGGCATATCAGTTGATGTCAAATCGATCTGTTTTGACAGCGAATTTGTGTCTAGGGAAAAGGAGCATGACACATTTCATGCACAATTCACATGAATTAATTTCAATCAGCAGCCAGTTAAATAGTAATGATTTTTCTATTAATTCCAGTTGCTTTATATCAAATCCATTTCGTATAACCGCCAAAAAAATATGTCATTTCAAACACATGCAATCACCCATGTGCTTTTAAATTATCAACGTCATAATATGAGGAAGGTATAGATTAAAATAAGAATATAATGCTTTAATGAAAAGATTGCAGATGGTATTGTTTTGTGGTCTTTAACGTAATAAGGTAAATGCTATTAAGCTGTTTTTTTCTGTACTAATTGAGATACAGTAAATTAATTCCAAGAACATTTATGCAATGTGATTTTTGCACAATTATGCATTCTCAGTAAGTTTTCACATCTTGGATCTTGGAGTTTGTAACCTTCATGCAAGCTTCTGAGCATTAGCAGGTGAAGCTGCTATATGGAATAGGCATATCATCATACGACAGCTGATACATATGCTGAGTGTGATGCTTTTTCATTTTTCATTTTAAAATCCAATGTTTATGATTTGGATTGTACTAGAAAGATGAATATGTTGTTGTGCTGTTGTAAAGCACTTTACACCAACAGTCTAAATTTCGTGAAATGTGTTCTCTCAGAGCTCATATAATATTAAAAAGAATATAACACCCTTCACATACAACTTCAGCCTCAAACATCCCAGCATTCTCTCTCTCTGTCTACAAACCCACTTGTTTTTTTTGTTTCAGTCATGTCATCAGTAAAAATTTGATTTGAGCATTGCAGGTGAATTATGTGATTTTGTATGCCACGGATGCATATTTCAAACAGCAATTTGTCTTTTTGAGGTTTAGCTGGTTTTACTGGAATATACCATAACTACACACTCTCTATATGTCTCTTTAACAATTATTTGCAAGAAACATGTTTGAACTATTGCAAATATTTAATTATATTATAGCATATGTTTTACTAATGCCCAACTTTGTCTTGGAGGGCCCTTAAAAGTGCCAAATGGACTCAAATGTATTCTTGTCTGCTGTCTTTTACGTCACAGCCCAGAACTTATGAAGGGTTTGGGACTGTGCATGTTCTCATCGGCCAATCAGATTACAGTAGCATTCTTTAGGTATTATAAAGTGTAACAGTCCTATTTCAAAAGTAAAAATCCCATTTATTTTGTTCATTGAGAATTGATTTTTAACAATAACTTATAAACCTTTGAAGACAGACCTACTTTGAGATACTGTATGAGTTTATTAATCTACGGTATGTGTTTTTGTCGAAGCCATCAGCCCTCATTGTTTTAACTTGTTTTAGATAATTGTGTTTAACAGTATAAATCCTATTGAAAAAAACTACATTACCCATGATTCTGTAAAGAACTCGCCATCAATCAGAAGCAAAACAAGCAAATTGTGCCAAACAAACTGCAACACCCTCAAACATTCAAATATTTGAATGTATTCAGATTTTGCAATCAACTTAAAATATATAGATTCTGTATATTTGAAATCAACGTGTTTAAATCAATAGTTTTACATTCCTCCATAGTTTTTTTGTCCAATTTATACTTTTTTTTGCTTCAAATCAATCAGTTTGTAATATTGTGATTCACCTCATATCTGACTGTTTTGGTTCATGGCTTATTACACAGCCCCACCCATTATATTTTGAAAAAAATAGATATATATTTTGCTCCCACCATGTATTAATTCGTGGCCATGTGTTAATTAAGATGTATGTAACTTTTGGCCTTCTAGCGATTAAAAAACAAAACTGCATGCATTACATTTTGCAGAAGAACGTTTTTGGTTGTGCTTTGGCTCTGCGTGACTGTGCGGATGAATATGGTTATCCTACTGCTCATAAAACATTCACTACTAGGCTCAAGAGATATAACCAGTTTAGGTGGAAAGGATCTCAAGCTGACTAGCTGAAAATGTTACTGTAGCTTTACCCACTAATAGACAAAATACTTCCTTGAAAATAAAATCCAGCACAACCATTATGAAAACTCTGTTTGAGAGCTTCATGTGGCAATTTATCTGTTCAGTAAAAACCTTACTCACCTCTTTAGTAATAAAAACACCATCACTTTTACATTTCAAATCCATCAGTTCTTGCCATCTAAGCCAAGCCATTCTTGATTATCGTTTGAGCCCGACCGATTTTGAAACATTTTGAAGACCGATACCGATACAAATATTTGTTGGTTTTAAAATCCGATATTCCGATATATCGGCCGATATTTTTTTATGTTTTTTATTTCAGAAACTCGCAACAAAACATTAACAAATTTCCGAAACATTTGTTATTTGTTATATATATATAGTATATATTAGTAGTATGAGTTTTAACTAAAATAATATGATAATGCATTTTAAAAAGAAACTTGTTTCTTTTATTGTCACAACAGAACAGACTGATGATAGTGGCATTAGCTAGCTTTGTGGTTAGCTAGTCTATGATTAGCTATAATTTAGCAACGGATAACATCATACTGCAAATTGTAAAACATACATTTTCAATATAACAGGCCAAGGAGAGATGATATGTCTCATTGCTATAACTGTCACGCGCTATTAAAGAAATACTTCAGTCACATTGTCAAAAGATAAAAGGACAGTCAGTCAACTACACTGTAACAACGTAACATAATTATTTCTAGCTAATTCCGCTTCACTCTCGGCTGATGTAGCAAAACTGGACACAATAGTCATAAATTTTGTCATGCTTTGCGTTAAGAGAACTGATGTGGATGATCTTTTAATTGTTATTCAAGCAATGTATGTCTCGTGACCAACTCACCATGAACGCACTTCACTGATGATCTCACTCGCGGATAACTGGTTTTCTCTGCACGACTCTGGCTGGATCAGCAGGTTGCAAAATGTGTGGTGCATTATACACGAGTGTTGCCAACAGGGACGGTGTAGAGTGCCCTCTGGTGGACAAACTATACAACTCCAACACTCGACATGGTTGAAGCGTGTTTCGTCCGTTTTTATATTATTTTTTAAATATTAATTTATCGGCCATTATAACTGCCGATACCGATAGTTTGGAAAATGCCTAATATCGGCCGATAATATCGGCCTGCCGATAAATTGGTCTGGCTCTAATTATCGTTTTATTACGAGCTTTGCCGTGTTCTATTTTTGTTCTGTGGAAAAAAAAAAAGATTTAGCGTGCTCCACTACCTTTCTTGTTTTGACAACTAAACCATACCACTCATACATGCGTCAAAGTAGCCAGAGCAACATATTTACGAGTATTTACAAGAATTTGCGCTAAAATTATCCCTAAAATATAAACTCTTCTAATGATCTTACCATAGTGAATCAGGGTAAGAACAAAAACATGATTAGGAAGAAGGATTGATGGTGTATTGAGTCATTATTAAAATTGTGTTCATATGTAATTTTGAACAAAAAAAAACTTACCATCAATTAATATTTGTTAATTGAATTCCCTTCCTTTAATTTAGTTAAATCATGGCCTCAGTATCTTGTTTTCATGAAAATAAAAATAAAAATCACTCTATTTTTATTTTATTTAATGTTATAAATCTTATTGTAAACAATTTATCCAGGTATATATTTGATACAATTTTTTTATTACTTGTTATAAGTTTTGTTTACTTAAAATGTTCAATGAAAACGACAGACTTGTCTCTGGTCATGTATGCCAGATGTCTCCAATTATTTATTCCGCTTAAACCCCGCCCCTTTCTTACAATTGACTGGAAGCTCACATTCAGATCCTCCTCCATCCAATCAACAACTGATGGATTGAACAACAATATTTCAATATCTTTTCTCCGTAGCTTATATCTCCTTAATTAAGGACATTTTAAGTCCCTATGGGGAAAAAAATGTATTGGAAAAAGTACTTCTGCAACCTCTTAAAAAGTATGTGGGCACTTTTGCACTCTATTTTAGACCTTGTTGGTCCTTTTACTAGTAGTTAATGAATGAAGGAGGCAGGATGACTGGTTTGGTTATTAGGCTAGGTCACATAAACAGTGCTCCTGTCCTGACGCTTCAGATGTTTTTTTTTTTTTAACTGATTAGGTTCTGAATCTATCACAGTTTATTCATGGTTCATTAGGCAGAAGGAGTGTGAGAAAAATCTGAAGAGCCTTGTACAAGTGTACAGAACCTTAAACCTCAACACAAAGAACCATTTCAGCATAGAAAGGCTTCGTTAAGTAGATATGATTTTAAATTGAACTAATAATATCATTAAAGAACCTTCATTTTGAGACTGTGCTGCAATATCGGGATTCTGGTGATGCTTAGTGCCCTCCTGGCTGTACAGGGCACGTGTCTCTCTCTCTCTCGCTCTTTTTCTCTCTCTGCCTCATTCCCTCCATCCGTGCCTTACTTATATGAACAGCGGCAGTCATGTCCAGATTACATAACTTGCTTCCCCCTCCCTTGTTTGTGTGGTCCAGTAGAAGGAAATGCTCTGTGTGGATCTCATTATAGTGTTATTTGCCAGGGGTTAAAGTGCATTGTGATCATACATGTCCTTTCTGGAACTCTATGCCCATCATATGAATCTCATCAGGCAGGTGCTTGTCACTATTTATCTATCGTTCTTTCGTTTTGCCTGAAATGCTGTGTTTTTGGGATTATATTAGATTATTCTACAGCGAAGAGGATTTAGATTTACTAGTGTCCACTCTGTATGTGTGCTGAGCTGTGATCTTTGTGACAGACAGCAGTCAGTTTGCCGCTGCTGGGGAAATGGACATGCTTTTGAATTATGAAGTATGTGTGTGCATGTGAGAGGAGGACAAGTTAAAGGAAGAAAAATGGAGAGCCAGAGAGGAAGAGAAAGAAGGTTGAGCGAAGGATGGAGCGTTAACACTAAGAGAAGGCAGATGCCAGTCAGTGGCTGGGGTTTGCATGCAAATGAATTTGGAATGTAATAGAGGAGGGTGTATTTATGTGTACGAACAGATGTTATAGTGTGTAGGTGTGTTTGTGTCTTCACGCTTAAAGGAATGGTTTACCCTAAAATGAAATGAAAATGAGACTTCATGACATGTTGTTCCTGACATCTGTGGTTTCCTTTCTTGTGGAACACAAAAAGAGACATTTTGAATAATGTGCTAGTCACTCTTTTCAGTTCAACAACAATGGATGAGGATGTTTTTATTGTTCATCGGCTGGAAAAAAAAAATTCGTTATAGTTAGTGTATAGTTGTTTTTTCCCCTATTCTCAATTTAGAATGATTATTAAAGGCAAAGGCTATTTGCACTAAGTGAAAGTAGCAGTATTTTCTTGTGTTTGTATATATATGTGTGTGTATATATATATATATGCCTCTCTGAGCTGATATATGAAAGATTCGATCTTGGGTCGGTCGCTACATGCCACTGCTCCCGTCATCCGATTGGTTTCTTTTGTAATTTAGCGTAGCTCAACCAGACATTGGTGGGCGGAGTTTATATCAGTAGCCTCTGCCAACAAGGTGGCTATTTTGCACTTGGTGTAAATAGATACTCTGGGGTGCGTTTCCCTTACAACGACGTAGTTCACTGTTTCACTACCATAGTACGATGCATCGTTGGAAAAATCAACTAGCTAGTCACGACTGTTTCCCGAAACCCACTGTCGCAAAGTATCGTTCAACCACGTTGGTTTCGCATCTGGTAAGAACTACTTTTAATGAAACTGTTTGAGATCCAATTAACGCTAGATTTGTTTTGTATAAGTTACAGACATGTCATCTGAGGACTATTTCTAATTGTTCTCAGTTGTTTTGCTTTATTACCAGACTAAATATTTGGCTTGTTCTTACAAAGTAGAGCACGTTCGCACATGCGCACTCTTCAAACACGTTACTTCAAATCTTTTGACAAACTAAAAGACGTAAATTACATTTGTGTGTATTCTAAATAAAAGGCACCGGTTGTACTGAATGTCAGCTTGCTTATTTTGCTCAAGATAAGGATTTATTACCTCCAAATGTCATGCAGTATAGAAACGATGCCTCTAACCACAGGCCGAGAGCTGTCGTTCAAACCACACAACTTTGCGATGCTGTTTGCAAATGTCCGTTGGAACGATGGTTTCGGGAAACATCAACTCGTTAAACTATGCTGATAACGACGGAACTTGCGACCATAGTTGGCTAACGATGCTTTCGGGAAACGCACCCCTGATTATTAAAGCGTTAGCGTTAGCATTAGCGTTATCGACCTTGGTGTGACCAATCCTTAAGACTTTTTAAATCGTTATGAAATGGAAATTTCAACTGATCTTTTCTTCCTTATTGTGATGTACACTGCTTTCTCCCAGATGTGTTTCTTTTAAACACTGTCATTTAGCTCTGTCTTCCCAAGGGCTTCCATAATGAGTTTATGCACCATATTCGTCTTGCGTGCTTGTGGGAACCCTCTAAGTGTCCAAGGAGCTCATATCACGTAACACTCTACAATGAAACCTGATGTTCATGATAGTGTAATAAATCGAGCCCTGACCTCGCTGTAATTTCCAGCTGTTTAATTGGCTTTAATTGGGACAAATAAAACACACCAGCTCAGGCCTGCGTTACTAAGAGATAACCTTGACTTTCTATTTAGCCCCGCTGTCTCACAGTCCTGGGAATTCAGCCCAGCCATTCCGCTTGCTTCATATCTGACAGTGGAATAGCCGCTCTTCGCTTCCAACATCACCAATCTGGACTGTCATCAATCCAAGCAGATTGATAAAAAAAGAGAGATTATATCCAGGTTCTCCTCTGAGAGCCACGATTCGCTTCTGATTTTTAATTATATGTACACAACACAGAGGCAGCGATGTTCAGAGGTCTTCAACAGATCTGCACCGCGATCAATTATTCATTGGGTATTAATTCTCACTTTTGTGACAAAATGAAAATTCAAGGCTAACGATAAATGTTTAACTGTTCGTCTTGCATTAATATGTGTTAAAATATAAGGTGTACAATTATACTTATTAATATTTTACAGTGATTATTTTAATTTCTTTGATCGTGCAATACTAATCTTAATCGTATGAATGCTATTAAACTACTGGCTTAAATTCAATACAACATTGTATATATAAGTTATAAGTAATATAAGTTGTAAGTTGTAATATATTAAATAAAATATAACATGAATATTTTTGTATTTTAATTGCATTAAATATCCCATCTATTTGGATTACACAGTTTTAACGTAAACTGAATTACTTAATGAGATTATTTGTCCATCTCTGTTCTGTCTCCATGTCCACTGATGTATGTTGTAGTTTTTAAAGGTGCAATATGTAAAATATTTGGGTATCTATTTACAGAAATGCAAAATGACGTCCATAACTATGTTTTCAGTGGTGTATAAAGAACTTACTTAGGCCTTGTCCACACTGATACAGGTATTTTTTATAACCGCGAAATTTCTGAAGCGGTTAGGCCGTTCGTCCACACGGAAACGCAGTATCAGGTCACTGAAACTGAACATTTTTGAAAACCCCTGCCAGGGTGAGTATTTTCTGAAATGCTGATTGCAGTGTGGTCGTGTAGACAGCAAAACCAGAGTTTTTGCGCCGCTGACGGCTTCTGATTGGCAAATGGGGCTTTATGGGGCTATTTCATAGAATAATGTGAATTCAAGTATAGTTTTATAGAGTATAGTAATTTAAGTATGAAGAGTAATGCTGATTATCTACAAGTGTGTTGTGGTGCTCATGATAGTTCTCATCCACTTTCAACAGAGTTTCTCAGAAATCACTTACTGCACCTTTAAGAAGATCTCTTGCCGTATCTGTGTGCAGTTTAAACAACAACAGGTCCTCATCTAACACAAGTCTGGGACCTGAGAATTAGTGCCCGTTGCAATCACTTTTTTTTTTGCTTATGATTTGACGAACACCAGCTAGTTTTAAGGCTTCATATGAGACGGGATTTAGTTCTCTGTGTGATTGCTTGTGACCTGACCATATGAGAGCAGAGGACCTGTTGATCCAATCATGTGGGGATTCACACTAATATGAAGTAACACTTTTCAGTAAAGCTGAGCTTGGGAGGCTGCCTCTGTTACCCCGTGATGTTTTCAGTGACAGCCAAAGCTTGAGCTCGCCCTGTAGTCATCCAAAAACACCCACCCACCCTGTGCGATGACATCGGACATCTGGTGTCATATTCAGCGATTTTTATTTATTTATTTTTTTTTTTTGGACACAAATGGCTTGTTTTTGTTCATTATCTTTATAGGCCAGCACATTTATTTGTTTATTGGCATGTTTGTTTGATATTCAAGTGATTTTATGCTTAAGTAAATGTTTTATCAAAAGTAATTGCTGCTTCAAAGTATATAGCTCATTTCTATTTATTGGACCTCTAATTTAATACAGAACACCCACAGGGGAAACTGAAAATGGCATTAGGCTTTATTATGAGATTGAGTTATAAATCTGTTTTTGGAGCAATTTACTGAAATCCATGAAACTTACTGAGCTCGTCTCATTGGTTGCTTTTAAATGGTTAGATCACCCAAAAATGAAAATTATGTCATTAATGACTCTCCCTCATGTCGTCCCAAGCCCATAAGACCTCAGTTCATCTTTGGAACACAGTTTAAGATATTTTAGATTTAGTCTGAGAGCTTTCTGTCCCTCCATTGAAAAAGTATGTACTAGATACTAGCTGTACTAGGTATACTGTCATTGTCCAGAAAGGAAATACAGACATCATCAAAGTAGTCCATGTGACGACAGTGGGTTAGTTAGAATGTTTTGAAGCATCGAGAATACATTTTGGTCCAAAAAACAAACAAACAAAAAAAACGACGACGTTATTTAGCATTGTATCCAGTGATGTAAGACGCTGCTGACGTGTATCTGGTGCGTCAGTGTATTCGGGTTCAAATAAAAATGGCTGGGCAAAAAAATGCAAGTCTTCCTCTGGCCCCATTTACACAAAGGGAAAACGCAGATATTTAATATATAAGATATAAGTGACAGTGTGTTTTAGTACATTGACTTTATTTCATTTCTAAAGGTCAAGGAAAGTTTGGTTCTTTTAAGAGGAGTAAAATTGATCCATGCTGGCTGGCCTGCTGTGAATGTGATAAATCTGGATTGACAGTGATGTGAGTGGATTGGAGGAAAAATACCCTTCAATTGCTGCTCACTGAAGTCATTCTGACAGTCCAAGCATATACATGCTAGCCTTTAGCCGTCATTAGAGAAAGAAAAAGAACAGCACATCTCTGCTTTGCCACTATATAGGCTTCTCAAAAGCTGTGCTGGAATCAAATCTGAGGTGTATTGGAGATTTTCTGAGAGGTTCATTTATAAACATAGTCTACTGTGACATGCCGGCTGCCAGTATGTGACTTCACTCGTAAAGTTTCTTTGTGTTTGTGACTTGAGTTTTATTTCCCTGAGTATTGTTAACTATTAAGTTTTGTATATGAGTGTGAAAGAGAAAACATCGCTTGGATTTAGTTCGGTGAAGTGATGGGTTGATTCCGAGTGAGAAATCTGTCCCTGAATTGCCTCCACATTCTTTTTGTGACGTTCAAAACTTGCAGCGGAGTTGTGGATGGTTGCTGGGGCGTTGCTGTGCGGTTGCTAAGGTGTTAAGAGTGGTTATAAAGAAAGTTTCTAGGATGTTCTGAAGGGTTGTTAGGCGGTTGCTTACTGTCAAAAGTAGAGCTGTGAAACGATTAATCGCGATTAATCGCATCCAAAATAAAAGTTTGTGTTTACATAATATATAAGTATTGTGTATAATTATTTTGTATATGTAAATACGCACACAAGCAAGGTGAATACATCAGTAAAACCAAACATATGGAGATGGTTAAGTGATGCAAACTCCAAAATGTATTTGTTTACAAATCATAAACTATGGTAATAAAAAGGCTTTTGAGGTCATAACATAATTTTGCAAGGTGAAAACTAGGTTTTATACATCTATAATCTGCCTTTGTAATCATAATTGTATGTGAAAACAATTAAAAGTGCTTGCTGTTTTACTTCACCTAGTGTTCATTTTTGTTGGAAACTGCAGTGATAGCCCCTCTGTCACCTCTCTTACCCCCAGGGGTATTAGTACCCCAGTTTGGGAACCACTTGAGAGAGAGCTCAAGAAAGATGGAGTAAAAAATTAATGCAATAGGCTAGTCCATCTTGAGACAGGCTCTTTAAAAATAGCTGTTACACACATAATTTGCATAATAACAATAAGACACTGATTATGAACTCCTCCTGTCAAGGTGAAAACTCTCGGTGTGGTGAAAATATTGTGTGTGCTTATTTTGGTCATCTACAGCAAGCGCAAAGAGACTGCCTTTGAGGCTTTTTTTTCTATTGAGTTGACCAACGAGTCTTCGTCAAAATTCGCCACACAGGCTTTTCATTTTTGTATTTTCTTAACAATTTCTTCATCTGAAAGGTGTAAGTCTGGGATTTTTCCCTGCTTTGTTTCATAAAGTCAAATAATATGCAATCGCACACCCTTCCCCAGTACTTCCGATTTGAGGTAATTCATGTCTGTTGGAACAAGTTCGAAATACTTGGGGTAAGGACGGTGTTCAAATCCCAATGAGCAATGACTGCAGCCAGTCTTTATATAGTTTCCAATACTACTGTTAGGGTTACTTTTAGCTGAATTCTCTCTAACAGCCAATAGTGCTGTTTGTTTAGCTGACTAGCTGATGATTTTTTTTTTATTATTATTTTTTTTTATATGCCATATGTTGTAGACTTGTTTGGATCCACCTTTTCTGGGCAAATGTAGCGTTGCTTTTTTTTCTGAGCATGCTGGGCAATGGCTCAAGATGTGATGTTGTCAGGGATTTCTTCAGTGATCTGGGACAGATTGGAAACAGCTGCTCGGAGGCTGACGGAACTGGAATTATCAGGCATTGAGTCTAAACGATGCGATTTAAAAACGTAGATCAGAAAAGAAAGATTATAACTGTGTAATTATGTATCGTAATTAATCAACTTATTACTGAGCACGTCCGCGGTGTGATGTATCTCATATTTTACGACTCTGTTCTCTTTAAATTGTGGTCATTCATTCATTTTAAAGCAATAGTCTCCCCAAAATTTTAATTCTTTACCCTTGTGTTCTGCTGTATCATTTGTTTCTTTTGTGGAAGACAAAAGGAGATTTTTGTATAAAGAAAATGGATTGACCTTCGTAATTTCAGAATTTTAGATTTATTAACGATTTTGTCACTTATGCTCACCAAGGCTGCACTTATTTAATCAAAAATTCAGTAAAAAAGCTTTATTGTGGAATACTGTTTCCCTTTTCTTTTTTAACATATGTTGAATGTATTCCTGTCACATGATCCTTCAGAAATCATTCTAATGTGCTGATTTGATGCCAAAGAAACATTTCTTAGTATTATCAATGTTGACAAACAGTCGTGTTGCTTGATATTTTTGTAGAAAATGTGATTTATTTTCAGGTTTCTTTGATAAATAGAAAGTAAAAGCATTTATTTGAAATAGAAATATTTCGTATCGTCACTTTTGATTCATTTAATGCATCATTGCTCAATAAAAGTATTAATTTATTTTATAAAGCATATTTCTGACTGCAAACTTTTAAATGGTGTTGTAAATTCACTATAAAAGTAGTTTGTAAATTGTGTGATATATTCAGTCTTTTGATGCAATAGTGAGAAAAAGACAAAGTTTTTATTTTCAGTGAAAATATTGCCCTTCATCATAGGAGATATGATTTTCTGTGAATAATGAAAAATACTTTTTTTAATCTAAACTTTTTATTCGATCTTGTTTCGAAAGTTTTGTTGCTGCTTTTTATTATTTGAATAATCTGTTTTTCTCCCAAACTTCTGATCAATATGGAGAAAAAGGCCTGACAGGACCCTTGTTTACTCTGCAGAGATAATTGATTCTCACTGCTGTTCTGATCAATTTCATTTCACACATCATTATGTCAGCATAAATATTGTCCCACTGTGCCCACAGATGCTTGTCTTTTCTTTTTGTCCTCTTTTCAAATGTTATCTTCGCACCTTTCGATTCATCTTCGCTGTCGGAGCTCCACAGAGACTGTTAATGTGTTAACGAGAACGTGACCTATTGTTATCGTCCTCTTTATTTAGCTGAGGATGTAATTATAATCCTACATAGTACATTCTTTCCATATTAAATTTAATTCCTTTAAGCATTACGGTATCGTCAGAATTTGTGAAAGCCGTGTTTTTCATGGCTTGTGTTAAAAGACTATGGCTTTGAGCAATTGTAAGAGCTTTTAAGAGGGTTCTTGTGATGCCACAAAGCAGCTAAAGGAAGATCAACAAGCTTTCTAAAGGTTTTTGTTGTTTTGTTTGCTAACTTTATCCTTCCTTTTTCTTCACTGTGTTCTGATACATGAAGACAGAAGTAAGCACAGAAAAAAAATCACTTCAAAATAATTGCTATATTGGAAAGGTCTTTAGGTATTTTCTCATCTTTTTATGGAACAGCAGAAGGAAAAAGACAAGTGAATGGGAGAGAGAGGCAGAACTCAAACGCCAGTCAAATGTTTTTTTACACTTGACTGAGTTTTTTTTTATGATCTTAAGACCTTTTGACCTAAAGGTTTAATGATTAAAATGGCTGACATTAGTTTTATAGTCATGCTTTTATTAATTTGACAAAACAATCATTTGAATTTATTAAAATGATTTTTTTTTTTTGTTAGAAGAATTTGCTGTAATTTAGGTAAGGGATTTTAAAGAGATTCAAATATTATATTTTGATATAATACCCATACTTCCCTTACTTTTATTCAGCAAGGATGCATGAAATGAATCAATCTACAAAAGTTTTTTTTTTATATGCTGTTCTTGTGAACTTTCTATTCATCAAAGAAATCAGCAAATCAGAATGATTTCTGAAGGATCGTGACACTGAAGACTGGAGTAATGATACTGAAAATGTAGCTTTGAATCACATGAATAAATTATATTTTATAATATATTCAAATAGAAAACTTATTATAAATTGCTGTAATATTTATTTTTTACAAATAATGCAGCTTCTGTGAGCTCTTTGAGACTTCTTTCAAAAACAATAAAAATCCTTAATACAAACTTTTGAACTGTAGTGTTTATACCTGATATACCTCACTAAATTTGGTTATATTTGTGTATATATAGTTAATCAAATGTTGTCTTCTCTCTCTTTTCTCTGGTGCTGTTCTCTGTTTCTGATGGTCCTATGTTAATTTGAGTAGCGCACCGAATAGATGAGTGCAGATTCTCTATCTCTGCCTCTTAGTGCATGGGAGTACCAAAGGCTAATTGAATAGCATGGCTGTAATAGGCTAGATTTAATTTGCCTTGCCCTCACTGAAAACCAATTAGGAAAACGGTGAGGAGGGGTGGCCACCTTCTAGACTGACACTCTCTGCGTCTGCAGTTTTTCAGGTCTTGCAGCCGAGCCATTCGGCAAATGTTTGCCTGTGCTCACAGGATTCCAGACCTGACCCCAAATGGCCCCCTGGTTGTTGGGAAAAAAAGGCTTAACCGTATTCACAGACAGCCAAACACGCTAATTAAAATTGATAATGGACAGAGAACAAGCTCAGCTCCACAAAGCTGACAAAATGCGGTATTTTTCAGGCCCTTGTTTGTTTAGAAGTTGGACATTGAGCCGAGGGGAAGGTCAGTTTTGTGGTGCTGAAATGGCTTGCTAATCTGCTCTGAATGTTTCTTATTGTATGGGAATTGTTTTAGATTGAATTTATTATTTAATTCATGGACCTAGGACAAGTTTTATACCAGATGGTTGGTATATTCTCTAATAAATATAAACAACTCTCAAAAAATGTTTGAGCATTTTTTTTAAGGTTTAATCTAGGGCTGTCAAACTATTAATCGCGATTAATCGCATCCAAAATAAAAGTTTGTGTTTACATAATATATGTGGGTGCACTTTCTATAATTATTTTATATATATAAATACACATACATGCATGTATATTTAAGAAAAAATATACTATTATATATATAATATTATTTATATATAAAATATTTATATATAATATAAATTATATATAAATCAATCTACAGTATATACATGAAAATATTTCTTAAATAAATACAAGCATGCGTGTTTATTTATATATATAAAATAATTATACAAAGTGCACCCACATATATTATGTAAACCACAAACTTTTATTTTGGATGCGATTAATTGCGATTAATCATTTGACAGCCCTATTTTAATCATAACTCACTGAGTTATCCCTAATATAATAATAATAATAATAAACATAATAGTTATTTATAATTTATTATACATATTTTAAATTAAAATGTTTAGTCATAAAAAACTACTACTTGTATCACTAAAATACTTTATTAAACTTCACGAGCACAAAAAAAATCTAACAAAATACATTATTTTAAATGGCAAATCATGTTTCTTTGCCATTAATTGAAATTATATCATACTTTGTTTGAACATATTTAAATACATCTAATTTAAACTTTTATTATTATTATTATTATTTTTCAGGCATTCGTTGTATTGAATGTGCACGACGTATGAGTAGAGAAACAAAATAGTCTTTATTATAATCCACAAACTGAAACACAGGAGATTTCTGGAGAATAACGTTACACAACCACTAAACATCGACGTGACCGGACAATGGAACAGAAAAACGGAGGGCTTAAATACACAGGGGATGATTTACTGAAACAGAACAGGTCAGATGTGTGAGACTAATTAGCAAACAAGGAAACCAACTAGCAAATCAGGCAGGCAAAACGGTAACAGAACACAGAATGAAACCAAAACAGATTATTATTATCCTCATATTGCCTGGAGTTATTTTTATTGAACTGGGAGCTGACCTTCAAGCACTCTGAAGGAGAATAAACAGTCTGAGAATCATTGTTTTGTATTACTCTTCTGTAATTTAACTTGTCTGGCTAGGACTAGTTTATAAATTTCAAAGGTAAACACTGATGGTGGATCTTTTTCATGCTCTCTTTCAGCCCAGTTTTGGTTTTCTTGCCTGATCATTTATTCTCTCCCTTTTGAGGGCTGCTGATGTCCAGATGTCTGTTTGTGTTATGGACGTTAGTGTGGTGGGTTGCCGGAGGGTTGAGCTTGTGTTGCCCAATTGCCTGTTGGCGGGGTGTAGGAGCCATGCAGCTGGGGACGAGTAGGGCTATAAATACCCTGCTGCTCACTCTCTTGAGGCCAATGGCTGTGCAATGCACTAGCTCTTTCTCTAAACTACAGCAACTCTTTCAGCATTCAGCATCTGAAAGGTCATTGAGTGGTCAGCCATGCAAATGACGGATCTCAGACGACTGTGTGATTGTAAAGGTTCTTCAGTAGTTCTTTGTTGCACATTCGGTTCCGCAAAGAGCCTTCTTATCAAGAGCCATTTTCTCTGTTTGGGGCGATTGACTTCTAATGTTATTTCTTTTTTTAGGATTGACTGTCTGCTCTGTGATTTAATGAAATTGGGTCCAATTTGGAAAAGATAATAATATAAAGATGATAACAAGTAGATGATAAAGATAGATGATAAAGATAATAAGCATAGGGGTGTAACAGTACATGTATTTGTATTGAACCTTTTCGGTTCGAGGCTTCCGGTTTGGTTTGCATACAAACCGAACGATTCCTTGGACCATTTTTCCTGCCGACAAAATTTGCGTTGATGCGGCCACCACAATGTTGCGCAACAAAAAATGGTAAGCATAATGAAAGTGGAACAAAACGGCGCTACTCATTATGTGCTTCACGGATCGTTTATCAGTTCGGACCAGCAACATCTGTGCAGCGTGAGCAACCAATAAAGAAAACATTTGAATTCGCCACTGAATTAATAACATCGCTGCAAGATCTAGTGTGAGGCATTCACATTTCTCTGTTATTAACCGTAGATCTCTATTAGATCAAACAGCGCTGACGTGGAAACCAGGAGAAACATTGTGCTATGAATGAACTACAGTAGTAATACTTTACGTCCACAGCAACATTCACCAAGGATTTAATATAGTAACACTAACTTACCAGTTTGGCTGGAATAGTGGAATGCTTTCAAGTACTTTACACGTCTTTTTCCAGCACTTCAAAACTCAAATATTATATAGATTAACACTAAAAACACTAAATTACATGAGAATACACACACACACACACACACACACCACAAACTCTCAATCAACATATACCCAACCACAGCCAAAAGAGAGTTGCATGGAAACTTAACACAACATGCCTGGTGGTCAGCAGGCTATTCAAAGCTATTTGTTTTCACATACTTGTCAATGATCAAACCATTTTCCCTTCGCAGCTATTTGCACCACAGTCTAATTTTAGCCCTTTAGATTACCCATGGTTCATCCCCTCAGTGTAGCGTTTCTGAATCTTCTCCAGAACAAAGGCCGCCCCCCGTTACACCTGGCTGCTGCCATGAATTAGTAAACATGCTTTTTGTTCCTTCTGCTTCCTGTGATCTGAAGGGCTAAGCTAACAGTTTGGCTAACTCATCTATCCTGGTCATTTAAGAGCGGACGCTTAGGCAGGTGTGAGGATCTGAAGATCTCAAATGCCATATGTAGGTACTTTAAACTGAAACTTTAAACTGATGAGTCATTACATGGCTGTTTTTGGTGCCTTTTATAGCACATTAGTTTCTTTTATGAAGTATTTTGGACTCTTGTCAAATGGAACTTTAATAGTTCAGGCTGCAAATATAGCCAATATTAGAGATTTGCTAGTCAAACTAATGCGTTTGATTATAAATGACATACAGTGAAATCCAAAAGTCTGAAATCTTTAGTGAAAATGCTTTTATTTTAGCATTTTCTATTATTATTATTATTATATGGGTGAATGACATACAAGTCTAAGATAAAGAAAAGGAAAAATATTTTAAAAATCTAGTTTAAACACGCCGAGTTCTTAGAAATGTATGCTTGTAATTCTGTTGGTTTCAAATGGTTTTGAAAACTTGTAGACAGTTTTTAAAGACAGTTTCAATTTATTGTCTCTAAAAATGTCATGTGGTAAAACATAAAAGTTGCCTTGATAGTAAGGTCTTCCTACGCTATCTCACGACCAATTTGTACCAATTTGTACCAATTCGTACGATTTTTCTAAACCCACGTGATAGGTAGGTTTAGGGGCGGGGTAAGGGGTAGGTCATTCGTACGAATTCATACGAATTGGCCAATTCGTAAAATATGTACGATTTAGCAAAATTGTACTAATTCGTACGAGTGAGGTCGTATGAATTGTTACGAATTAGACACTTTTTAATCATTCGTCGAATACGTACGATTTGGTCGTGAGATCGGGTTGGGTCTTGCGGTATTGTACTGGTATACTTGCACTAGTAGTATTTTGTGATTCACGGCTATGTAAGGACATTTCTGAAACACACAAGCAGTTGACCAATCACAACACACTGGTCCATCCAACCAATCAGAGCACGTGTTTTTTCATATAAACAGGGGTGCTTTTCCCAAAAGCATTGTTAGCCAAATATGGTTGCAATTTTTACGTCTTTTCCGACATAGTTGAACGATTTCCCAAAACCATAGTTCCAAAAAACGTCCGCAAATAGCATCACAAACTTATTTGGTTGGAACTACAGCTCTTGAGCATAGAGCTTAAATAGCTCATGCAACCTAAAATTCAGTACATTCTATGTCTTTCAACCCATTTAAATATACATACATTTGAATCTATATTTTAGCGGGTCAATAATCAGTGCGGTTTTTGAGGAGTGCGCATGTGCAAATAGGGAACTCCGGAGTATGACATACGAATGAGAGAACGCGCAATGAATCAAACATCAAATGAAGCAAAACATCAGGGAACAAAAACAGTGTCCTCAGTTCGTCACAGCAGCATATTAAAAAAAAAATAGGTTACGGAGAGAAAGCTGCTGACTAAATGACCCACATGTGTACTGGAGTAAAGTGTACGCCAAATACTGCATGTTAACATGATTTAAAAAATACCAGTTTTTTCTTGTTTATGCAAATTAGCTATGATAATGTTAAATGCATGAATTGCAATCTCGAATCGATTAATTAGCAAAAGTTATTACTCCACAACCTGCATGTGACATCATTAATGACAGCCATATTGTTTAACTAATGTGGTTGAAATGACAGAGGTGCGACTGGTTTTGATAGCTAGTTAATTGCATCGTACCATAATAAACAGACTGTGAAGAGAGGTTCTGCTATAATAATGTAAAATATATGAAAGTGTTTTTGAACATTTAAAGCATGAAAACCTATTCTAGTTGACCCCAACACTAATTCCAGACTTTTTAAAAGGGCATATTAGGTGCTCTTAAATATAGTGAAATGGGAACTACAAGGAGATCTTCAGTGTGGTCTCACACTTTTGGAGATTTTTTTGACGTTGCATGTGGTTGTTTCTTAAATGATCAGTTTTTCACTCATATTTTAATCAGATCATAGCAGTCTGGCAGTCACTTGAATTTGTTAGCTTTTCAGTAACTGAGCGCTTTTTCTGAAGCTAAACATCTGGTTTAGCTCCTGTTATAGCATTCATGTTACCTGACTAACAGCAGCAAGCAAGATTATCTGTGTGTGTGTGTTTGTTCATTTACAGCGGTTTAATATACCCACACACATGTTCATACCTGTTTGTTCATTACTTTCCTCACATTAAAATGGAGCAGGTGATAATGTTTTGTATGTAACCCAAACCAGTTTATGGACACACACACACATGAACAAACAGACATGTTGATAAGCTCTTGTTTGCGTGCCAGAGTAGTAATGGCCCCTGGTAATGTGTAAAGAACATGATGATGGTGTAATGTTGCTTTGTACTCACTGGCCACCTGCTAAAGTCCTTACAGGAAACCAGCACTGTTGACAAGAACCACAAAAGAGTCACTCTGCTAACAAAGAACACGCAATGTACACACAGACATACTGGCTAGCTAGACTAGGCTATTTATTTGTAGATCGTTTAGCTTTAACAATCCCTTTTTTCCTGCTTAAAAAAATCATATTAAAGTTGATACTGTATTTTCAGTTGAACTTCAGTTGACCTTTAAGTAGCAAAAATGGCAGAGATACGATTATATATGTATAATGTTTAACTGTTTGTAAAAGTTTTGGTCTTGTATGCTCATATGCTGCTTTTTTTATTAAAAAATACAGTAAAAGAGAATTATTGTGAAATGTTATTGCAATTTGAAACCATCCACCCATCCATCATTTATGTACTTTTATTTCTGTGTTTTTCAGAAACTGCGGAATGAGGTGTTTCCATTGCATTTATCTGAATTACCGCCCCAGCATGTGGAAGCATACCGACTGCTAGAGGACAGGAAACACAAACTTTCACCCGAGACCGCCGCCCTCTACCTGCTTCGACAACAGCACAAACTTTTGGTCAGTCAGCATGCATCTTTACTATTAACCGTATGGCAATCATGCCAAAGACATTGCGTTTGCTTAAGGGTTTTGCGTTAGGAAGTAAAGATGGAGAGTGTGTTAAAGCTAAATAAATGTTTGCTTAAATTGATTTTAACTCACACTCGTATGTGCATATATACATATATCCCACTGGAGATTGTTTGGAAGTCTTCAGGCTTCTCTTTGATGTTCTAGTCTAGATGTAAATTGATTGCATTGATTACATGCACACACCAGCTTATTTTCCTGTCACATTAGTTCCTAGTAGACATCTTCCCAGTAGAAGCTGTCCGTGAGTCATCAGATTTCCCATTTTAGTAGCTTTTAATTCTGTAAAAGACGTGTTGTTCACAGAATACTGGATTACATGTAATGAATGTCGGCCCAAATGTATCAAGTTGAGATTTATTTAATTTGGGGCGAATTTTCATTAGGAGTAAAAAACTTATGTAGTGCACAACATCTTTTATTGCCATTGGCTTATAGCACACATACAATGTCTATATAACTATGCTATTCACACTATAAAACTATCATTTAATATTTAATTTTTTGTGGGCTTTGTGTTGGTGCATTTCTGTTGGTGATGACCGTGTGGCATGTTCGATTTTCTTTCTTAGTCTCACGTTCTCTTTTTGTTGTGTTCCTTTTCCAAAGAAATCGAGTCCATTGGAGAATGATGGTTATAGGCCCATAGCCTTGACATCATGTGTCATGAAGCGTTTTAAGAGTGTATTTGTTAAAGACAGAGGTAAAACCAGTTTTAGATCCATTTCAGTTTGCCTAGAGAAAGTTTTGGTACAGACTACAGGGGATTCTATTAACACTATTACTTGTGCTATTGTGAATCATTTAGAGAGTCCAAAAGCCTACGTACGATTGCTATTTGTTCATTTTAGCTTAATACAATTAAGCCCCATGGTTTAATAAAAAAATTGAAGCAGTGGGGTGTGAACTGCTTCAACTGCTTCAAGTTGTTGAATGTTGCCGGTTTCCGCTTCCTTCTTCCTTTTTTAATTAAATGTTTTATTCTTTTTTAACAAATCTAATTCAGCAGGTTAAGATTAACCATAGTTTATAAGGAAAAGTATAGGTGTTCCACAGGGCTACGTTAGATCCCCGATTCTCTTAATGCTCTATACAAAATGAATGTACAAGTTTTGATCCTAGTAACCTCATAATAAAATATTCCAACACATTCTCATCCTTTGGCGTCATATTGGTGACGCCATATGACATTTCGTCGAAATTCTATGCACATGGCACCCTTTAGCATCAATATAACACGCACTGTTATGGGTAGGTTTAGGTCTGGGGTAGGGTCTGCTATGACGCCTTGGGTTCTGCGTGTTATATTGACGCAAAAGGGTGCCATGTGCGTAGTATTTCGACGAAATGTCATATGGCGTCACCTACGTATATGACGCTAAAGGATGAGAACGGACTCAATATTCTGATGATACAGCTTTGCTTAGCCTCTTGTATGAAAATACTAATTGTAACGCAGTTAGATGTTGTGGGAAGGAGGAAGCGGGAACAGGCGAACATTCAACAGCTTTAATAAAATAAATAAACAAATACATTGCGAAAGTAAAGGCAGCTGTCCCTCATGAACGACTGCTGCCACATATAATAAAACAGAAACACAACACAAAATCCAGGCCTGGCCTCTCTCGTCCTTCACTGTCGCCGCTCCTCTTATTTTTCCGCTCCTCCATGAGAGATACGAGACTGATGCTTTGCGCAGGTGTTGCTCAATCATGCCACTGGCCTTGCGCTGTTCTCCCACGGCCCTCTGCCTCGTCCTGCTCGCCACCCTAATCTTTCTGTGTATCATTTAGAGATAGAAAATGGTGTAAACTTAATCAATTCATTATAAATGTAACTGATTTTTGATCCGAGGTCAATAGGGAACCACTCATATCTATTCATAAGATACCCATTAAACAAGTGTGTTCTTTAAATACCTAAGTGTTTATATGGATACCTTACTTATCTGGGGATTTGGTTACATTTTCTGTGAAGATTAAAGGTGATTATACACAGGGCAACTTTTTGAGCAATGTTGCTGAACAATCTTGCCAAGTGATTGTTCCTTGGGCACTTTCCCATTAAAAATGGACAATACATTTCTATTTTGATAATTTAGATCGGACGTGGGCCCTGTGTCTCATTTGGTTGCCCATTGACGGCAACATTGCTCAAAAAGTTGCCCTGTGTATCATCACCTTAAGGGCCAGATTTACTAACAGCTTGCACCAGCGCAAACCCTCTTTTGGCTTTAAAAAACTACAGTCAGGATTTACTAAAGACACACAGTGAAAAATGAACGCTGAAAAGGGTTATTTTTGCAGCTGATTGCTTATTATACAATTGTTGGAGTTTTCATTTCAGACGCAAAATTTATGAGAGGAGAGTATTTAAATGA
This sequence comes from Cyprinella venusta, assembly GCA_038021265.1. Taxonomy (NCBI): domain Eukaryota; kingdom Metazoa; phylum Chordata; class Actinopteri; order Cypriniformes; family Leuciscidae; genus Cyprinella; species Cyprinella venusta. The sequence continues at coordinate 18,300,593 of CM075872.1, forward strand.
ATCACGCCAGGTGATTTATTAAGGTTTGTGCTCGTCAATTTACTAGTGTTTACTGGTTGTTATGGAAATGATCTGGCCCTAAGAGTTTACGGGGTAGAACAGAAAGTGTATTTATTTTACCAGGCTGTAATTGAAAGTATAATACTTTATGGTTATACTGAATGGTTTGGTTCAATCCAACATCACAGTTCGGTCCAAAGCTAAACTTTTCCTTCTGCTAAAGATAACAGGAAATTATTTGAAAAAGGCAATATCAACCATTGGTGTATTCATATGAGCAGTCTGTTATCAAGGAAGCTACCAAGATATTATCTGATCCTTCACATAACTTATATAGAATATGAGTTGCTGCCTGTGTGTAGATACAATAGTCTTAAGAAATCTTGTACCTATGTCGATTAGATTTTTAATTCAGCAATAATAATTTGTTATTTTTGTTCTTTGTGTTTATAATGTGCATGTGCATGTTTCATGGATTATGTTTTTGGTCAGTGTATGTGTGCACCATGTCTAAGTCCAAGACGAATTTCCCCATCGGGGACTGTAAAGTGTATTGAATTGAATTGTGGACGCGCAGAGCTGGAGTTTGTCTAGCCTGTTAGTTGCTTGGAAACAGCATTTTTATAAAAGCAGTCCATTAGCATGTTTTGGTGTGTCACATTTTTGCATATTTCAGTAATGGAGAAGAAGCATGAGGGGTGCATGTGTTTGTGTGTATGTAGTGGAGGCAGACCTGAAAACATCTTTCTCATGAATAATGGTTATTTTGCTATTTTGCTAACTCTGGAGTTTTCAAACCGGAGACTCGCAAATAGGGGTACAACGATTGTTAAGGGGAAACAGAAAAAGACTGTAAAAATCCAAATTTTTATATAATATATATATATATTTATATATTCTGAAGGATCATGTGACACTGAAGAATAGTGTAATGATTCTGAAAATGCAGCTTTGCATCACAGTAATAAAATACATTTAAAAATATATTAAAATAGACAACAGTTTATTTTAAATAATAAATAATATTTCACAATATTACTGTTTTAACTCTTTCACAACATAATAAACACAGTTGTATGGAAGCTTGTTTCTGCGATAAAATGAAAAATATAAAAGGTAATTGCGACTTTTTATCTCACAATTCTCAATTTTTTTTCTTACAATTGCAAGTTGACTTCTCGCAATTCTGACATTATTTCTCAGAATTGCGAGATATTAAGTCAGAATTGCGTGATATAAAGGCGCAATTGCGAGATATAAAGTCAGAATTGCGAGATATAAAGTCAGAATTACAAGCTAAAAAGTCAGAATTGCGAGATATAAAGTCAGAAATGCATGATAAGTCGCAATTGCGAGTTTATATCTCACAATTCTGAGAAAAGATGTCAGAATTTCGACATATAAACTCACAATTATGTGTTATAAAGTCAGAATTGCGAGATGTAAACTCGCAATTGTGAGAAAAAAAGTCAGAGTTGTGAGATAAAAAGTCATACTTCTCTTTTTTCTCAGAATTGCGACTATGTCACGCAATTCTGACTTTGTATCACCCAATTCTGACTTTATATCACGCAATTCTGACTTTATATCACGCAATTCTGACTTTATATCTCGCAATTCTGACTTTATATCTAGCAATTCTGACTTTATATCTCGCAATTCTGACTTTATATCTTACAATTCTGACTTTATATCTAGCAATTCTGACTTTATATCACCCAATTCTGACTTTATATCACGCAATTCTGACTTTATATCACGCAATTCTGACTTTATATCTTACAATTCTGACTTTATATCTAGCAATTCTGACTTTATATCTTACAATTCTGACTTTATATCTCACAATTCTGACTTTATATCTTACAATTCTGACTTTATATCTAGCAATTCTGACTTTATATCACGCAATTCTGACTTTATATCTCGCCATTCTGAGAAATAAAGTCAGAATTGCGAGATATAAACTCGCAATTATTGTGAGAAAAAAAAGGCAGAATTGTGAAAAGTCACAATTATTTTATTTTATTTTTATATTCAGTGGCGGAAACAAGCCTCCATACAGTTGTGATATTGTGCAGCTGAAACATTTCAATTTCTGACTTATTAAGATGGGAAAAGCAACATGTCACACATCTAGATGAAAATGATACCCCTGACATCACCCTTTCTCATTTTCCTCTGCCTCCAAACATCTCCCATTAGATGGGACAAAAAAAGAGAAGAGCTGATGACACAGGAGAAATCAGCGGAGTTGAAATCTCTTCCGTCTCTGCCAACTTTCACAATCGTTTTTTTCTCTGACTGTGCGAGAATTCATTAAAATTTCACTCAGCCTGCGGCCTCTCTCTCTCTTCCTCTCAATCTATCTTTCTTCCTTTGCCTTTTCACTCTCTGAATGAATGGAGCTTTGAATAATGTAACCAGTTTTAACAAGATCATAAAACCCCCCCATACAACATTCATAAGCCAGTTAACTGAGGTTGAGGATCTTGGGGATGGCACACACACACGTTAAGCTCACCTAGTTTTTCTCACACACTCGCACGTACATGCAATCGGGCAAGTGCACTCTGTACAGCACGCTCAAATGTCTCTCTTCCAGACGCAACCACACACACATACTTGAATTCCGCAGAGGATGAAAGAGTGACGCAGGAGCTGGAGAGATGAGAGAGGGATGCCTTGAGGATGAGGATGAGAGACAGAGAGTGAAATCAAAGAAGCAGTGATGTAAGAGAAGCCCCCATAGGTCCTGTCCTCCTGTCCGTCTGTTGAGAAAACATCACCAGCTCTCTAGCGCTACCACAATTTAGAGGACTGTGAATGTCGTTTATTTCTAAAAGCCTTTAATTATATGTTTTAGTTATCATATATTTATTATAGCCCTGAAGGATAAAAAGGTTGTATTGATAAGAACTGTACAAATACACCAGAAATATCTGAGTACCCAAGGAACATAATTTTGTTGCAATAAAAAAGTGCAATATTTCGCATAACTCTTTATAATATAGAAGAGAAAAGCTCCATTTGAAATTTCAAACCTTCAAGTGCAGTATTTGATGCAAAACTGTTTATTGTTTATGGATGGATATGGTTTATTAGGATGCATGTGTATAGAATGAATACAATCAGATTCAGAAAATTCCAATGATCTTTTCTGAATACTGTGTTGCTGGACTCTTTGCATACTACTGTATAGTATTATAGTACAATTATTATTTGTTAATTAATATTTGAATTTTCAAAAATTTCAATTATCTGTAAACATATGAATCCAATACAAAACATGGTAATACATTTTGCTATGCTATTTTTATCAATAGTGCTCCTGATTCAGTGATACAGGAATATGTGGGTGTACAGACTGAGTGTGTGTGTGTGTTACTGTGCAAGTGTGTGTCTCCTTTAAGTCTGTGAAAACGAAATGTGACCTTCATAAGAAGATGAAATACACTGTGAGCAATAGACTTACATTGATTTCTGCAGCAATTATTGCCATTCCCAGCTCAGCTAGTGCATAAATATTGATGTTCCATGTTGAGACGTTCAACATTCAGTGGGTGTATATCAGCATGTATGTGTGTTTTTGCATTGCTGCTTCTTTCACTTTCTCTCTTACTCTCTCTATATTTGCTTTTCACATTTTCCATGAGCATTCAGCTCATATTCACATTGTCTATTTTCAAGCCGTTCTCTCTTCGCAAACACGTGCATAACCGAATGCCACACATTCTTCCAGCAGACGTGTCAGACGTCACAGTGAGAATGCACTCCAAATCTGTAACATCTAATTTTACGCTATCAAAAGGAGGGACATGTTCAATCTCACAGCCCTTAATTAGATCTCTGGCACTGGAGGTGTGCGTGTTCGCACACACACATCAGTGTGGGTGTGTGTTTGTGCTGTAGAATTAGCAAGAGGCATCACAATCAGTGTGTGTCAGATTCTTGCATGCATGTTCGTGAAAACAAAACAAAACAGTGGAGCATCATAATTTTTTATGTTATTTGGTTATTTGATGGCTCGTTTACAACACCTTATTTATATGTAGTTCAAATGTTAAAGCTGCAGTCCATAGCTTTTCCTCTTTGTCGCCATCTCTGTTCGAAATCTGCAATTGCAGGCATTCACGGAATTATCAACGTTACGTGAGTTGTACTTCGACACCCTCGATACGGGACAGCGTGGATGAACACATTGTTTGAGGAGAATGTGAGGCTGTTAGTCACCGTGCCGGTGTTGATACTGGCATTCAGAATCACAGATTATTAATTTTGCAAGTATGACCAACATAATAATTTTCACTGGAAAATGTAATCTGAACTAGTAAATAACTTTTGTTCTGCTTCTGACATTGCAGTAAAGTGCGCCGATTAAATCATATCATGCAAAACCGTGCAAATTATACTGTTCTCAAATTGTTAATGTTAACAACATCAGCATTGCGTGATTACATGTTATGTCCTTCCGATATTATCCTTGTTTTCTCAAGGGCCGGTTACAGTCTCTTTTTTTCTGTAACATTAGCCACTCCGAAGTCCGAATGAAGTTTTTTCCATTTTACAACGGATGAATCTCACTTGTCACTGTTGATTGTTGTTTGAACCTTTCTCGATCCGGCATCAAATGGATAAGTTTAATTATATCAAGTGCTGTGAGAAAAGGCTATAAATCTCCTCCTCTAACATCCTCACACACAATATAGCCTAATAGCCGAGACTCCTTCTTTATGTGTACAGATGTGACGTAATGACGCAAAGACTTGCTCAAATCTCCCGCGGAAATCCACCAGTACCACTGAAGTTAAAAACATTATTACAAGCTTACTGCTTTGAATCGAGCTATGGCAAGCAGATAGTTCTGAACACTGCTGGTTATGTATTTTCTCAAATATATATTTTGGATAATTTTTTAACCCCCAAAAAGCTACGGACTGCAGCTTTAATTAGTCTTTCATATTTTAATGGGTGTATTTACAAACACAGACTCTCCATGTATTCCCTCCTCATTTTATGCTCATGCAGAGGAGGATTAGGCCACTCTCGCTGTGATATTTCCAGAATCTCAGCAGGTCGAAGCCAGTGGGAGAGAGTTTTGACACTTTTACATGTGATTGAAGCAGCAGAAATAGGTATAAAAGTGAACTAAACAGGAGTATATAGATGAGAGGCTGCTACAGTACAGTGGTTATTATTTAAAGGACAAGTTTGGTATTTTAAACTTAAAGCCCTGTTTTAAGATTGGTTCTGATGAAACAGAATGGTTAAGATTGAAATTTGGACACATGCTGCTGTCCTGAGAATTTCGGTTTCTTTGGTAGCACTCCCCCACCTCCACAATGGTTGCATAGGTGCACTGGAACAATCCTTCCTAAATTGCATTAAACTTAAGACGTGAAACTCACCGAGTGGTCTGGGGTGTTCACTGTTTTGCTCACACAAACAATCGCTTCCAACAGGTTTTATCGTAGTTTTTGTCCAACTTGGTCTTAAAACAGGGCTTTAAGTGTGAAACACCGAACTTGTCCTTTAAGGCCTCCCAAAGTAATGCTTGGACTATAATTTAGTGCACCAACACTGTAGAGGGTTCATACTGAAATAGCAACACTTTATGTCAAAATGGTCAGCGTATTGAGTGTTTAAATCATCCTAGTTTTAGCCTCAGATGGTCTGTAGGTTGTTATAGAGCCCAATTGATCCATTTTGCATACAAAGATAGCGAGAATTGGAAGTAAATCGCTGATAAATTGGCCAATGTAGCATTTACAAGGTACAGCTTGTGTGACAAGGGTTTTCTCAAATTTTGGAGGCTCATTTAAATCATATTTGTTATTCATATTCAAGACTTTTGTTTGAGCTACTTATATTTAATCACTCTTGACAATCAACTGAAAAAATACACTCACCTAAAAGATTATTAGGAAGACATGAAGATCTGAGGTGTAAACCTGTAGTACCAGGTCCTCAGACTTCATGTCAAATATCCACACGCCAGTCAAATAGCCTTTTTCTGTCTAAGTGGATGGTTTTTGGCCAGTAGAAGCTTTAATGTAGACCACGCTTAATGCAGGTCATTGAAAGTCTGGCTACACATGACTAAAAGCATCTTAGGTAGTAAAGAACACAAAGCATGTTTTGGGCCCTCAAGCCATCAGCAAAACAAGAAATAAGGCTTGATTGGGCAGTGTGTATAGTTGAGCTCCACTCTGCTGTGTGCTTGATTCAGCACCATGGCCAGCTCCTCTAAGTAGAGAAAGAGCTGCATCGAGTGGACTACAGTACATTCCCTCAAACCGTGTATGTCCTGCGCCAAAGAACCAGTTTGTCAACACTTCATTAAAGTCTCATCAAAGAGCTGACTAGTCATGATGAATAAATTATTTGAATAAATTATTAACTGTTATGGTTTTACTCAGTGCCTTGTGGTGGAGAGATGCTACAACAAAAACCTCACTGAATTTGCACAGCGCTTATGTTTCTAATCATCTTGCTGCAGATGCAGTCTTTATCCTCTTTTAACAGCTGACATCTTTGTGGGATTTTCTTTTATTGTCTTCACTTTTGAAGAACATTAATAAAGTAACACTTGCTTGTTATCTGTTCAGTCAAATTATAGAAAGATTTGTCTCCATTACTAACACAGTGTCCTACTAACCAGGCACAACATGACAGGATTCTAGTGATGTAGTTTTTTCTGTTCACAGTAAAAGAGAAATGCTGCGTTACATGATAAAATCACAGCTGATTAAAACCATCAGAGAGATCTATGTGTGCATGCTCATATATAATATCTGATGTATTCGCAATATTGTAGGGATTCTAAATGTCGTCATCACCATCAAATGTTTAGTTATTGTCAAAATATTAGGGCTGGTTAATAAATATCGATTTCTCGATATTAATCGATTCTCATTTTTACGGACCGATATCAATTCTTAAATCTCACGAATCGAAGATTAGTCATCCTGTTTCGTTTGAATGAATGGAACATTGTATCGCGGCTGCGCGCATCCAAAAAATCGCAATAATCTTTGTCCTTTGTTACTATTGATATGAAACAAAGTCTCAAATTTCAAATTACGTCCATTTTCTTTAGAAATTCAAAAACATAAATAAGGTTTTGGCGCTGTGGTGTGAGATCGCTCTGGCGCAGCTCAAGAGAAACAGCAGTCCTGATCTCTCTTCCGGCTTAATACCAGTTACATCGCAAAATAAACATGAATAAGCATCTGAAAGTGTGTTAAAAGATAGAGTATAGCTTATCGAAATCCGTATTAGTGCACATTGATTTGCTCAATCAGCGTTTCAACCGTGGAAAGACGTCAGTTAAACAGCTTGTTATCAATGTCATGTATCATCATATTTACCTCAGAAAACCCACATAAACTCATTAGTCAGCTCGGAAAAATAACTCTAGAGAGGAGAATTTTGTTAAATATATACACCATATTACATATGCATTATAATCTTAATGTTCTTCAATATTTAATGCATATTTGAATAAATCTGGCAAGTTTTTATGACAGCCACCATTTAAATGTTTATATTTCATATAATCTTCTTGCTATAAAAATAAATAAAAGTGTAATTTAAGTGTTTGTATAGCTACAAAACAGTTACTTATTACCTTCATATTAGACTAATGAAGCCTAGTAGGCTACAACTAGACTCCCATAGTTTACAGCATTAGTTAAGAGATTTGATTTCCTTGAGAAAATTTGCCATTTATTGTGACTGATATCCAAAATAATCAATATTGAATCGAATTGAATCGAATTGCAAGCTTGTGAATCGAAATCGAATCGAATTGGGAAATTTGTGTCAATACCCAGCCCTACAAAATATCATCAAATGATTAGAAACCTATTATCTTTTAAATTACATAACATCAATTTAATGAATAAAATGAAACATCATCTAGTTTATGGAGAAGGTTCCACTGGAGGAAGAGCCTTTAGCACCGTCCACCAGGGAGGGTGCTGCTGAGACAGAGGTGCGCACTCTGGCTGAAAAGGGAGCGTTCGAGGACTTTGCATCTTTGTGAACCTCCATAAGAAAAGGTGCGGGCCTAGAAGATGGCGGGGCACTGTCCCTTTTCAGGAAACATCCATCCAGCCTGTTGTGCTCGGGCGCCTCCCACTCGAGGCCAAGGCTCTCCACGGCCTATGAGAGCAGATGCATCAGCTCTGACTCGATGCTGGCCCACTTCCCCGATGACTCGGGGGCAGAGGAGGGGAGATCCACAGAGCTTGCCCAATCCTCACTGTCCGACGCCAGGATATAGCAGCTGGCCTCCTCCGCAGATACAGCTGCCTCGTCGACATCAATGCGGCACTATAGTGGGTGGAGGTGCAGTCTCTAAGAAAAACGCCAGGCGAGTCCTCAGATTCGCCAAAGGCAATAGCTCGCAATGATGGCAGTGAGCGCGAGAGACGCTAGCTCTTTACAAAGACGCTAGCTCTTTTAGGAGAGAGAGATAGTGTGTGAATTGCAGCGGCGAACACACACTCAGCAAAGTCAAAGGATATATGCACCGGACGGCGGCTGAAGGCATCGAGATAAAGGCCAGCGGCTTCAGATGCAAAAGGCTTGTCCCGCAGAAGGCTTGTTCTCAGACGGCGAAACTTCTTCACTCAGGATCTAGCGATGCATGAGCTTCGCTGAAGAGATGAAAAATCAGATTATATCAGCCCATCGAGCTATATTTATATGCCCAGGCCACGCCCGTCTCATGTTGGATCTGACGTCACCAAGGGCCTCTTTCAATAGGCTGCTGCAGTTGCCGCAGGACAGCCAATAGGCACGCAAGCCTTCTTGCCTATGCCTGCATGCTGCCGCTATGCGGTTTACATTAATTCAAAATTAAGGATAATTTTTGGCTTCAATATCTCATGGAAAAGAGGTTTTCCCCTAGCGTGAGAGATTACGCGGTACAAGAGAACCTCTCGTAAGAGAACTCCATTCACACCAATCATCCATTGGTGTGGATGCTAATATAGTTATAGTAATAGTAATAGTTATAGTAATCTTTATATTTATTGCTCTTGGTGTAAAGGAGCCTTAACATACTTTTAACCGATCAGCATGATAGATTAACTAACATACCTCTAACCGCTTATTTTGATGGCTTAGCATACTTTAACCAGTTAGCCTTATAGCTTAGCATATTGTTAAAGCTACAGTGTGTAACTATTTTAGTTTATTCTTGGCTAAAAACACTTAGTTCTTTCAAAAATATATGTGCTCATTAATGTATATTTACTTTGTTCAAGTAATAAAGTATTCTCGTGAGTGTATAATATGCCATTGAAAATACATACGGGTAAGGGGTTCTAATGTCGGTCGCCATGTTGCCCCTCCATCTTGAAAGTGCATTAGCCAAAGAGGGACATACCCGTTAATTCAAGCTTTGCCTTTCGCGTTTACGTTTGAGTAACACTCATGGACGAGGTCGAACTGGAAGCCATGTTAATCTTGGACTACATTGGCCACCGTAGGAGTTTAAAACGAAATTTGAATTGAGAGGAACAGAAACTAATATTAACTAGATGATCATATTTCCTTTCACCGCTAGATGGGGGTAAAAATCCAATAGTGTAGCTTTAACTGATTATCCTGTTTCACTTCTTGCACAATATGTCTAAGTTATTATACACAATAAAAACTAGCTTTCTGTGTGTATTTGCATTAAGATGAACTGTTTGTGGACATATCTATCAGTGTGTCTGTGCAAAAGGTTAATGTGGATTTGGGTCGGTTAAACCTCCTCTGTAACTCAATCAACAGGTATGGGATCAGTACACACTGTCGCGGTATTGAGTTACGGTGACAGCGCTCGAGTCGAATGGCGTTCACCCAGACTTCTGGAACCTTCATGAGTATGCAGATGTGTCTGTCTAGAGAGAACTGTTAGTCTAGTCTGAGTGTTTGTGGTGCGAGCGCTGTCGTTGGTGGGGAAAGAGCACGATGAGAGAAATTAGCCTCCAGTATTGCTCGGTGTGTGCATGGGAGAAGGTAAGCAGGGGGAGAAGAGAGAATGATTGTACTGCACGTAGTTAATGCTGTCACATGTGGTAAAGACTGCTTGATCATCTAATATACTGTACAAGTCTGTTCTGTGCTTAGATCTAGATCTAGATTTCAAAGAACCATTTATGCATTTGGAGCACTTATTCTGTTAATTAATGCATGAAAATGAGTGTATGTATAACCCAAATGTGTGAATGTTGTATATGGACATTTTTTTTACTATTACTTCCCAGATTTTCATTGTGGATTTTCAATGTGGCCATAAAACAACACATAAAAAAAGAAGACTGGACTACTTTTTTTTTTTTTCAGAAATGCTGCCTTTATTTAATCAAAAGCGACCGTGTATGTGTAAATACACATACAAAAGTGTATGTGTATTATAAATGCCTTTATAAAAAAGGCATTTATAATACACATACAATTATCACAGTTTCCACAAAAATGTAAACCCGCACAAATGTTTTCAATGTTGATAATACTAAGAAAATGTTTCTTAAGCACCAAATCATCATATTAGAAGGATTTAGGAACGATCATGTGACACTAAAGACTTTAGTAATGGTACTGAAAATTCAGCTTTACATTACAGGAAGTTTCATTTTTAAAATATATTCAAATAGAAAGTTTATTTTTAATTGCAAGACTACTGTTAGATGAGGCCTTGGAGCAAATTCTGTCAAAAAAACATTACATCTTTTCCTCAAAAATTGTTTGCATGTGTAACATTCGAAGAGTTTCACCTCGACAAATAGAAAATGTAAGTACAAAATGTCCTCATTTAGTACATTTATGTGTGTGACTGTGTAAATGCAAAGTGTGTGTGTGTCCTCATCAAGCTGGTTTAATACGTTTTTGATAAAGACTTTGCTCCCAGCTGTGTGTAAGACGGTATCTTACATTACTTGTGAACTCATATTAGGTAATACAGCAAGCACCTCAGTGGTGTAATAAGATCAGCTCAAGGCTACGGAAAGTCTGATCTCTGATCATCTCTGATGTTCGCACCCTCGGCAGGGTCCATTTCTCTTTCTCCTCTCCTTTTCCCCTTCGCTTATCTCTTTTCCTCCGATAATCGCTCTTCTCATTTCACTGCAAGGCTAAAATTCAGCTGAAATCTCTGGACATCAGAGGATGGATGAGATTCCCTATCTCACCCTTACCTTTCTCGAGAGCACTCTCAGTGCCCCGTGGTTTATCGGTTGGAAATCAGTATTAATATACTGATTTGCATAACGTCATGTTTGTTCGCCACATGCAGAGAGAGTATGCAGTTGAATCTAAAATAAATCTAGTTAAAGACAGAAAGGAAACATTTAACACATCTGTTTTATTTGCCGCAGCATTCTTGGAATATTACTGCTGTGTTACCAAGGTAACATTCCAATTCAGAATAAATTGGCAGTGATATACCGGTACAGTTTTGTGTAGGGTGTGCCAGACACACACACACCACAGCGTTCTAGCCTGCATCCTTCAGAGTACTCACTTCAAGTGCTCTGCCCTTTAGAGTGAGTAGGTTGTAGTGATGCTCACTTCTGAATGGATTTCACAGTTTGTTTATTCTATAAATTGCATTGAAGGTTCAGCAAGATATATTCATAGAGATATATATCTCTGACCATATATATGTCAAAGTTTTTATTGGGTCAAAAAATGGTCTTCAGTGATGGCGTACGAACACAGACATCCACACGCACAATACAACGTACCCTACCCATGTGAACTGCGATTCCAGTACTGACATTAAATCCAAAATAAATGCACAAAAAACAACAGTTTTTAATATATTAAAGCTGCAGTCCATAGTTTTTCCTTTTTGTCGCCATCTCTGTTTAAAATTTGTAATTGCAGTTATTCACGGAATTATCAACTTTACATGGGTTGTGCCTCGGCACGGCACAGTGCGGATGAATGCAATGTTTTGAGGAGAATGTGCAGCTCACAGTCACTGTGCCGGTGTGGATACTGGCATTCGGGATCGAAGATTCTACTTTTTGAAAGGATGAGCCTTTATGGATCCGGATATAAGGATAGCATCTGAAGCATTTGAAGCTGCTCGCCTTCATCTGGATTCTGGAAGTTTAATTATATCAAGTGCTGAGAAAAGGTTTTAAATCTCCACCTCCAACATCCTCACACGCAATATAGCCTACTAGCCGAGAAACCTTCTTTATGTGTACAGATGTGATGCAAAGACATGCTCGAATCTCCCGCGGAAATCCACCAGTACCACTGGAATTAAAAACATTATTACAACCTTACCGTTTTGAATCGAGCTAAGCTAAGCAGATAGTTTTTAACACTGGCTGGTTACGTACTTGCTCCAAAAATTATTTTGGATAATTTTTAACCCAAAAAGTTATGGAAAGCAGCTTTAACTTATCCGATTTATTCTTGAAATGGAAAAAAAATAATCACTGTCTGGACTAAAAGAAACAGAGTGCTTGGAACTATTGAAAAATCTGTTAGTGTATATGTTGAAAAGGTGAGCAAAATGAGCAACAAAGTAACATATTACACATTATATAGAAAAAGTGGCAGTTCTATTATTTTGCATTTACACTCATGTACAGATCACAGATCATTTGACAATTGGATTCAATCACGCATTTAAATAAGGTTGTCCATCCAGAAACTTTGCCATGTGTAGTTAGCTACAATTTATATTATGTGCAGGAAGAGAGCAAAGAAGCACTCTTTAAAATATTCCTGTTAATCAATGAAGCTGTCTGTGCTGTGCAATTATTGACATTATTGACATTGTGTTTATATTATGTTGGTTGTAATGAAATGGATTTGCGAACATGCAGAACTCGCGCTAAACAAGAACTCTGCTGTTTTGAGTTAATTTATGCGGATTCGGACTATTTTTAACACATCTGATTGACTATTGCGTTCATGGGCTCAACAGATATGTGTTATTGGTCACATACTGGTTCCATATTGTGATTCAACTGAAAAAAGTACGGTGTGGACTTGGTTCTTTTCATCGGTTTTTGAATGGATTTTTAAAGGTGGCCATTGCACTCAAAAATGTGTGCGATGAATTGTTACAGTTGACTGTGGAGGGACGGCATCTACATGATTAGAGAAGCCCAGCATACATCACTAAAGAAGTCTGTATTGTCAACACATTCTCACCCCAAGGTGTCACCTTTGACCATGCTTCAATATTTGACGTTTTAGGCGCCCTTTAGCGTCACTTACATGACGCGATCCCACATTTATGGTAAAGTGCATCTTTTTTTATTCTGCGTCACGCATTTCGTCTTTGTTGGATTCGCTACATTGCTACTTGTGACAAACATGCATTTACAAAATAGATTTGATTTCATGCTAACATTCTGGACAAGAGCACAGTCATAAATTGTGGGTGTAACTACATCATTTCAAATGTAAATCTTCATATCAGAAAATATTATTAAAACATGTCTGGTCACTATGCAAGTGATTTTTTTTATGTTGATGTTGGTAAGGTGTTGTTTCAATGGCAGCACACATCCCTCAAACAAAGTAACATTGAAATAATCAAGAAAATGTCTAAATAATGCCTTAATTAAAATATGAAAATTCGAAAAGCTCTTTGTGAGGGTTCGGTTTAGGGATAGAGGAGAGAAACCCTTCATTTTCTCAGTATAAACACAATATAAGTCAATTGTAAGTCCCAACCAGTGTGTGCATGTCGTAGTTTAGTGTTCTCCTGCTGCATTGGCTGTATGAGCTGGAGATTTGGGCAAACTTAAGGAATATAGATGATCTTCTGCACCAGTGATGACTCATTCACACACGCTCTCACACACACATGCACACCCTGCAGATATAAAGAAGGAGAGATCGGGTGGAAGAGAGATAGAGAAAGAAATTACAGTGATGGAGTGAGAAATACAGTGCATGCTTGGTCACACGCTCAGACACAACACACTCTTGTTAATGCATGCATACACACGTACAGTTACATTATAATAACTGGAGTCAATTTAGCCTTAGGATAACTCACATAAGAAAATTCTGGCTGACATTTATATGTGTGTTTTATGCATGTGACCTCCTATATTTATCTATATGTGTAAGCATGCGTATGTTTGAGACTTTCTTTGACATTTAATCGTGTGGCTCTAAATCCACCATCTTGCCTTCCATTGCATTTGAAATGCACGTGCGTGAGTGTGTACATGTGTAGGGGTCTTTCAACTTGAACAACTCTTTCACATTTGATCATTTTTCGTTTGTAACTGAGCCACATCCTGACACTGTAAACTCGACAGGCGTCTGCTCTCCAGGGCCTGGCGGACTGACTGAGTGTGAGCATGGAGAGAATGATTGATGTGTGATTTCAAACAAGATCAAGCGTTAGAGAAGGACGAAAGTTGGTTTGGACACAGTAGGTTGCCTGTAGTCGGCATTGTTTAGTGTTGCTCCATGAGTTGTAAACTGTAATTGCTTTTGATAATGCATTGCTATTAATTAAAATGGTTAAAGGGATACTCCACTTCTTTTGGAAATAGGCTCATTTTACAACTCCCCCAGAGTTAAACAGTTGTGGTTTACCATTTTCGAATCCATTCAGCCAATTTTCTGATATTTAGAATCTGTAAACAGACCGTTTCTGGTCTCATTGACTAACATAGTATATTTTTTTTCCTACTATGGAAGTCAATGAGACCAGGAACGGTCTGGTTACTGGTATTCTTCTAAATATCAGAAAATCGGCTGAATTGATTCGAAAACGGTAAAACTCAACTGTTTAACTCTGGGGGAGTTGTAAAATGAGCCTATTTCCAAAAAAAAGTGGAGTATCCCTTTAAATCTTAGTATTCGAGGTTTGGCAGGTATAGCTTTTGGCTCCACACTATTGTTATCTCAAAATATTTTGAAAGTTAGGCCTAATGGTCAAAATCATGAAAAATTTAGTCCGTTACGATTCCACTGCCTTAACAGTTCTTTCAATGATCCATTTAGTACTTTTCAGCAAGAAATATATAATAAAATAAATACAATTTATTTTTAAACTCTGACATTTTTGATAATAAATAGCCTATATTTAAAACAATTGTTGCTAAAGATGAAGACTGCTTGTTTGATTTATTACCAAACCCTAGCTCAGAAGATTCATTTGTTGAGGTATCGCTTGCCTTGGACTCCACTGAACTCACTGTGTGGGTTTGGAGTCAAACTCATAAGGGTGATTCGTTTTGGGAATCGTTTAGATTGTACTAGTTCTGATTTGTTTTGATTCACTTAATAAGGACATAATAATTAGTTCAAGAATCAGATTACTGTGGTTGTGATGTGTTTTTGATTCATTTTGTGAATTGGCTCATAAGCGTTTTTAGTTTTAAGAGTATTTCATTAGGGTGTTCCAATTGTATCCGTAGAAGAATTCACATGAGATAACCCCATGAATTGAACAACAAACCGTTTCAGCAATTAATATTTTTTTTATTTTTAAATATAACTGTTTTTTTTGTTCTTAGCATTATTTACTGTATATTGAATTTTTGCATCTTTACTTCCAGTTTGATACAGCTTTTAGTTTAATTGTATTTGCACAAATGTTAAATATATACTATAAGAGCAAGAAAATGCGATCCAAATACTGTGCAGGGAGAGGCAGAAAACCCAAAAGGGCCTATTTAAACCCTCCCCTTAAACAACAAGGGGAAAAAAATAAACTTTAAAATGAAAGAAAGAGCTCAATAACAAATATATAAATGTATATGACTGAATCAAGTGAATTTAACATATTAACCCCCCCAAAAATATACATACCAAAACAAACCCCTGTAGCACTCATAAATGAATAAACAACAACAATGGGAAATATACACACACAATTACTAAGCAACAATGAAATGATGATATGCATCTTTTATAATATATTAAAGATGAACATTTTATTGCTAGATGGGATAAACCATTGCATAATCCAATACCCCTAAATCTTATTGAGTATATTTGACTTCTAAGTGAGAAATTCTGTAGATTGACAAGTTAAGTGATAGTAAACCTGTTAGTTTACTTTAAAATACATCTTAAATTGCTCTGAAATGTTACCTTCACTTCATCACTTGAATAAATGAAAACACATATTTGAGAAATATTGATGTCATAAATAGTAAGAACTTGAAGTTTCTGAAATAAACGTCCATATGAAGTATATTCATTTGATGGGGTTGCAATCCTTCCAGAAAAAAAAGTTTCTGAAGGATTTTTTTTTTGAAGAGTTGTAGGAAAAGTGCTTGCCCAAACAATTTTACAAAATGAGAGATATGGATAAATGAAACTATAGTAAAGTGTAAGAAGACATTCTTGATAAATCCTAAGGGTATATATATTTTTTATCACTAAAAATAATACAATTAGATGTATTAAGGTTTAAAGATAATTTATTTAAATTAAACTAATTAGAATAATCGTTTAAACTATCATTTACATTCCTAATCAGTAAATTACAATTTGAATGAGAGAAAACTACAAAGTTTGCTAGGCCAAAAAGATCGTTAATTGCTATTTATTCTTATTCTA
This sequence comes from Cyprinella venusta, assembly GCA_038021265.1. Classification (NCBI taxonomy): domain Eukaryota; kingdom Metazoa; phylum Chordata; class Actinopteri; order Cypriniformes; family Leuciscidae; genus Cyprinella; species Cyprinella venusta. Next base: position 18,317,153 of record CM075872.1, read on the forward strand.
TTCTTAGCCCAGTGAGTCAAAACAAGCGTGTTCCTTTGGCTGGACGTGATCGCTCAAATAACTCCCTCTGTCCCAGAAGGCTAGAATGGTCTCTCTGACTGACCAATGTGCACAGGTCACCACAGCGGAATTGCATTGTGGGAACAGAGCTCAGTTTCTTTCCATCTCTTTCGTACAGTGTAAATCATCATCTTGTGATTAGCCAACAAAGCTGCCACATGATATTTTAGCACCTCCTAAACGTTTTAAGGCCAGCGCACACTCCCTCAGTGACAGCTCTATGATTAATGAACAGCAGCTCTGACAGTGAGAAGAGCATAACCTGCTTGCATTATATAAAGAGACTCCAGGTCGCCTCTATAGACTTCTCGAATCATTCTGAAAGACTCAACTCATGGACTGATATCAGAGCTGATGTGATCAGAGAAGCTGTCTGCATCTCTCTGGAGACGCCCGCTCTCTAACACACAACCGAGAAGTTGATATGAATGTAATCTGTTCAGGAGTGTCACCACAAGACGACTTCCGAGCCTGTTCAAATCATAAGTCACTTGATTTTCTCTAAAAATCCTTCCTGTTTTTGTTTGTTATATGTTTAAAGGAGTAGTTCACTTTTAAAAAAAACTTTTGCTGATAATTTACTCACCCCCATGTCATCCAAGATATCCATGTCATTCTTTCTTCAGTCGAAAATAAATTAAGGTTTTTGATGAAAACATTCCAGGATTTTTCTCCATATAATGGACTTCAATGGGAACCAAACGGTTCAAGGTCCAAAAGATAGTTTCAATGCAAACTGCAAAGTGTTCAAAGGGCTTTAAACAATTTCAGAGGATGAATAAGGCTCTTATCAAGCGAAACAATCACTCATTTAAAAAAATAAAATAAAAAAGCTTAAGTTTTATAAACTCAAATGGTCGCCTTGCTCTGTTCTGTGATGTGCGTTCGTGACTCTCCTGTTCGAACTCGTTTATCAAAATGAACAAATCTTTCTCGTGTCATTTGGTTCATTCAACAAACGAAATGAGCTAGTTGACCCTGGAAAAGATTCGTTCATTTTGGTTCCCAATGAAGTCCATTATATGGAAAAAAATCCTGGAATGTTTTCATCAAAAACCTTAATTTCTTTTCGACTGAAGAAAGAATGACATGGATATCTTGGATGACATGGGGGTGAGTAAATTATCAGCAAAAGTTCTTTTAAGTGAACTACTAAAACCCTTTTAAATTAATTGCGATTAATCACATCCAGAATTTATTTATTTATTTATAAAGTATTTATATATATACAAAATAATTATTCACAGCACACACACATTATGTAATCTCAAACTTTTATTTTGGATTAATCGCAATTAATCTTTGCACAGCTCTAGTTTAAATGTTTCCCAACAAGTATGTAAATAAGTTTACATTTTTTGAAAAATATTTATTTAAAAGTTTTTGATATTGTTTTTTAATAAATTGCTTTTATAATTCATAATGTTCTACTTATTATCAGATATTTTATTTATATTTATGTATTGTTGTTGTTGGCTGTTGTTTTTGGCTGGTAATCTTACTACCCTGTGGAAAAGACCAAATTAGGTCAGTATACTCAGTCTGGTTTATGCAGGTTTGCTACTTGTCCACCAGTTGGACCAACATAGACATGCTGTACATCAGTACAATAGTGGTTAAAAAAAATTCAGTTGCAATTATGGTGCCTTCATTGTTGGAGTGCACAGAAAATTATTTAGATTCCTCAACTATTCATTGAACCGCATCGTGCAGTAAACACTACCGGAAAACACTGTAAACTAATCTAAACTGGTTTGTTAATTTTAGTTTGTTTAGCCTGTTTTAGCTGCTCTTCAGCCTGGTCAAGCTGCCACAAACCAGCAAAAAAGACCAAGCCACCTGGGTGTTTTGTTCCATTTAGTTTGTTCTGTTTTGTTTTCTGGTTTTCATATGTTGTTGATTTAGATTTTTAGTGAAAAGTGTTTGTTTTAAAATATAAACAGGTCTTTTTTCTATGTATTTTGTTTTTGACTGAGTGTGAATTTTGCTTCAGCTGACAAATGAAAAGTGAGTTTACTGTTTCTGACTGAGGGAGTTTTGTTTCAGAGAAGTGATGATAAGTGTGCATAGGCTAATACACACCAGTGCAGCTGTACAGGTTAAAAGTTAACTGCTCTCAGATGTATTTTGAATAAATCAAACAGAAAGACAATGGAGAGATTGGTCATCAAAATGAGCATATGCCCCTTCCTTCTGTTGGCGCGTTGCATAAACAGAGGCAGTTGTGCTGTGAAATACACTGTCATTCACAGCCACACTCAGATCCCCTTAACTGAATGAAACGCCTCTATAATGCATACATAATGGCCTGGATCTGCTCGACATCATAATGGAATCAAATTACGTGATCAGATTCCCAATCCGTGTGAAAGGTCTGGAATGCCATTTGTTTTTGTGTGCATTTTTTGTGGTTTAGCGGATATTTGCACTTGGACACTTTGTGTTTCATCGATCAGATTAACCATTTGTAAGATATGTAAATGGGAGATGTGTACTTAATAGGATAGCAATTTGATCATTTAAAACGCCTGAAATGACCTTTACTGTCGGCAGAAGTTCAAAGTTGTTTGTGTGTGTGAGTCAGAGCTTGCCTAGCATTCAGTTTGAGTTTTAAACATGTTTGATCATTCTTAAAAGTTCTCGGAAGAGGATATTTCTTGCTTTTTTTCTCCTCCACTCGTTCTCCACCCTCGCCTCAGAGACGAATGGGTGCTTTCTCTACTTGACTGACTGCTGACTTACTAGTTCAGGCATCTGTAGAAAAGAGGCTGTGCAGTCAGTCAGTGTGTGTGGGCTCCTGTCTGTGGAAATCTGCTGACAAACAAACTCTCTCTATCTTCCTTGTGCTGCTGATTTTTCCATTCATTCATTCCCTGCTCAGACCTGAGAGATATTTTCTTTCAGAATTTTTAATCTGTTCATGTGCTTATTTTCATAATAGCTCCCAGTCCTGTTCAGAATTATTGGCTCCCTTGGTAAATATCAGCACAGAGGATGTTGAAATCTGCACGAATTCACAAAAATGAAATCTAACCTTTCTTTGAAGTAAATCAATTAAAAATGGGGGAAAATCTCAATTTTAAATAAAAAAAAAATTGTTCCCTCGAAAATACGTTGCCTTATTTTTTTCATTTTTTTGAATTAAAGATATGCAGCCTTCTTTGCTCATATTTATTAAAGCATACCAATAATTATGACAATAATATAATGAGCTAAATTAGAGCCACTGGTTCCACAATCTACTTTTAAAGGAGTAGTTCACTTTAAAAAAAAAAACAAACAAAAAAAAAACTTGCGCCCATGTCATCCAAAATGTCCACGTCTTTCTTTCTTCATTCGAAAAGAAATTAAGGTTTTTGATGAAAACATCGCAGGATTTTCTCCATATAATGGACTTCAATAGGAACCAAACGGTTCGACACATGGTCTTATCTAGGACCCTTTGAGTCATGACTTGAAAAAAGATTTGTTCATTTTGAGTCACGAACGCGAATCACAGAACAGAACAAGGCGAGCATTTGTGCTTATAAACCTTAAACTTTGTTATTTATTTTTTAAATGAGCGATCGTTTCACTAGATAAGACCCTTATTCATCGTCTGGTGTCGTTTAAAGCCCTTTGAAGCTGCACTGAAACTCTCATTTGGACCTTGAACCGTTTGGTTCCCATTGAAGTCCATTATTTGGAGAAAATCCTGGAATGTTTTCATCAAAAACCTTAATTTCTTTTCGACTGAAGAAAGAAAGACATGGACATCTTGGATGACATGGGGTGAGTAAATTATCAGCAAAAGTTTTTTTTTTTAAGTGAACTACTCCTTTAAGCTTACAATGCTTTTGTGAAACGCAGCCCAGGATTTCCAGGATTTTATTTGTTCTGCCAATAAAGGCCTGAGTAAGGGCTGTCTCAACAGAACCCATCCTCTCCAGACAGGGCAGATTATCCTGTATGACACCTGTGATCTCATTGCGGTTCAACCTTAAATAGAGAGCACACTTGTGATTGCTATGTAATGTTGAGGAGCAGTAAGTCGTCTGATGTAATTCCTCCACTGTCATCATGACTGTCTGTCCAATCAGCATCACACTGGTGCTGATAGCTGCTCTTTCCGACTGATGCTATATTTAGTTCTTGGTGGGCATGTTCAACTGCCAGGATACAGAAAGCATGCACAAGACTGCCTTTCACCCTTCTGCAGTCTGTTCACTGTCATGACATTTTTTTATTTCATAATTCATTTCACAAAATGTTATTATCTTCTAAAACAATGTACTCTCTCTGTATTTGTTTGACTTCATCATCGCTCAAAGACAGGAAGGGAAGCCAAAATGTGATTGTCTGGGTCTTCTGTCTGGAATTGAGGACTCAAAAGTGCAGAACAGAGAAAGGTCAAATGTGTCTGTCGTCATTCATTCTTCTCTTCCTTTCTTCCCCTAACCTATTTCTTTTTCTCTGTCCTTTACGCCTTTCTTTCATTCGCTCTTTTCGGAGTGAAACCTTTCGAATGCTCGATTTCAAAGTCGGATCAAGTAAAGGTCTGGAGTGAGATGTCAGATCTGTGATGGGTCATCTGATGTGTTTACTTTGTTTGTTGTTTTCTTGTTTATGAATTCTCTGGAGCAGACAACGAATCCTCTGACATTCCTGTCGTATCTCAGATAAGGACCAGTGAGCATGTCAACAGTAACCAAGCCAAGAGCTCATGTCTTTATGTGTGTGTGCGGGTTTTTTACAAATGCAGAGAAGGCTTTGTATTGCTTCTCCAAAAAATACTGTCTTAGAGTTTTTATTGCCAATTGGTTACTTATTACAAAGATCTCTTCATTTAAAACTTAAAACTACTTTTCAGAACATAGAAGTAAATGTTTTCCCTTCATTCAATTTAAGTGGGGTCCAATTTTGTTTTCAACAAAAAACAGTTGAAACATTCTTCATAATGTCTTCTTTTGGGTTCCACAGAAGAAAGAAAGTCAGACATGTTCGGAACAACATGAGGGTGAGAACCGTGCCACTCAGAAGTTTGGGGTCAGTACGATTTTCTAATGTTTTTGCACGAAATATCTTATTACTCTAGTCTTCAGTGTCACATGATCTTTTTAGGAATCACTCTAATATGCTGATTGGTGCTTCTTATTATCAATCGGGTTGGGTATCATTTGAATTTTAGAAATTCAGATTTTTATTCTCACCGATTCCCACTTTCGAAGTCAAACATTTAGATATCAAACATATTTATTCTGTCTTTTTGCAAAATATTTTGTTGCAGTGGAATACCATGAACAAATATCAGAACTGACCTTTGGCTAAGCCACGCCCCCTCCACTCACTCGGACAAACGGTCAACATTCAGGGACAGGCGCTATGGCAGCTGTCACATACAGTAGTAGACATTTCACAGGAAGCAATTGTTGATTTTTGGAGACAGAAAGATTATATTTCATCTCGAAGTCACCTAAAGGGCCTTAACTATGCATTGGAAGGTTATATTAATAAATTTATTGTTGAGAAGGTCGATGAAAAGCTTCAGTTGTACAGGTCACAGTGTAAACGTGATAATCCGCATATCGTTGCCATCACCGATGCTACAGTATTTACATGAATCACAACATTGTTAACATTTGAAATGAAGCTAAGTGACATGATGTACACCGCAGCTAGAAGCTAACGCTAAGCTTTTCTAATGTTAGGCTAACGTTAGCCTTAACGTTACTTTAGATTTTGAAGATAACGTTCAAATATGTTGTTGACTTAACTTAGAACAGATGTAAACATCCTTGTTTGATTTAGTTTGTGTTGTCGTCTACCGCATAATTTAATCGCTTAACTTAATCCAGAGCAGACACTTATCTCGGTTGAGATGTGGCTTGGGAAAGGGTAAACAAATAGCGTCGCCCAGCCTCTCGGGAACCTATTGTCGGAGTTGCGTGTACCCCATACACACCGTTTGACCATTTTAAACTTAAAATGACAAGAAAAAACTAATGAAAACAGACTAACTGCAATACATTTAAATGGATGTGGAAGCAGAGAATGTCCAAGTGTATTGGGTTAGCTGCGCACTGTGATTGGCTCATCGCGTTTGGGGGCGTGGCTTAGCCATAGGTCCATTCTTACACGAGGAGCTTTTGCCTGTGGTTTTAACAAAAATACCACAGCCAAAACAACTAGACTAACTAATATAAATTTCAAACATCATTAAAGACGAGTAAATAAATGGTATGTAATAAAATGAGAAGAAATAAACAAATGACCAATATCACAAATAAATACAAAGGTATATTGAAATCCAATGTAATCAAATCAAATTAATCCTTATTAAAGTTACTAAAGTTCTTCAGTCAATGGATGTGTGCACAGCACAGAAAACAGCCCTCAAGTGCCGAGTTGAGTTCTCTTTAGGGTCCTCTTGCGCTTGAATGGTTTAAAATCACATTAAAATGCGCACGCAGGAATCGATAAGCAGAATCAAAATGGAAAATTGGAAATTTGGTGCCGGTTCTAAAATGGAACCGGTTTTCGATTCCCAACCATAGTTATCTATTCTATGTTGAAAACAATTGTGCTGCTTAATATTTTTGTGGAAACCTTGATACAATTTTTCAGGATTCTTTGATTTAATAGAATGTTCAAAAGAACATTAGATTTTGATATAACAATGTAAAATTTATCACAATTTATAAAATTTTAATGCATCCCTGCTGAATAAAAGCATTCATTTAAATACGGAAGTGATAAATTTAAATTTTCCTTTTAAGAATGCATTTTTGTCTGCGTTATGGTCTTATGCAATAAACGGCTCTTCAAGGCCGGTCACCATATTTTCTTTTAATTTGAAGTGCGCAAATTAGGATGTAGCCTTTGTTTTTTGCCTGGATTTATTTATTATTACCATCCACAGATTGATGATAAGATTCCTTTAAGTAGAAATGACCAAATATTAGCAGTGGAGAAGGAGGACGTATGTGTGTGAAGTGAAGGAGAGGATGTTTTTGTACAGCGCCTGCAGTCCAATCTGTGTGCAGAGCAGAAAATAAAGCAATTTGTTATCCACCGAGTCTCTGCAGGGGTGCCTCCTCAGCACTTTTCTTACCCACTGTGTGCGTTCGAGAGAGAGAGAGAGAGAGAGAGAGAGAGAGAGAGAGAGAGAGAGAGAGAGAGACTGTTTGTAGTTTCAGTTGTGATGTGCTGTGTGTATGTTCCACTACATTACCTTAATTGGCTGGGTCTGTCTTTGTGTTCAACTAAAAAGCAAAGCTCAATCACCTTTGACTCTAACATGCTCAAAACTCAGCTTACATTCTCTTCCTCTATATAATCCCAGAGGTAAAGTTGGTTATGTTTGATAGAGATACAAAATTGAGTGTCAAATTATCCTGTAGACATCACTCGTTTTTGCTGTTCAATGTTCTTGTTTGGTTAGCAGTTCTTTCTGAAGGTACAGTACCTGCTAATTCTGCAAAGAAGAATGTATTAGCCTGTCAAAAGTTTGGAAACATTAAAATTTTTATAAATGTTTTTGAAAGTAGTCTAATGCTCACCAAGGCCGCATTTATTAAATCAAAATACTGTAAAAATTGTAATATTGTGTAATATTATTATCATTTAACATATTTTTTTTGTATTTTAAAAAATTCAAAAATATAATTTATTCCTGATGCAAAGCAGTATTTTCAGCATCATTAGAGTGTTCAGTGTCACATGATTATTCAGAAATAATCCTAATATGCTGATTTTCTGCTCATGAAACATTTGTTATTATTGTTATCCAACAGTTTTTGCAGCTTAATTACTGAAATGTATCTACGCGTGCAGGTTGCGTGTTTTTAAGATTAACTGTTCACAGTTAATGCTGCTGTACACCTTTTAAGTAAAGCTAATAATAATAACACTGTTATGATATATGAGGTAGCCTAATTTTAAAAGTATGATTTCTTGAATTTGAAAAGTCATGTGAATTAATACAGCTTTCAACTACATGCTCATTTTTTATTACGAATATACATTTTTCTAGTTATGCCAAGCTCTGACATATTTTATTGTGTGAAAATTTAGAGTAATTTTTTTTTTTTTAAATCATTTTCCTTTATTGTGAGTTATCCAGTAAATCACAAACAACAGGAAAAGTCATGGGGCGTTTGAATATTGTTGTGGACAAACATTGGTGGGCTTTAGAGTTAAAAACCACTGCTATACACTAGACAAAATCTAACTTTACCCTAAAAAGTAAAGGCTTTGCGTTTTAGAAAAAAAAAAAAAAAAAACTATTTGCCTTATTAAAAAATTGATTTTCTAAATGAGGACGTTTCCAATTGTCCCCATAGGGCGGTTTTGTCTGATTGAGCTCACTTTTGGGGGCAATTTCATTTGTGTGATCTTATTGGGAATACATCTATTTTATGGGGAGTGTGTTGTGAGCACTCATGCTCTTATTTTCATTGCTATGGTACATATATGCCCCACTGTAATGAGTCAGACTGTGTCTAGTGTTGACTGAAGCAGCCCTCGAGCATTGAGATCTCACACACACTGATGTTATGTAATTAATTCGGCCTTTTCCAATGATCTGTGATCAGTAGCATCTGAGAGGAGGATTAGAGTGTGTCTGGACGGCAGCCGGCAGACATGCTGAACAGACTCATGGTTATGAGGGCATGTGTGATCACACTTGTGTTTGCACGAAAAACTAGATTTGTGTTGTTTATATTACACTGAGTTTGTAAATGACTGTGGTTGAGTACACACTACAGCATGACAAATTAAACAGTTTTGATTTTAATTAAACTGTTACTTTTTCTTCTTCTGTCTTTGCTCTCTTCATAACCTTTATAAATATCGAATACACAGGGATGTGTGTGTAAAGAATGTGGTAATTTAACCACTGACCTTCCAATTACCGTGTGTGAGGTGGAAACAGTGACCTGTCCTTTAGCTGTGAATCAGTTCGCTTCACTCTGAATGGACAGATGAGATCGAGCAATGCCACTGCAGGTGTGTTGTCTTTGGGGTGCCGAATGCTGATTCTCATGTTAGTATACAACAATATGAAGATGTTTAACGGCTAATATCTAATTACGAGACAGAGAATTACATTTTATTGATTACTGAGGGGAGAGAAATCCATGCAACATCATATTAGCAATTTCCATAGTAGCACTCACACTAACACTCATGTCCTGTCTTTCCATAGTAACAGTCATGTCTTATGTTATTTTGTCTGAAATGTAGATTCATATTTTATAATCATGTAAGGGAGGCAGTCTTCTTATAGTTTATCGAAACTATGGAGCTTTTCATACTTGAGTTTGTTTAATCAAGGCTCATTGTTAACCATGGGTTATTTTGTTGTATTTAACGCCGTTCATACTTTATCCATGCTTAGTCCACAATCCTGGGTTGTCACGTTTGTGGAAAAAAAGATGTTTAGTGCTATTGAATGTGCATTTGTACTGTACATAAAGTACATAAAGAAAGTACACTTTTAAGATTGATACACTGAAATACACTTTTAAAAAGTGCACATTGTAATGATGTCAAATTAAACATTTTACTTTAAAGTACATTTTAAAGTATTTTGTTGTGTGGTAAGGTATTCTTATTTTAATGTGTTGACTAACTTGTACATGTACAGTACTTGATTTTTTAACTGTAGTGCATTGTTTGATATTACACTTTAAATTAATATATTTTGAATGTACTAAATTGCAGCTTTATCTTTAATAATGTGTTATTTAAATGATATGTAAATACATGTTGTATACATTTCAGTAGAAAGTACATTAAATTATATTTTAGTTTACCATAAAAGCTTGTCTGTTAAAGGGTACTTCTGTTTCACAAGGGCAAGTTTCAGGATTTCATGCTGAATATTTGCAAACCTATGTTAATGTTCTTATTCTGTCATGTAGATCCACTCTAATTACCTAGTTTTGAAACAGTTAATAGAAATATTACTTCATTTTCTTAAAGGGATACTCCACTTTTTTTTTGGAAATAGGCTCATTTTACAACTCCCCCAGAGTTAAACAGTTGAGTTTTACCATTTTCCAATCCATTCATCCGATTTTCTTTTATTTAGAAGAATATCAGTAACCAGACAGTTTCTGGTCTCGTTGACTTCCATAGTAGGAAAAAAATATACTATTGAAGTCAATGAGACCAGAAACTGCCTGGTTACTAATATTCTTCTAAATATCAAAAAATTGGCTGAATACATTCGAAAACGGTAAAAACCCAACTGTTTAACTCTGGGGGAGTTGTAAAATGAGCCTATTTCCAAAAAAGTGGAGTATCCCTTTAATAACTCCATGTCTACATCACATGTAACAGTTTAGTCTAAATAAGTTTAGTTTTTAGTTTAGATAGGTAGATTGGTTGAATTGATAGGTTTAGATTGGTAGTGAGTGTCCATTCAGTGTTTTACCTATGGTTACCATGGTCCTGCTTCTACAGTACAAAGTAAGTTAATGTGTTATGCAAAAACATATGCATTTTCATAACGGGTCAAAAATCGAGCCGTACCTGAGTACCAATTAACTCTAGTTTCCAGATGGTTGCACAGCTGTGAACAGTGTTACACAGCATGAGAAGATGATACGGATAAAGCATCAGAGTGAAGGCATTATATAAAAGGCTGATTAGGCCTGATAGATCACTGTACTGAATGGGTTTCTCCCTCCGTCCATTTAATCTCAGCGTGTGCGGTATCGATGTACCGTGTCTGTAGCCTGGCTGAATGCAGGCTGGAGGGTTTTAAATGAACATCAGTGCTGTGCTTTAAGACAAATGGCCGCTGATGAAATGTTAAATATTCAGAATTACACTTACCGCCATGTCTGAAACAACCCACTGCTCTACAACAGCCATTAAACACCGGCACGCCCCAGATCTATGCTGCCAATCTATATTACATAAGTCTGTGCTCCACTAAACAAGAGCATGCAGTGACAAGCTGCAAAATGATACAGGCATTACTCTCTGGCATATTAAAGACCCACAGTGCCAAGTCATGTTATGTAACTTCACAAATACACACTGAACATGTTGAGACTAGTCTACAACATAGTAAGATATACAAGTACACAGATAGAGACAGAAGATCAAATAACTTTTTCATTTCACCTAATCTTAATCTTAATCTACTACTACTACTAATACTTAATCTTTTCATTTCACCACCCTGCACAGTGGGGATGTCAGTGAAGTAATGGCCACTTTTCACATTTCTGGTGTTCTCGGAAGCGGACCTCAAACTTTTGATCGGTTGTGTGTTTGTGTATAAAGATTTAAAAAAGTGTTTCCAAATGTCCCCTCAAAAACAACCATAGAACTCATGGGTTGCAGAGACGTGCAATCTGTACAACTGTAAACTGGCCAACATAAAATAATGATGTATATGTCCCATCCCATGAATCATTTTACTCTGTTTCTAAACAATTAAGTTTGGAGACCTGGTTGTCTTCAGCCCACATCTGTTTGCTGTTTCTTATACATGAGTCACAAAAAAATAACATGAGATCTGATGATTTCTGTGTATCGATATAATGGTCTAGGAATGAGCAAAAAATAAAAATAAAAAATTCACAATCTCAATCAAATAATGAGGCTTTTTAACAATTAACAGGTTACACATCCCAACTATTGTTCCAAATACTTCTATAAACTCAACACATCACCATAAACTTGACATGTAATGCATTTAATTTGAAACCTTTTCATAGAAAGTTGATATGCAAATATGTTTGTTTATTATGTATGTTAAATATAAATATAGTTTTGTGCATTATAAATTGTATGCAATTAAAAAAAAAAAATCAAGTTATATGTAAGTTATTATATTGTCCAACAAAAAATGTCAGGCGGGGTAATGTCACCCCTGCTTTATGACATCTACGTGTTCTGTGTGTGTTATGAACTGGTAGTATCTTTGAAACACAGGTTTTTCCATCCATTAATCCATGCATCCATCCATCCATCCATCCATCTATCCAACCATTCATCCTCATGGATATTCGTTTATTATTGAAATTGGGTCATCTATCTCCCCATCCCAGGTGTCATTCAGCAGGATGGATGTTGCCATTGACTAATACCTGCATACACACACACTCACTTACTCACTCACTCACTCACACACAGCTTGTATTAGCCTCTCTTGAGACTGATACACCCCATTATGAGCATCATGAGATGACCACCTGTAGCCCACACACGTGTATACATACACAATTCCACTTACAGGCCCACGATACACCTTCCTCCCCAAAGACCAATAACGTTGTTGGGTTTTTTTGTTTTTGTTTTTTGTTTTTTTAGATTTTAGATGATGTACTTCCTTTGGTTGGCTGTTTGGCTTCTTTTCAATGTTTGGTCCCACTTTATATTAAGTGGCTTTAAGTACTATGTACTTACATGGAAAAATAAGTACAACATGTTATTGTGTCCCTGTTGTATTGTAAAACACTTTTGCTGCTATTGAAGTGTGATAGGGGCAGTGGTGGAATGTAATGAAGTACAAATACTTTGTTACTTCACTTAAGTACATTTTTCACGTATCTTTACTTTACTTAAGTAGAATAAGTAGTGCATACTTTTTACTTTTACTTCGTTATATTTTGCAGCAATTATTATACTTTCTACTCCACTACATTTCTACAACTTCTGTTACATTTTCGGATCAGTTTTTCCCCTGCCAAAACGTAATCTGACCCTCCGTTCGTTGCACGTTTGTCTCACCAGTAACGTTTGGTTGCCAAGATACATCAACTAAATGCGTCTCGCACGCAGTGTGTTTATCGTGAAATTTATACGCGAAAATTTGTTTTTACGTGGATAGGAAACACAACGTGTGTAATATAAGTTTGATTAGGATTATGGCAAGCCAAGAGGTTCAGAATTACACCATAAATTAATCGCGTTTACTGCCAAACATAGTTATTAACATATAGTAAGGATAAGCATGGTTTATATTGCCTAATTGGCTTTATGCACAGCTTCACTACTTCCTGAATTTCAGCCAGCTCCTTGTTTCCTGTCTGCCATTATTGGCCAAATTGATTAATTCAGGTGTGCTTGACCTCAGTAGTCATGGCAACAATAATCAGACACACCTGAATTAATCAATTTTACCCAATAATGGCAGACAGGAAACAAGGAGCTGGCTGAAGTTCAGGAAGTAGTGAAACTGTGCATAAAGCCTATTGCAAGCTTGTTTCAGAAATGGTGACAACAATTTTTTCCCATCATTATTGATCATTATAGGAGTATTAGGTTGAATGAGTTAGAATTAAATGTTTTATTAATCATTAGAAAATAGTCATTAAGAGAGTCAATTGTTATGCAAGTACTTTTACTTTTAATACTTAAAGTACATTTAAAATCAGGTACTTTTTAATTAAGTATGGTTGTCATTGTGTTACGTCTATTTTTACTAAAGTAAATATTTATCTGGTTATTTGTACTTTTACTTAAGTACTGAGATTCAGTACTTCCTCCACCACTGGATGGGGTAAGGTTAGGGACAGGTGTGGTGGTTTGGGTCGGTTTAAGGGTAGGTTAAGGTGCAAGGGTAGGGTCAACATTGTAATTACAAATGTCAAATGTAATTACATAAATTAATAACACCTGTAATTACATGCAGGTATTTTTAAAATGTAAGTACAATGTAAAAACGTATATGTACACAATAAGTCCATTGTATAAAATTATTAATTTCAATGTAAGTACATAGTACTTAAAGCCACTTAATATAAAGTGGGACCCAATTTTTCTTTTTTTTTCTTTTTTTTTTCTTTTTTACATTGCTGGTTTAAATCTAAATGGGTTTGGGTGCTTTTATAGACAGATATGAGCATGTTTTTTACATTGAGTGTGTGCATTTTTCATGACTATGTATGTGCATTAGAAGGGTCTGTGCGTTTGTTTTTCTTTTAGTGGATTTGTATTTATAGTGACTTTTAGACTTGCATCTTGCTGGTGGCATTGCAACATTGTGCTATATAAAATGGTTGCTATTTATAGATCAATGATGCATACGGGTGCCCACTGGCTCAGAGAATGTGGTACTATTACCCACACGTACACAATACATGCATACATACACAGATTGTGTGTTATCCCGCATCCAGCCTCCCTGAAGAGAGGTGTTTGCATTAGGCCACATCTACTCTTAACAGCAAATTGAATCCATCTATCCATCTAACAGTATTTATTTTCTTTCCACCCTCAGGAGACTGAGATCAGCAGGAAAAGAAAGGAGTGTGAAGTCCTTGAGGAGGAGGTGAAGAAAAAGAGCCAGTCATGTCAAACTCTGGTGAGAGCCTTTACAAGTTCACGTCTTATGAGAGGGTCTCGCATGCTGGGTGTCATATCAAGACTCTTCTGAGATATTTACTGTTAGTCTTCCACCATACGGCTCGTTTTGTAGTTGTGATTCATAAGGGGCCGTAATAGGGTTACACTATTTTAGAGGCCTACAGGTACCCACAACGTATATACTCTGCTCATCATTTTCACTGAGAATTGGACATTTTCTGTTGGTGATATGTTGAATTCTGACGCTTAAAGGGATACTCCACTTTTTTTGGAAATAGGCTCATTTTACCACTCCCCCAGAGTTAAACAGTTGAGTTTTACCGTTTTCAAATCCATTCAGCCGATTTTCTGATATTTAGAAGAATATCAGTAACCAGACAGTTTCTGGTCTCATTGACTTCCATAGTAGGAAAAAAATATATACTATGGAAGTCAATGAGAACAGAAACTGTTTGGTTACTGATATTCTTCTAAATATCAAAAAATTGGCTGAATACATTCGGAAACGGTAAAACCCAACTGTTTAACTCTCAGGGAGTGGTAAAATGAGCTTATTTCCAAAAAAAAGTGGAGTATCCCTTTAATTTAGAAGTATAACGCTTCTGGGTTGGAGGTTTCTTGTTAGGTCCAATATACAGTTGCAGAAAAAAAAATGTGGGAATCATTTCTGAAATTTCTGAACACTTAATGCAGCATTTCTAAATGGGATGGGTGGGCTCTGAAAGGTGTTTTGAATTATGAGAGCTGTATTATTATGTGCTACATGGTCTTTTATTACAAAAAAGCAAGGATTTTTATTTCTTTATTATTATTTTTGTTTTAATATACCTCATCATCACACTTAAACATCCTATTTAAAGGTGAAGTTGTGTTATTTATGCTGCAGTAGCTTTTTTATTTGTTTATGTATGTATTTACTTACAAAATATTTGAATGGTAAATAACCGATATAATATAATTTATAAATATAATAAATAACATAATAACCAAACCAAATAGATTTATTTGTGTATTTTAAAATTATATTTATTAAGAGAGTTTTCTTGATGGTATAATTTTGTTTTAATTGTATCTTAGATGCTACAATGGCTCCTTTAACACTGACCGGAGCGCATATGTAATGTTATGATGAATTGCTCAATTTCAAAATGTTTGGTAGGCAGTGTAAGATTGTACAAGGGATCAAACCACTAACCTTGTGGGAAGTGGCCCACTTCTGCCAACCCACCCATGAGAACTGTGTGCTTTAGTATCATATTTAGATTGGATTTTGATTGGCAGGATACATTCTGTTCCAGGGGGGGCAGTTTTTTGGACGACACAGGTGCTGATGAATGTATTTGCCTGCTTGAAGCATGTGGATTTTGGAAATGCTGTTAGTTTCACACGCTAGCATGCACACACACACACACACACATCAGTGCATACTCATCACTCTCAAGGGCGTTTTCTCTCTTTTCCCGCTCTCTCTCAGTCTTTCTCGCTGTTCCCACATACCAGACATGGAGAGCTGACTCCAAGGTCCACTGTCAGGGGAAACAAAGCGAGCAGAAGGACAAAAAAGCAAGCACAAGAGGGGGAAAAGAGAGAGAGAGAGAGGAAGATGAGTGAGAGTGAAGAGATAAAGAGTGCGTGTGTATGTACAGAGACTAATCGTCCCTGACTGCCAGGGAAGCTCTTTTAAAGAGCCTCTCTCTTCTTCTGTATTCCTCTCACCTCAGCGTTCGGGAAAGACTTTTCATCCATTACACATGAGAGAGGCTTTGCCGGGGCTTTTTAGAGCTGAGGAGGACCTTTTAAATGGGTCATGCGGCATGCCCTAGGTTTCACATTTGATTCCAGGTTTTTGGTCTATTATGGAATTAATTGAATATGAGCTCTTGTATCGTGCTGCGAACTCAAGGGACGAGTTTATCACTGTTTAAATATTAATACTTCAGGTGTGCATGTTGGATAGATTCTCACATTAAAGTATTGATCCGAACTTTTTCCAATAATGATATTTCTATTTTATTATATTACATTTATTTATCATTATTTAGCATGTATCATACGCTTTGAGTGGGAAAGTGTGCAAATTATCACACTTTCCCACTCAAAGCGTATGATACGCGACATATATGTGTGTGAAGCGTATGAAGCGACATATATGTGTTTGTGTGTGTATATAAACGATGCCCAATTGGCACTAAGGGGCTTAAAGTGTGCCAAGAAAACATCCCCCACACCATTACACCACCACCACCAGTCTGCACAGTGGTAACAAGGCATGATGGATCCATGTTCTCATTCTGTTTACGCCAAATTCTGACTATCATCTGAATGTCTCAACAGAAATCGAGACTCATCAGACCAGGCAACATTTTTTCCAGTCTTCAACTGTCCAATTTTTGTGAGCTCTTGCAAATTGTAGCCTCTTATTCCTATTTGTTGTGGAGATGAGTGGTTGTGCGTGTTGTAGCTTCACAAATGCTTTGCTGCATACCTCGGTTGTAACAAGTGTTTATTTCAATCAAAGTTGGTCTTCTATCATATATCTTCTATCATATGTTCTCATTTAAAAAGCTAGGCTCTCTGTATGCCGCAGGATGCTCCATTTAACGACAGTAAAAACACTTCGCTTAATCTCCTGATAGGTCTATACACACACAAACAAAGGCATAGCCTGAATAGAAGTATTTTTCCTTTTTTATTTACATTGTTTTAGTGTGGATTGGCAGGAAATTCACATAAACCTCTACAGCAGCCAGGCCACCACCACTAATGAGTGAACTACATCTGAAACATCAGCGTTTTTCTCTCTGTTCCAAATGCACGATTCTGAGATGTTATGCAATACAAACACTTTCAGTGTTTTTCCTCTTTTTCTTCCAAGCATAGCAACAACTCCAGCATGACACCAAGGTGTAATGCAGTCAGCTTTTTTCCTTGACACCACTAGGTTGTAAAAATACACTGTAAAAAATATCCATGAAATGTACATTTAAAAAATAAAGAAACTGAATCCATGGTTGCCAGAACTTTAGATTGAACTTAACCCTCTGGGGTCGAAGCTGTTTTTTGGGTCCTTGAGATGTTTTGACATTTGTACTTTTTTCAGTTGCTTATAAACATATTAATGGCACAGGTGAAATTACACTGTATTTAGCACAAACAGGACAATATGTGTGTATTTTTGAGAGAATATTGTTTATCCATGGTTATTGAAAAAAATAAAAATTAAAGTTTCTAAAATAAGGCCACAAGACACTTACTAAGTATGTGTCCACAAGACTTTTGACTAATGTTTTCGCCTAGAGTTTTTGCTTCAAAATGATCTGAAAATCATCCTGCCTAATCATTCACATAAAACAATAGATTGTTTGAAATTGCACCGCTTCACTGAAAATTATAAGGGTAACATTTTACAATAAGGTTTAATTTGTTTACATTATTTCACTAATTTCACATTATATCACTAATGTTAACAAATGGAACCTTATTTAAAGTGTTACTGATATAATTCACTCCCAAATACTGTACATTTAATAGTATTTTACTGTAAAATTAGATGAAATACCCATTTAGATCTATAAACATTTTTCAGTGTATATGGCAATAAAGCCATATACACCAATGAACCAACCCGATCTCACGAGAATTCGTATGAATTTTACGAGGTGGCTAATTCGTAACAATTCGTACGACCTCACTTGTACGAATTAGTACGTTTTTGCTAAATCATACATATTTTACGAATTGGCCAATTCGTATGAATTCGTACAAATGACCTACCCCTTACCCCGCCCCTAAACCTACCCATCACGTGGGTTTGGACAAATCGTACGAATTCGTACGAGTGAAGTTGTATGAATTAGTACGAATTAGCCACTTTTTAATCACTTGTACGAATTCGTACGAATTGGTCGTGAGATATAGTGTAGAATGAACAGGTTTTCACTGTACCATTTTTACTTGAATATCATTTAATAAAACTTAATATCAAGAAACTTTTTAAGCCAATATCAAGGACTGAGTTGCTGTGAAAGTCGCAGCGTGTGAAACGCGTCTGTAAGCAGGCTGTAAGTTATTCACAAAGCATAACACTAAAAGGATAATATTACAAGACGTTTAACTAAAGTTTTACAAGTGAAAGTCTCCAAAATGCTATCTGAGTGCATATTTTTATCTCCTGTGACCTCTTTGCGTAAATGCAATCATTCCTATAATGTTCCCAGTCTAGAACTTCACTAGCACACTGTGTTAAAAGATAGAGCGGTGAGCTCCAAGGGCCAAACTCAATTACCTAAAAGCAGTGTGTGCCAGCCTTTAGACAATCTACGAGGTGCCCTGGGTTGTTTGAGTAGTGTGTGTGCGTGTTGTGTGAGTATACATATACTTTCATGGTTTTGTGTGTCCTTTACTGGTAGAGCGGGCCCTTTGCCCCCTCGGCTACAGCGGTTGCTTTTGTTAATGGGGGAAAAAAGGAATTAATGGGAAAAATACAAAAAGAGAGATGCTGTCCTTACATGATGTGAAAAGCAATTGGAGTAAAAAACACTTTAGAACCCAATTTCACGCTTTTGCTATTTCCCCTCGACCACCATTTTGCTCTCCTGTCTCCTAACCATTGTTGTTTTGTTTGGGATGTGGGAACAGCAGCTTGTAATGTAAAGCCGTGGCTGATGGTGTTGCATTGTTTCTTGAAGGGTGGGATGTTGGGACAGTCTCTCTTTGGGTGCCATCTGCCTCTCTTCTTATTCACTCATCACATTTACATCTGATAGTTCCAGCCAGTCCACATGCACGTATAAGCAGCCTCATGCACATGCGATTTCATGAATAATTTCCATGCTGTTGTTTTTGGATGCTTCTGTAACACATTTCAACTAGGGCTGGGTGATATTTCCAATACGGACATTTTAATGTGCTTTTTATTGGGCCATTAAGTTTCTCAAAGACCTTTTCGTAGTTTTTGCAATCCTTATAATGTGAGTCAAAACTAGTAGAGCTTTAAGACTTCAGGAACTTCAGGAACAGAATCAGCATGAGGTTTTTAAATGTTTCTGTAAAGGGCTGTATCATTAGGGCTGGATTTATTTGAACAAACATACAGTAAAATACAAATACATTTTTTCAAGGTTTTTGATGAATAGAAAGTCCAAAAGAACAGCATTTATTTGAAATAGGAATATTTTGTCACATTATAAATGTCTTTAGTGTAACTTTTGATCAATGTAATGCATCCTTGCTAAATAAAAGTGCTCAGTTGTTTAAAAAAATTTACCTCAAACATTTGAATCATATTAACCTCAAAATGTAGAGGACAGTATGAGTGTACTGTATAAAGGTGAGTCATTTTTTATTATTACTATTTTTTAAAGAAATTAATAATTTTATTTAGCAAAATTCGATTTTGATTGATTAAATTTATAAACAAGAAAATTAGTAAAGATTTATATTGTTAGAAAATATTATATTTTGAATAAATGCTGTTCTTTTTACCTTCAATATAATCTTTTAAAAAAAGTGTCACTGGTTCCAAAAAGCAGCACAACTCTTTCCAACATTGATAATAACAAATTATAAAATTATAATATTAGAATGGTTCCTGAAGTAAACTTTTGACCAAATTGACTTATCGCATCTAATATAAAAGTTTTTGTTTATATAATGTGTGTGTGTATATATGTGTATATTGTGTATGTGTATATATGTGTATTGTGTATGTGTGTGTGTATATATATATATATATATATATATATATACATATGCGTGTGTGCGTGTTTGTGTGTGTGTATATATATTTATACACACACACACTCACACATATATAGTACATATATATATATATATATATATATATATATATACAATCACACATATAATATATATATATATATATATATATATATATATATATATATATATATTATATCACATATTATATAAGCAAAAACTTTTATGTTAGATGTAAATAATCACTATTATTCGTTTCGACTACACTATACACTACACTATATATATATATATATATATATATATATACATACAACATATATATATATATATACTACACTACACTACACTACACTACACTATATATATATATATATATATATATATATATATATATACATAATATGACCAAAAATAAAGAGAGAGATACTGTACTGTAGCTCGGCCCTTCTTCCAGCATAGTGTGTGAGTGGAGAGCACATGGTTTCTTGGAGCCAAAAATGCCAGTAGTTATTTTGGAGTAGGACCATCACCTAAAGCATTAGATCAGAGATTATTCATGTGAGAATCAAGCACTGAAATGCTTTTGGCAAATTTTAAACAAAGCATATGCATATTATATGTGTATAGTATTTCCTTCCTAATTGTGTCAACAATATCATCATAAATTCATGTCACAATTCAGTTTTTGTGTAAACATATGGACAGGACAGTGCCTCTGGTGTAACTTGTAGTGTAGATGTGCGTTACTGAAGTAGCTGGCGTGACTTTGCCAACGGGACTTGCTCTGGCTTGTTCAATTCTAAGGTCATGCTTCTGTTGAGCGGTCATCACAGAGCAGATGTGACTGTGACTCAAACTATAGATTTAGCCAAAACCACTCAAAAACATTTAGCAGCCACATAGCGATGCAACGAAAACCACTTTAGTGATATGTGATAACTTTTGCATGGGAAAGCACCACTCACGTTTCTTCAGAAAAATGAAAATTCCTTTTGCCCTTTATGACCGTAGTCTTTACTGACTAACTCATATAATCTCAGTATTACCGTATCTCAGGTTCATTGCAGCATGAATCCTGGTGTCAATGGGAATATAGTAGCTATCTCTTGAACAAAGCTGTTGCAAAGAGAGAAGAGTGTCATCAAATTGTGTCGTCTAAAAGGTCAATGCTGCTTATTTACTGGAAGGGCTCGACATACATTACCTGCCGCTCTCTTCCACAAAGCAGGATGTCTGGCTACAATAAATACCATCCAAAAATAAAATGAAAGCTTTGGTAAGTGTGGAGCACCATGGTTTGATTAGTGGGTGTATATATATATATATATATATATATATATATATATATATATTAGTTGAAATGTCTTATACTGTCTCTAAAAACTGGGCTATATCCTAATCCTAAACAGGATGTTAGTCACAACTTGATCTCCTATTTTATTTGTAGATATACCCAACTGTATATATTCCTTTTTGTAATTTTGTAGTTTAAGCAATAAAAATCAGCACAGGCAGGCAAAAAAATGTAATTATTACATTTATGAAATAGTTCAAAATATAAATATGCATATTGTGTACATTTACTGTAGACTGTTGTTTGGTAGTTTTCATTTTTAATATAGTAAAAACATGTTCTTATACAGAGAATGAAAGATTCCAGAAACTTGTGTGTGTGCGTGTGTA
Source organism: Cyprinella venusta (assembly GCA_038021265.1). Classification (NCBI taxonomy): domain Eukaryota; kingdom Metazoa; phylum Chordata; class Actinopteri; order Cypriniformes; family Leuciscidae; genus Cyprinella; species Cyprinella venusta. The sequence continues at coordinate 18,338,927 of CM075872.1, forward strand.
TGCGTGTGTGTGCGTGTTTGTAATTAGTGTGTGCCTCACTTCTAATACATTATTAGCAGGCTCTTCCAGCAGAATGAATAGGATGTTTTCGTAATGACCTCCCTCGTGGCATCCCTCCCATTTTTCCGTTTGTTTTTTTCTTTTTCTTTTTTCTATTTGCAGCTCATACAAATTATGCTGCTGCAGAATCAGCACTGTCTCCTGGGCTGCTTCATGCAATTTGTTAGTGTTACACATTCGACGTGAATCAAGTTTATATGTGTCTAATCTGTAATCATTAGCTCTCTTGCTCTCCCTCCTGTACACTGGGTGACTTCTCAAGGCTTAGTCTATCATCCGTTCAGAGTTTTTTTCTGGATCGATATTCAGACCGTGGGCTGCCAATGCAATCATGTGCAGCTCAGGAAAGATTGGAAGTGACTGCAGCGAATTGACGCTAGTTGAAATGACAATGGCCTTTTTGATGCGAGTGAATGGAGAGAAATGGATGTGATCTTAGTTCTGTCTGTGTACTGAATGTAGCTTATACGTATGCGTGTTTGTATGAAGGAAAGTGTCACTAACAATTTTATCAAATATCTTTCAGAGTTTTGTTGGAGTAGAAGATTAACAGTCTGTTAATAGAAAGAAAAACCCATTGAAAAATCTTTAACAAGTTCACAATGTTTCATTTATTAACATTAGTTTTCATGAATTAGTAATGAACAACACTTCTACAATATTTATTTATCTAATGTTGATCTTAACATGTACGCATACATTTTGTTACAAAAATGTTAACAGAGACAAGTTGTATCTGTTAACATTATGTAATCCACTGTGAACTGACATGAATATTTTTATTAAGTAACATTAACACAGGTTAATAAATTGTAGCAAATTAGCTCAAGGGAAATAATTAATTATAACCCGTTATAATTATAAATATTTGGGTCAGTTAATAGGATTAACTTGATGTAGCATAAGTATGAATTAATGGAGAGAAGTCTGTTCAAGTCTTTCCTTGAACTAAAATCGTTCCTAGTTCCTGCGGTGCGAACACGTCAAAAAACAGGATCTTCTGAAAATAGTTCTAGGAACTATGAAAAGGTTCTTCGGATGCAAAAGTAAGACCATATGTGAGATGGGAGAGATTGCTCAAACCTCCTCAGATAGCAATCATTGCATAATTTCATAGGAAATTAAAATAAATGCTTGCTTATATTTTTCTAAATGTGTAAGCCTTTGGACTTAATAGAGTTATTTTTTACATTCCTGTGAAAGTAAATAAATGGAAGCAGGTGCAATTGAATAGGAATGTGTTCTCTTTCTATGTGAAATTATAAACACATTTTTTCACATTGATTCAGCATGATTGGTATGCACTCATGACACAAATTAATATATTGTAAAAAATTGGTCAAATATCGATGCTTGAACCTTAAGTCTTTTAAGTAAAGACCAAACTTTAACTTCTGTCATGCTCATTTTGCAATCCAGCTAGTTTTCGGTAAACTGTAATGGTGAGGTTGTGTGACGTTTGTTCTATGGAGGAGTGTTAAGGGCAGGTTTTACGGTAGCGCTTCTGGGCTACTGGCCCGACAGTGGAAACTTGACTTAATTTTGGGCTCAGTGCTTGAGGTCCGAGGCTATATTGGCCCGAGGCTATATAACCCTAGCTTGCACTGGCCCAACAGTGGAAAGTTTATGGTAACTAATGTAGTTTACTTATGTTAACAAATTAAAACTAATATTGTAAAGTGTTACCGATTTTTCTTTTTGTTTTCTATATTTTTCTCTTTCTCTAGACTTACAACAACAACAAAATAATTCATATTTTTCTCCTGGAATATGTGCTTGGGAATCACAGCTCTGAGCAATACATTTTTCTTCCGTAGAAAGAAAACAGGAAGACAATATTTTCACGCTCCTTAAATGCCCCATCTGAGGCCACACACACACAAACACATAAGTGAATACATGAACACTCATATTTATGGCTCTTGCTAGAAGATTACTTGAGTAACCAACATTAGTGTTGCACCACATAGATGTTGTTGGAGTGTAATTAAGTTTTCCTCTTGCAGTGAGGGGAGAATCTGAAACTGTGTGGGATGAGTGTTTGGTTAGGGGGCGTATGCAAATTCTGTGCAGCATTAAAGATAAACCAATGATTTTAGAAGTTAACCTAATTACATAGAGCTATTTAAAGCTGTACAGATGATTTAGTCATAAAACCAGCATGCTGTCTAATGTGCTGAGCTTCTCTCCTCTCTTGTCTTTTCCCTGAGTAATGCCTCATCAACATTACTTAAAGTGTTAGTTCACCCAAACATGAAAATTTTGTAAGTATTTACTCACCCTGTGTTGTTCCAACCCTAATTCGTAACACGAATTAAGATATTTTTGATGAAATCTGAGAGCTAGATCACTCCTCCATACTAGTTGAGGAATTCTTGAGGAATTGAAACTTGACGGCCTTGAAAAGTTATTAAATACATCGTTAAAATAGTCCAAGTGACTTCAGTTGCTCAATCTTAACTTTATCAAGTGACGAGAATACTTTTTGTGCGCAAAAACAAACACAAGCGCAAAAAATAACGACTTCTCTATGGGCCGCTAGTCATTTAACGTAGTGTGATAGCATAGAGCTACGTCACACGTAGGCTCACTATTTGCCGACGCTGGTCGTGTGTGATACGTGTGACGTACAGTACAATAACAGAAGCTTACGTCATTATTTTTGTTAGTTTTTGTATTCTCGTCATTTGATAAAGTTAAGATTGAGCCACTGTAGTCACTTGGACTATTTTAACGATGTCTTTAATAAGTTTTTGAGGCCAGCAAGTTTGAATTCGTCAAGAAGCCTATGGACTAGTATGGAGGAGTGATCCAGCTCTCAGATTTCAGCAAAAATATCTTACTTTGTGTTCCGAAGATGAACAAAGGTCTTACTGGATTGGAACAACATGAGGGTGAGGAAATACTGACAGAGGTTTTATTTTTGGGTGAACTAACCCTTTAGTTGTACTTCTCACTGTCTCTCTGTCTGTCTCTCTCAATTACATTTTAATTTCAGTTTAGTGTGCTTCGTAGGTCCGACAAGAACATTGCTTACATTTGTATTTTATGTACAGTGAAAAATATTTGAAATACAGTAAAATAATGGTAGTATAATAAATAAAACAAATCAAAATCAAATGACTGTTTTGGGGTCAGTAATAGTTTTATTTTTTTGAAAGTAGTCTCTCATTGTCACAGTGTGGGTTCATGTCTTGTTCCTGTCTGTCTTGTGTTTCCCCATTATTGTGTATTTGGTTTAGCCCTGTTCCAGTTTCCCCGCTCCTCGTTTGTGTTCATGTTAACCACCTGCGTTAACATGAAAACAAACCTGAGTTCTTGATGTTGTTATGTTTGCTTTTCTCGTCTTCGTGTTCCTGTTCCGAGTTCCCTTGGAATTACCTGTTTGTTTTATTAAATAAATGCTTGCGGATTGGATTCACTCTCTGCTTCATCCCTGCCAGCACGTAACACTAATGCTCACCAAGATTTCTTTGATTAAAAAATGCATTCATAAAAGTAGTAGTATTGTAATTTTAAAATATAAAAAACTGTTATATTAAAATATTTAAAATTTATTTAAAATATAACTATACTGTTATATATTTTAATATAATTTCTGTAGTTGCAAAACAGATTTTTCATTACTCTAGTCCTCAGTTTCACACGATCCTTTGGAAGTTATTCTAATATGCAAATATGATGTCAAAACAGTTCCACATGACGAATACAGTTTAAAATAAAATTTCATTTAAATGATAATTTTGTAGCAATATAAAAGTATTTAATTTCACTTTTGATCATTTTAATAAATCCTTGCTGAATAAAAATATGAATTTCTTTAAAGAAATTACTGACTCCAAACTTTTGACTGTTAATAATTTCATTACATTTCATTTACAACAATAGTGCAGAGTAAAATTTATAAAAAACGAAATAAATTACAAAGATACAATTATTTAAAATTAAGTCCATTAACAGTTTATTGATTGTATTGCATCAAAATGTAATAATTTCCTCTTCCTCTGCAACAACTTTTCAATGTCCCTTAGGCCATGCAGGTTTATTCTAAGTGTGTTGTGTAGAGACTGCATGATTTCTGTTGACTACTGATCTCTTTAGTCCAAACCCTCAGTGTCAGTCTTTTTTTCAGACAGATGGGCCGCAGCGTCTCTCTCTTACTGTCTACTCTCACTCTCTCCCTGTCTTGCTCTCCACAAGATGAATAATGCATTGACCAACACCAGCTGCGTTGGAAACTCTCTGTTCTTACCAGGAATACACCCTGCCGTCTAAACGTGTGTTTATCAGTGTGTGCCTGTGAATATTTCTGCTAGGCACAATCACACTTGAACATTTGTAGCACAAAACTGAGATTCTAAACTTTCTGTTTGTGTGTTGACAGGAGAGTGAGCTTCAGCATGTTCTGCAGGAGAAAGCACGCCTGAATCTCCGGTTGTTCAACGATACCCAGAACGCAACAAAGTATGAGCAGGTAAGCAGTCGGACTCATTGTAGCTGACGGCTGCATGACAAACCCTGGCCGTCTACTTGCTCACACACACAATGGTATTGTAATCCATTCGTGCCATCATTTGTTCCCTGGTGGAGAGCAGTAATGGTGTTTTTGCCACTTGAGTGGAAGTGGAGGATTGTTCCTCATAAAGCTGGAGACCTTGGGCTGCCCAGCATACATTTCAGCATCCTCTAACTCAATCTGGCGAGTCCCCCTGCCCCTGAGGAGCACAGCAGTGACCACCCACTCACTCATGATATTGAGGAGTTCATCTCTGAATGGGTGTATCAATGTACACTGTATGAGTATGGAAGACTTGTGTGTAGATATAAATGTCATTCCGAGTTTGGTTTATGCTAAAGTCGAAACACTGTAAGAATGAAGTTTACTTTAATTTAAAGAAATCACAGATAAAAAATACTTGATTCGCTAGAAAAAAAATTTAATTTTTGTCATAAGGAAAAATATTTGTACACTACCATTCAAATGTTTAGGGTCAGTAAGATCTGTGTGTCGAACGCAAAGCGAAGTAGGAGAGAGAGGAGAAAGAGTAGGAGGAAAAGGCCACGAGTGCTGCCCCCTATCGGCGCTAATTACAATTACATTTTGTTTGTTGACATGTTACACTTATAATCATCTTTGAAAATGATAAGAAATGGTCTTTTGAGCTCCAAATCAGCATATAAGAATGATTTCTGAAGGACATTAACACTCAAGACTGGAGTGATGATGCTGAAAATTGAGCTTTGCCATCACAGGAGTAAATTATATTTTAAAAAAATAGTAAAATTTAAAACAGAAATCAATTTTTCAGTTGCTAAATAATTCTAAAAAATATTTTACAATATTTTATTTTTGTTTTATATTTATTAATATGTTCATTTGTGGTCAAATAAATGCAGCCTTGGTGAGCAAAAGAGAGTTCTTTCGAATACATAAAAAAATCACATCCCAAACTTTTGAACAGTGCTGCAAATATTTATTTATTTATTTAGCGATAATTATTTGTGGCCAATAGATGTTTTAATTCACTAACCATTGGCCAAAAGCTCTTTTTGGGCCATGTACCTGTCAATAGTCATAGTGTTGTGCAGTTATTACTTTCAAACTGGAAAAGAGTCTGTGCCGAAGTGCAAAAAGATTTAACGTCTCAAATAATGACAGAAAATGCCATTAATACGTTTAAATTGACTGAGATGAGAGCTGCTCTTTCATGAATCAATTTAATCATTTGATAAATGTCCCCTTCCATGTGTTATAGATATGGACTGGTATGGGACAGATTATCATGACAGATAATTGCTCTGCATTTTATTAAATAATACGAGGTTTAGATTTCCAAGTCAGTGTTAATTCAGTGTCATTGATATAGTGTTATAGTTTTTGTAATATCTTAAATTAGATTTTATTTATATATATATATATATATATATATATATATATATATATATATATATATATATATATATATATATATATATATATAAGATTTTCTACCTTATAAGGGGTCCAAGACCCCAAATAGTTTGCGAACCCCTGATTTAAATGAAGTGTGATTGAACTGCACATCAATAAATCACATCAATCCTGTGTTATGGTTTCTGCTATATTGATACAGGCTTCAGCAGAAGGTATTTTTTTTGTCATTATTACAAGAAAATATATCATCATAACATCTCAACATAACATCTAGTGGTGTAACGAGACATTTTTATTTCGAGATATTGCTATACAGGAATGCAACGATATGTATAGGTAATGTAGGCGATATGATTTACAATATAGACTTAGTTTTATTCAAGACTGAGTTTAATGTATTTATATGGTATAATTCACCTAAAAATGTAAATTCTGTCATGTCGTTTTAAGATTTTTTTTTTTTTGTGAAACCATTTCCGTCCCCCAAGTCCATTCCTCCAAAACTTAAAATATCCAAAAAATGGTATCGTAATAATCGTAATTGAGTCGTCCAATCCAAATCACATAGCAATCTCATTATTATGAGAAAATATATCATTTAAATGACATAATATCTCGTTATCATGACATTGAGTGGAAACAATAATGGATGGGATAGCAATGTGCCACTGTTTTTTAGTGATGGAATTTTATGGCTAAACTTTTAGTAAATCAAACAATAAGCCTGTTTCAAGACCTTCAGTCCAATTACTGTAAGAACAGCGGAACTTTTCTGAGTCAAAGGGCACATTTCTTCTCCATTTTAGCTCTTGGTGTCAATGTATTTTTGGTTATTTTCTAATCTATCAGTTGTATGTGTCTGTATGTTGATCCTTAAGGGGTAAAAATGTAATTTCCTGGATAGTGAAGTTGATGTCCCTTGTGATGTTGATCTTGTAATGATGGTCTTGAGTTTGTGCACGTTGTCATGGAAAAGCAATTTCCTGAAGGCCCGTTTTAGTACAATGTCAAGAGTGAAGACACATTGTTGAACAAGACAATTTTGGCTTGTGTCTTTGTGCATAACTTAGCATAAATTGGATAGTTTTCTTCAAGGGTCTGAATAGTGAACAGTGGAACTGGCAGATAGTACATTCTTTAACAGCAGCATGTTAACAAGTGCTAGTTTGTCACAGCATTGATGGGCCATAACTGCTATCACACAAACATATATTACCAACATACACAACACTACATATCACTTAAGTGTGACCAAACACTGCAGTTTCTGAACTCTTCCACAGAGGTGAAAAAAAGAAAAGAAAAATAATAGAAGCTGAATACCAGTGCCATTTAAATGTCATGTCATTTACAGCTGATCTATAAATATAAAATGTTTTGCTCACATTTTTGGTGTGCTAAATTGAATTTTAATCGGTTAGAAATAATGGCTATCATTATTATTATTATGAATGTTAAAAAAAAAACACTTATTTTATATAGAATATATGGATATTTTTGTGGAAATCATGATAAATATTTTCAGCATTCTTTGAAAAATAGGATAATCAGAAGAACAGCTTTTTAAATAGAATTTGAATGAGACATCTTTTATAACATCATGAATGTCTTTCACTATCACCTACCTTTTGATCAGTATGCATGTAGTGTATCAGTATCACATTTTCCACACAAAAAAGCAACAAAATCTGTTTTCAACATTGATAATAATAAGAAATGTTTATTGAGCAGCAAATCAGCACATTATAATGATTTCTGAAGGATCATGTGACAGTGAAGATGGGAGTAATGATGCTGAAAATTCCGCTTTGCATCACAGGAATAAATTACATTTTAATAATTATTTTTAAAAATAAATATGTAATAAAATATACTTAAATGTTAAAATAGAAAACAGTTATTTTGAATTGTAATAATGTTTAAAATATTTTACTGTATGTTTGATCAAATAAATGCTGCCTTGCTGGGCTCCATTGGTTATGTCTTCTGGTGTAGCAGCGAACTATTATCATCTACTTTGGTCTTCTTTTGATGTGCACTTTTCTGGTCTCCCCTAATTCTGCCTCACTCCCGCATGTGTGATCTGTTATCTCTGATTTATGCCTGCTAGCATCAGCACCCCAGTAGCCTGCTTATGGTTAATCTTTTAGTCATGTCTGTATTAGAATTTAGTTGGAGGCACATCTTGGCACCCAATCCTGGCAGAGCAGTGTCCTCCTGCTGAGCTGTTCGAAGGTAGGCTTAGTCCGAGTAGGTGTGTTGTCAAACGCTGTGGCAAAACAGGATCCCTGCTCTCCCATTAGACATTTATGAATACAGTTCCGATGAGGCCGATAGAAACACAGTGGAAGGTAAGGGAGAAAGAAAAAACATCCTCAGAACCTCAGTAATGTAAAATCATCAGAAGGTTTGAACTGTGAGTGTGTGATATTTACAAAGAATTGCAGTATAACACTTTTCACAACTTTATGGTTTGTGAGTATATCCTCACAGCCATGATCCAGCATAGCAGAAAACCTTCTCAGACGTGTGGAAGCTGTTAGGGACCATTAGAATTAATAAACTTATTATTATTTCTAATGTTTTTTTGGGTTATTGACATGACACAAATTTATTTTTCTCTCCTTTCTATTAATTTAAAAATGCAATTCATACTTGTGGTGATGCACCGGAATTCAGCGAAAATCTCAAAATACTTTTTCCACCTTAGGCTTCCGATTCATTAGCCGCTATAGGAAATTGAAATATAAAATAATATCAACAAATAAAAGTTTGCGATATAAAGCAGCATAACGGACTGTTTTTGTACAGGTAAAATAACTGGAAGTGAATGACACTGAAAGCGGAAGCCCTAAGAGGTAGGTCCCTGGAGAAGATATGCTTTTTAGTTTCGGGTTGTATTTTATCTTCTGCAAACCGTCAGATCGTTATTATTTTTTTTTTTACCTGCCCTTATGCTTTGGTTATCCAAGAATAAAATGTTGTTTCAAAGGTGAACAAAGTTATTACATTTTCATGAAAGATTATAAAAACTTTTTTTACTCACAAAAAAGACACAAAATATATGGTCAGTTTAGACATTATTTGTACTTGAGTGTCTTTTGCCCAACACCACTATGACCATCCAAGACATGCCGGTTGAATGTCATAAGAAACATCTATACTAGTGTAATAGGTCAAACACTTTTCCTCTAGAACAAGCATATTCGGCTGTAATTGCTGTTTCAGTACGTGTGTGTGGGGTTCAAGTTGCAGATAAGAGATGAGTGTCAGATTGGACAGGCGTGGAGTGTGTACTTGCTACCTCTGACTCTGTCAGCTCAGCTTTTTATCATGACTGAAGCTGCGATCGATACAGGACGTCAACCCCTCTGCTCTCGGCCTCTAAATACACGACTCTCACCCCAGAGCTCAATGCTGACTACACATGCTTCATTTATTGCATAAAAAGTGAATGCAGACAAACAGAAAATATCATTTCCAAAGGATTAAAATAGCAAAATGTAATTATTTGAAGAAACCCTTTCATATGATGTAAAGTGGAGATGTAATGTTATTATTATCATATTATTGTGTATTTACAGCAATATAATATTGTGATATCATATTTTAAAATAGTCATTTTTGATGTACTTTACATCTTTGGTGTGAATTTTAATTTTAAAGGTGTACAAAGTAATCTTTTCTCATTTCAAACATTTTCCACAAAGAAACAAACTACTTTTGAAAAATATTTTCAGAATTTTTTTAACACATTTATGACAACAATCATGTTAATTGTTCTTTTGGTAATATTAATACTGTTTTTATTCAGCCTTTTTTGAAATATAGTTAAAATGTAAATTTTAGTTTTGTTTGATTAAATTGTATCTTCTATATGGCTGTTTGTGAAATAGTAGTACTTCGCAACTGTGGTTACATGAACTGAAAAAAAAAAAAAAATAAATAAAAACATTGGAGCAGATGTGCTGGTCAGGATACAAGTGTCTAGAGCTGCCCTCTCAGACACTAAGAGTATCATATGCTGGAGGTTTATAGATTGTTGAACGATTTCGCCTATTAGCCTTGTGGCCACATGCATCCAGATGGTGTTATTCATTCACAATCTTCCTTGACCCCACTGTAGATCCAAAGACAACCACTGCAGTTTGATGCTCACAACTACTATCTTAAACTTTCAGTAGTTGGTAAACTAAATCAACTTTTTTTCCTTTACCTTTGTAAAATCACACTTACATTTTTTATTAAATGTAAAAAGAGCCAGAATATAAGGGTGGAACCGGGGCTAGAGATGATTCAAACTGAATTCAAACCTGTCATTTGCATGAGCACTAGTCTGTCAAACACGTGCGCAAACTACCAGGCCACACCTCAGACATGTTTTTTTTTTTTTTTTTTTTTTTTCCACTTTTCTAACAGAGGTCAGTAGGGAAACCATGTAAGCCTGAAGACATTCTTGATTAATCTCTCTCTCTCTCTCTCTCTCTCTCTCTCTCTCTCTCTCTCTCTCTCTCTCTCTCTCTCTCTCTCTCTCTCTATAAGGTGAAAAGTGAATATGAACAGCTGCAGGAGGCTCTGTACACTGTGACAGTGGAAAGAGATTGCGCTCTGTTGGAGAGGACTGAGCTCCAAGGCAAACTGGAGAACCTAGAGCAGGTGCTGAAGGTGAGAACCAGCCAGACTCACCCCCATAATCAAAAGAAAAAGTTATTAACAAAGAAAATCACCTATTTTTTCTATATTCTTCAGTTTTGCATTGTCTGTCTGTCTATCTATCTATCTATCTATCTATCTATCTATCTATCTATCTATCTATCTATCTATCTATCTATCTATCTATCTATCTATCTATCTATCTATCTATCTATCTATCTATCTATCTATCTATCTATCATCTATCTATCTATCTATCTATCTATCTATCTATCTATCTATCTATCTATCTATCTATCTATCTATCTATCTATCTATCTATCTATCTATCTATCCATCCATCCATCCATCCATCCATCCATCCATCCATCCATCCATTTTTTTCTTTAGCTTTGCAATGTAAAAAGTAATTTTCCATCCATCCATCCATCCATCCATCCATCCATCCATCCATCCATCCATCCATCCATCCATCCAGAGTTTGGTCATTGCATTTTTGGATGAAATTATACATTTTGTGAGATTCACCATATTAAGAGATTTCAACCTAAGATTCAAGTGTTGTAATTTAGAATCAAGAAATAAAAAGTACGATGTGGATATATTTTCTCACTGGTTACCTGAATAGCCTTCATGTATGATGAGCCTTCAAGCTCAAAGGTGGCAAAGTGAAAATGTCATATAGTCCTTTATGTAGAGTGATTTGTGTCGGTATACAAGCTCATGTTTCAGGAAACCCAGCTGGCCATGTTTAAGGGTGATTTAAATCATCACCTCCACTTTCATCTATGTTTTCAAACCTTTTTTTCTCCCCTTGTACTCTTTTATGGCATCAGCGGATTTTTTTTTTCCTACCTTTTAGAGCTGTCGTACACTCTCAAAGTGTGGATCTGTGAGTCCTGGAGCGCCCTACCCCTCCCTTAACGTCTAACCCTCTCCTGCCCCTTCCCTGTCCCTGCCACCTTCCATATTTTTCATTCATCAGGTATATCTAAAGACTTTACAGAAGCCAGCACTAACTGAATGTTGACTTTTTGACTGAATACTAACAGCTGATCTGGATGATGTATGTGATCTAAATGGTCGGCCAGCTAAGGCACTGTGGAATGCATTTGTGCATGACACGACAGTTATGCACAATTACCCCCCACCCCACCTACCCCACATGAAATAAACTAATCCAGCTCCTCTTTTGAATGTGAGATACACTCTTAATATAAAAAAAATGCAATTTTGTTTTCATTTCAGTTTCAGTTCAGATGACAGTTTTGCTGAATGTACAAAGTGTGAAATATGTTGAAACTTTCAGCCTTGTTATACAAAAAAGGAACCAACTAATCTAGTAGCATCACAATATTTTATTGCTTTAGATGAGTCTAAACCAATAAAATCTGATTTGTATTCTATGGTAATATTTGTCTAGTTTTATACAGCTGCCTTATTATTAGCAAAATAAGCTGGAACAGTGTAATCATTTAATGATCTCTCAAATCCAAAATATTAAATTAATGAATCAGTGAATGAGCGAAAATGTGAGTGTAAGTGAGTGAGTGAACAAGTGAGTGAATGAATGAGTGAATAAGTGAGTGGGTGAGTAAGTGAGTGAGTGAGCCAATGAGTGTGTGTGAGTGAGTGAATAAGTAAGTGAGTGAGTTTATGAGTGAGATAATAAGTAAATTAATAAATTAAACATTTAGCTGTTAAAATGATTAAGCTGTTTAATAAGTTAAAAGTACTTCATAATCTATTAAAGGGATAGTTCACCCAAAAAGGAAAATTCTGTCAGTATTTACTCACCCTCATGTTGTTCCAACTCCGCAAGACCTTCGTTCATCTTTGGAACACGAATTAAGATATTTTTGATGAAATCTGAGAGCTGGATCACTCCTCCATACTAGTCCATAGGCTTCTTGAGGGATTGAAACTTGCCGGCCCCAAAAAGTTATTAAAGACATCGTTAAAATAGTCAAAGTGACTACAGTGGCTCAATTTTAACTTCATCAAGCGACGAGAATACTTTTTGTGTGCAAAAACAAACATAAATAGTGACTTTATTTCAACTATTCACTTCCTTCTCTTTGCGCCTCTAGTCAGTTAAACTAGTGTAATTGTGTAGAGCTACGTCACACGTAGGCTCACTATTGGCCGACTCTGGTCATGTGTGTGATGCGTGTGACTTACAGCAACAGATCATGTGCAATTACACTAGTTTAACTGACTAGAGGCACAAAGAGAAGGAGTGAATTGTTGAAATAAAGTCGTTATTTTTGTTTGTTTTTGCGCACAAAAAGTATTCTCGTCGCTTGATAAAGTTAAGATTGAGCTACTGTAGTCACTTGGACTATTTTAACGATGTCTTTAATAACTTTTCGAGGCTGGCAAGTTTCAATCCCTCAAGAAGCCTATGGACTAGTATGCAGGAGTGATCCAGCTCTTAGATTTCATCAAAAATATCTTAATTCGTGTTCCGAAAATGAACGGTCTCACAGGGTTGGAACAACATGAGGGTGAGTAAATACTGACAGAATTTTCATTTTTTGGGTGAACTAACCCTTTACATACTCATGAGACACTTTAGATTTGTATTAGATGCTTTGCCCCATAAGTAGTAGGCATTGAGATATTCACTAACATTTGATGATCAGATAACCATAACATATTTCACACACAGTACAGTTTATTCATTCTCTGAAGGTTAGATTATTCTAACCTTCCTCTTCCCTGCACTCCTCTTTAATAGCAGCATGGAAAAATCCTCCTACCCTTTATCCCCTGTAACCTCACCTGTCACAAATGGAAAGAAGATTGCTAGGTTTTGTCACTGGGCACTTTTAACAGGACAGAAGAGCTTCTGGGGATGATGTCGGGCAGTAATCTGCACTGATTGAACATGCTGTGTTGTTTGCACACACCCTTTCATGTACAGAGCCGCGACCCTTAAGAGCCTTTATTGATCATGCGAAGCTCCGTGGCTGTGCTTTGTCTGGCTGATTGACATGATGCTTCACTTCTGTTTTTGCTTTACCTGAAGGGGTGAAGCAAATGACAAAACCTGATTGATGATGACATTTTGCTCTTGTTTTCAGTGCTTAAAGGGATAGTTCGCCCAAAAATGAAGATTCTGTCGCCATTTACTTCCCCTCATGTCATTTCAAGCACATGCTGTTGTTGTTGGGGGTTTTTTTTGTGGGTTTTTTGAAGTCATATGATAACTTTGTTTGATGAACAGACTGAAATGTAGTTGCTATTCACTAAAAATAATTTAAATAGAATGACTTTATTTTTGGATGTACTGTCTGTTCTTGAACTCTTCTTTAGTTTTTAGAAGCCAACAAATAAGTGTTCTCAAGGTGTTAACACAGTAAGGGGCCATTCACACAGAATGTGTTTTTGCATTTAAAGTCGGGATGGACGAATGTTTCGATAGACTTTTTATCCCTATATTGTGGCGTATACGTCTGAGTGAAACTGCTTCTCGTAGGGCTGGACTTGATTTTGTCCATCGAGAATTGATTATATCATTTTATGGTTCTGGTTTTCTATTGTTGTTATGTCATGTGAGTGACAGGTTGTCCCACCCTCATGCCAGTAAACACATCATCAGAGAAGAGAAGTCACTGCAAGAGGGAGGGGAAGTTATTTTGTTTAAAGATTGCGAGGGCACACGGATTTTACCAAAATACAATAAATACTACGATATTCCATAACATTTTTAGAAATGTCCATGTTGATTTAATGGTGACTTTAAAATAAAAACCCAACATTTAGAAGCATTTTTTAGAAGGTTAACTTCTTGAAATATGAGCGACACATTTTTATGATACAAGTGACAGAGTCAAGCGCAACAGTCAAACATGTTTACATAGAAAAACTGTGGAAACGCAGTGCAGTGGAATGCAAAAACTCCAACAGTGTGAATGGCTCCCAATTCTGTGTTGATTAGCTCAAGTAAGACAGACATCTTAGCGTTTAGGTCAGATACTACAGGATTAGAAGGGATTTCTGTCTTTAGTGCTCCTGGAGACTGGTAAAAAGAGGGTCTATAGATCAGTGTAGGGACTCTTTGTCGAGTGTTAACAGCAGCTAAAAGCTCTGTGACCTAAAAAGTTTTTAATGGAATGATTTCACCCAAAAATGAAGATTTTAGTATTATCCATCTAACATAGTTTCAAATCCATACATGTATCACAAAAAGTAGTTATATAACAGCATGTCCAAGCTGTTTTACAGTACAAAGTCAATGGTTTCACGGCTGTCCTTGATCTCCATCCGCTTTGATTGCATGGAAAAAAGCAGCTTGGACATTTTTCTTAATATCTCCTTTTGTGCGCCACTCAATAAAGTACGCCAACTTGAGGGTGAGTAAATGAGTACTGAGTTTTCTTTTTTGGGTGAACTGTCCCTTCAACAATGATTGATGGTTGCTCTCATTCTGTCTGTGTTCATCCTTTGCTGAGTTTCCTCTCACCTCCTGCTCTTTCTTC
Source organism: Cyprinella venusta (assembly GCA_038021265.1). Lineage (NCBI taxonomy): Eukaryota > Metazoa > Chordata > Actinopteri > Cypriniformes > Leuciscidae > Cyprinella > Cyprinella venusta. Next base: position 18,354,038 of record CM075872.1, read on the forward strand.
TCTCTTTCCCAGCATATGCGAGAGGCTGCAGAGAGGAGGCAGCAGCTAGAATTAGAGCATGAACAAGCCTTGGCTGTCCTCAGTGCCAAGCAGCAGGAGATTGACCTTCTGCAGAAGGTAAGAGGTCAGGGTTTCCAACCACACCATACTATAGGATCAAGCTACCATAGGATCAAGGAAACGGTGGGTGGAGTCCACTTATTTGTGGATTTGTTTGCACCTCGACGCTAGAAGTGTTAAAATCCACAAATGTGTGAGGGGATGTACAAATGCACAGGAACTGATTCACAAATGCGTGAGGGAATGCAAATGCACAGGAATAGCTATTAATAGCTATTATTTAATCAACATTAAAAAAAATAATAATAATAAATCAAGTTAAAACTCACACATCGTGCAGCTCTTCTACCAGGAGTTGATTCAAAATTGAGCTCGCGAGATAAGAATGTGCGTGTCCTACGCTATCTCACGGCCAATTCATACGAATTCGTACGAGTGATTAAAAAGTGGCTAATTCGTACTAATTCATACGACCTTACTCGTACGAATTCGTACGATTTGTCTAAACCCACGTGATGGGTAGGTTTAGGGGCGGGGTCGGGGGTTGATCATTCGTATGAATTCATACGAATTGGCCAATTCGTAAAATATGTACGATTTAGCAAAAATCTTACTAATTCGTATGAGTGAGGTCGTACGAATTGTTACGAATTAGCCACCTCGTAAAATATGTACAAATTCTCGTGAGATCAAGTTGGCGTGTCCGCTTCTCGTCTGGTGTGTGATTCCTTCACTGGCCGACTCGAGTTTGGTTCTCGGACTTAGTATCCCTTCTAGACGGCTCTCCCCTGGAGATTCCGGTCAGGAGGGACCTACTGTCCCAAACAGGGTGCACGATATTTCACCCTCATCCAGAGTTGTGGAAACTGTGGGCCTGGCCTCTGAGAATCCGCCTCAATTCCTTCATAGAATCCGGTCTCTCGACTGAGGTCTTTCAGAAGCTATCGCGGTCTGATTTCAGGGGAGCTTTATAGTTTTCTGGTCTATGATGATACCTATGACATCCCGTCTTTCTATTGGACTGATTTCACACGTGATTCACGACACAATCACGCAGGGCGTTCCCACCACATCTCAACGCAGCGTCTCGTTCCCTCTCAGGGAACCAGGGTTACATACGTAACCTGCGATGTTTTACATATATGATTTAAATGGGTTATTTATGCTCTTTGTTTAGAATGTTTACCACATTTAGGGCCTGAGCACTGATGGTGTGAGGACCCTATTGGAATTGCTTCTTTTTTATAATGGACTTTCACAGTTTAAGATAGAAACTAGCAAGGGAAATTCAAATCTTTACATATAATATATTTTGAAAAGATTAATGATTAAGGGTTGTAAAAATGTTTCTGAGATATGAATTGTAATGTGACTTTCATATAATAAAAAGAAAGAAGTTTAATTAAAAATCATCCCCCATGACACAAAATGGCCCGAAGTTGAAAAAAAAATCCAATATTAAAAATCCAGCTGTCAAAGTGTTCTTAATGAAGAAAGATGTTTAATAAAAAGGTGTTTCAACAGTTTCAGGTAACTTGCTGATATATTCTACTTATTTCTCTTTTGAATGAAGAGAAAAGTGTTGCTCTTTCACCGAGTAAATTACTCTCTAATGAAACGGCAGAGCAGGTGATCAAATCTGACATTTTCTCCAGAGTGCGAGAACATTGTCACCTGCTGAAACGTTTGAGTTATTGTCTGTCTTTATTAAATGGAGCACCATGATTACAGAGGAGAATAAACAAAGAGGAAATGATACACACACATATTCATCAGAAGTCAAGACATTAGAACACAGTTCTGTTGTTCTAAAGATTTATCTCCATACATTTTTTTTCCTGAAAACAGATTTTTCTTTATTCATGTGGAACTAAAGGCTGTTTTGCACAGCTGCTGAAAGTTACAATATATGACCTGATTTGAAAAAAAAAATGGTATTAATGGTGTTATATATTACTTTTGTGTTGTATATAGGCTCAGGTTGAGGCTAAGAAGGAACATGAAGGTGCTGTCCATCTGTTAGAGGTGAGTAACGATTTCTGCTCATGAATGTTAGTGCATGTGTATGCGAGGGTGCATATAAGCATGAATTTTAAATCGTATCTTGGCTGACCTTTAAAGTACAGCACATTCCACATGCGTCATCATGTATTTTCTCATATTAGCCAAAAATATTGTGAGCATATGAATCACATCTTAGCTAATACCTTTTTTTATTTGAATTATTCAGACAAATGTATTAAATAAACTAATAAAGTTGTGTGCGTATCCTTGCTGATTAGTTTTATTATTTAATGTTTTAAACTAATGTACATCTCTTTGATGTACATTTTATGATTTATTTGCCATATTCTGCCTTGTTCGTTTCATTCATTACTGCCATTAATTGGCAATTAAGGGGAAATTGGGGAAGGGGGGAAGTGCTCATATTGGGTTTTTGTGACTTCTGAAACTGAACAAATGCTTGTGTGTGTAACTGTGATTTCTTTGGTTTCTTACATCTCTTGTCACTATGTTACTGGTCTTTTTTTGTTTTTGTTTTGTTTGTTGCATATACAGAATCACTTGGACAGCATGCAGGTATTTTCGAGTTACTTTTCCTCAAAGTTCTCCCTCCCCGTGTGACTCATTGGGGTAGCTACTGTCACCTCATGTAGCTGTCCTGTCAATTACTCCTCATATCCATGATCGATCTGTAAACATTTTATCAATGTCTTTGATCTATATCGCCATAGATCAAAATATTGAGCTGTTTTAGGAGAACCCATCAACTTCATAGTCATTTTATACATACCTGACAAGAGTTGTTTGTGCTTTATAAATGTTTAAGGTATAAAAACAGGTCACGTTTTGCACACTTTTGTCTTCAATGCAAAGTAACTGCTTTTTATTGCATTTTTAAACAAAATATATACACATATATAGTATATAAAAATATATACACTCACCTAAAGGATTATTAGGAACACCATACTGATACTGTGTTTGACTTAATTCTAAGTGGCATTGATTCAACAAGGTGCTGAAAGCATTCTTTAGAAATGTCGGCCCATATTGATAGGATAGCATCTTGCAGTTGATGGAGATTTGTGGGATGCACATCCAGGGCACGAAGCTCCCATTCCACTACAGTACATCCCAAAGATGCTCTATTAGGTTGAGATCTGGTGAATGTGGGGGCCATTTTAGTACAGTGAACTCCTTTTCATGTTCAAGAAACCAATTTGAAATGATTCGAGCTTTGTGACATGGTACATTATCCTAAGTATCCATCAGAGGATGGGTAGATGGTGGCCATAAAGGGATGGACATGGTCAGAAATAATGCTCTGGTAGGCTTTGGCATTTAAACGATGCCCAATTGGCACTAAGGGGCCTTATGGTGCAACATCCTACACCATTACATCCCAATCACCAGCCTGCACAGTGGTAACAAGGCATGATGGATCCATGTTCTCATTCTGTTTACGCCAAATTCTGACTCTACCATCTGAATGTCTCAACAGAAATCGAGACTCATCAGACCAGGCAACATTTTTCCAGTCTTCAACTGTCCAATTTTGGTGAGCTCTTGCAAATTGTAGCCTCTTTATCCTATTTGTAGTGGAGATGAGTGGTACCCGGTGGGGTCTTCAGCTGTTGTAGCCCATCCGCCTGAAGGTTGTGCGTGTTGTGGCTTCACAAATGTTTTTCTGCATACCTCGGTTGTAACGAGTGGTTATTTCAGTCAAAGTTGCTCTTCTATCAGCTTGAATCAGTCGCTCCATTTCCTCTGTCCTCTAGCATCAACAAGGCATTTTCGCCCTCAGGACTGCCGCATACTGGATGTTTTTCCCTTTTCACATCATTCTTCGTAAGCCCTAGAAATGGTTGTGCATGAAAATCCCAGTAACTGAGCAGATGAAATACTCAGACCGGCCCGTCTGGCACCAGCAACCATCCCATGCTCAAAATTGCTTAAATCACCTTTCTTTCCCATTCCGACATTCAGTTTGGAGTTCAGGAGATTGTCTTGACCAGGACAACACCTCTAAATGCATTGAAGCAACTGCCATGTAATTAGTTGATTAGATAATTGCATTAATGAGAAACTAATAATCCTATAGGTGAGTGTTTATATATACTGTGTGTTTGTTATTATTAATAACAGTAAAAAATGTTTCTAATAATTAAATGTTTGTAAAATGAGTTGTGGCATATACTTGTCATCCAAATAAATAATTTACTAATCACAAACTCTATCATCTTTAACAAAGAGTAAAAAAAATGTCTTCCACTGTAGATTTTTTAAACCAGATTGTTTGAAACCATCCAGCTGTACCCTCATTCCTCTTGAGAGGCATTTTTTTATTTTTTGTATAGTACAAATGCTTACCAGGAGATAAATGAAGATGAGGGCAGCCTCTTTAGTTGAGGGTATATTCATGGAAGTAAGTTAGTTCTCAGTGGTTAAAAGATCTCATTCACTGCCTGATCTTTTCTGCTCTTCCTGTGTTGGATGCATGTGTGCTGCCTTGTACTGAATGCTGTTAGCGCCTCATGGATATGTGCGTTTGCAGATCAGATCAGCAACAATAAACATGACTGATGGACGTGTCATGCCTCCCTTCCACCACCCTCCTTTAATTTCCTTGCCCAAAAAGCACTGCTTAGTGATTTATGTGAACTTGTACCTGTGCATAAACATATTGCACAAGACAAGTTACAGTTCCATGTTGACTTGATTAGAATGCAAACTCACACCTCTAATGCAGTTAATAGTATTGACGTACAAGTATTCATGTGATCATCTGGCATAAAAAGCTTTTACTGTTATTTTGGCATGTGTGGTACCCTCCTCCATGTAATATAACTTACTTCCCATTGCTAACTTCATGACCAAAAAAGAGATTTGTTGTACAATAACAGCTTGAATATAGATTGACTCCTGTCTTTGTTTGATTCTGTTGGTGTCTGAAGCTGAGAAGTGTCCTTCGCACTAAGAACACAATGCGATTTTTGGTAGGAAAAACCTCCTTTTAGATGTGGGCCATTCTTGTAGTATTGTAGGTTGCTTACCACAGCTGGTAGAGTTCGTTGGCTCCATTCATTAGCTTTGTTCGGTTAGTTAATGTGCAGATGTTAACTACTGTATTGTAAATGTCACTGCTGCTAGAATCTTGCTTTTTATTACAGACCAGACCAAATGAGTCTCGGTGAGGTTTTTAACACAAGCTTTTCTCTTTTCCTATTCTTTCCATCCCTCTTTTTATTTCCAGGCTAAAGTGAGAGATCTGGAGGAAAAATGTCGGACGCAGAGTGAGCAGTTTAACCTGCTGTCAAAAGAGTTGGAGAAGTTCAGGTTGCAGGCAGGGAAGTTAGACATCCTGAGCAGCAGTCAGCTCACAGGGAGCGACTCTCCCAGTTCACCCACCAAACCCCTCACCCTCTCCCAGCTCCTCAATGGCCTCGCTGCCCCTTCCGGGAAAGGTACTGTATGAACTCTGAAGAAGATCATGTGTTGACGCTTCCTGAAATAGTTAACAGGGTAACGTAGCAAGCAACGTGGAATGATTTATTTTGTGCTGAAAATACAGATTTGACATTTTACTTTTCTAATTTTTACGTTTCATTCATTCTAATTAATTTACAAAATAGTAGATACATAAATTACAAGGACCTCAACATATTGGAATATTTTTTATATTTTTACAAATATCAATTTCGTACTAATTTCGTTTAGTCATTTTTTACTGTTTGACAACCAGATAGTGGCTTACACTTTTTGGTTTAATTGTAAAAAATATATCTATATATTTTATACATATAAAACAATGTTTTTCTTTATCATTTATTTATTTTGAAGCTGGTTTATTTATTTTAAATAAATGGCATTTGGTTTTAAGTTTTGTCATTTTGTTAAATACAGTACATACTTTTTTTAATTAATACTTTTATTCAGCAATGATGTATTAAATTGATCAAAAGGGCTTTTTAAGACGTTTATAATGTTACAAAAGATTTCTATTTTAAGCAAATGCTGTTTTTTTTTTAAATCGCAAGATAGTCACTGTTAGAATGATTTCTGAAGAATCACGTGACACTGAAGTACTGTATGATGCTTGAAATTCAGCTTTGCATCACAGGAATAAATTACATTTTAAAATATTTTAAAATAGAAAACAGTTATTTTGAATTGAATTAATATTTCAGTAGTTTTTTACTGTATTTTTGATCAAATGAATCGACCCCAAACCTTTGAACAGTAGTGTATTGTTTCTGTCCAAATCCCTTTTGTATATACATTCATGTACGGGATTGATTGATTATAGTTACTTCATATTTGTTTATCTTCTGTTTGCCATCTTTTATCCCTTACCTTTCCAATTAGACCATATGAAACAATTTCTAATGCTGAAAAATTTGGAGGCTGATAAGATCAACAGCAGTGATGATGTGGTGAGATGGGGCTTTACACAGTAATGAAGTAATCAGTCACTTTTGTGTGTGTGTGTGTGTGAAGGTAATGAGGATTCGATGAGTAAGATCTCAGAGCTCATTCGGCCTCTGCAGATGACTGAGGGGGAGAAGGTAGAGCTCCTGTCTGTTAAACCCACCTTCCTGTCACGAAGCACACCCGCCAGCCCACGACGGGCCTTCCTCTCAGAGGTGCGGCCCGTCATCGCCACTGCTGTGAGTATCTCAAACAAAACAACCAATCATCGTCAGTTCATTTTACCTTTAATGTTCACCCTTCACACTTTTATTTTAGTTTAATCTTTTAAACCGAAAGCCAGCACAAAACAGTCTCATGAACTGGATTATAATGTTTCCTGGGATGCCCTTATAATATTAGTAAGACCTTTACATAAAAAAAATGGTCGTAATCTAGAAACAAAAGGCATTTTTCCAAGCCTGATTTTAGCCTCTGATTTGAGGGGCCATATCTGCTGTGAGACTTCTATGTAAATGCCAAAATCTGTTACTATGTTTTTACTATTACAGCTATCGATATTAATGAATTATGAAAAGTTAGGTGTATTCTCATCACATGAAAGGTTGCAGCGATGAGCACTGAGCAAATGACATATAGGGCCCTATCTTGCACCCGGCGCAAATGACTTTATCCACAAACGCATGTCTCATTCCTATTTTGCACGCGCGCAAAGCGAGATTTTCCCCTCCACAGACGCACGTCGGTAAACTAGGAAATGAACTTGCGCTCCCTGGGCGGATCGGCGCAAAAAGGAGGCGTGTTTCGGTGCTAACATTCCCAGGTGCTATTTTACACTTCCAGAGCACAATTGCGCCACTGACCATAAAAAACCTGGTCTAAAGTCAGTGGCGCGTTGCGCGTTGTTCATAATGCTATTTTAAGCGCGCATGCTTGGCCATAATATAGCGGGTACACAACGCGCAAATACTGATTCTCTCATCAACATAGATGCAGTAGTTTTTATTTTTGCAAATCATACATTATAACAAGGAAAAATATTAACACAAGAGGGAAATCATTGTGGTTTACATGAAGATGAAAAAACTGAAATACCCATTTCTTAAGGCTATTGTAGTACTAAAGGATCAGACCTGTTTGCCCAATAGTGGCAGAAACGTATAGGCTATAATGTTTAACCGACGCTGATGTGCAAGAGTTTCTCCCATCCCTATACAACGTCACTTCTGTCTTTCACTGTCCTGACAAGAACGTCGGTCTCATCGGCTGTGAACGCTCCTGGCGCGCGCCTGGTAAACCCGCCGTTATAATAACAATCCGTCATGCAACATGCGCACCTGTTCTTAAAGGGTATGTTGGATGGCGCTCGGATTGGTTTATTTCACGTTACGCCCAAACCACACCTATGAATAATGAAGCTACTTCAGACCAACCTCTTTTAGATTTGCGCCAGGCGCAAGAGGCATTTATCCCGCCGGGAAAATAGCAACAGCGCCGGGACCCGCCCACAAAGTTACTTGCGCCATGCGCTTTGACACTTGCGTTTCAGATCGTTAAAATAGGGCCCATAGTCTGTCGTGAGAATGAAGAGATCTCATTATTGCAACTGCACTTTCAGGAATGCTTTCACCAAATAACAATGTAAATATTGTATGAGCTTTGTTGTACATTGTAACAGCATCATTGATTACATAACATTTGGCATGTGTCCAGATAAACTTGTGCTGTGTAATTGACAGCTTGGGCGATTGGAAAGAGCATTCTTTGATCGCTTTCTGTATGTAATTTATTCACAGTTTAAGTTAGATTATTTTCATCCCACTAAGAGAAACGACGTGAAGTTGATCGTTTAGCCACTGGCTTGATTTACTGATGCATAAACAGTATTGAAAGATTTTGAGAGATAATCTGTCTGAACTTGAATAATTATACATCAGAATTCACTGATCGCAGATCAGGCATTAGAATAAACATGATTGCTTACATGTTTGGGGCGTTGCTGGCAGATATACTTTTTTATAGTATAACGAACTCTTAACTGTCAAAAGATCATGGAAAATTTGAATTCTCAGTTCATGACCCCTTAACAGGTTTTAGACTTCTGGTCTGTGTGTAAAGTAAATGCAAGAATTAGAACACGATAAAGCTATAGATGGGAAAAAAAATCCAAATAAATCCAAGAAAGAAGTCTAATAGCAATTCAGTATACAAATATTACAATGATTGAACCTCTTCCTTTTGAAAGGCAGCAATGCAAATCAATGGAGAATTTTCATAAAAATGTTTTTTTTTTTAATAATTTAATATGTGGTTTAAATTTACTATAAAGTTAAAATGTATAAAACACTGAAATTGTCTACAAAAAAACATTTGTATAGAGTCAAATAATAGAATAGAATAGAATAGAATAGAATCTATTCTAACAAATGAAAACCCAATAGAGTAAAGTAGATTCTAGTAGAATGTCGTACCACAGTGATTTGGCCATTATGAGAATAATTACAGTACACTGACAGACTGTGTGTGAGAGAGAAATTGTGTGTGGGTGTGAATAGTCCAATCTGTCTGCTCAGACTGTGCCCCGCTGGTGATATTGGCTTAATCGCCCACATTATCAGATTGCACACGAGAATTTGTTCTCAATTAATTCACATTTCAGTTTTTGCCTGAAACATTATCAAAAATCAAAATGTGAAAACCATGTATTTTCTTTACAGCCCATTGATTTGTCATTGACATTCTTAGGCTTTGTTCACACTGCACACAATTAGATTTGGTTTTCAAATCCAATCTTGAGGTCTCAGTGGTTTCAGTGGTGTAGCAAGTCATGCCCTGGGCCCAGAAATTTTTAATGCCCCCTTTCTCTTTTAGATGGATAAAGAGCCCGGATCGTCCCCCAGGTCTAAGTCCAGATACACAGGCAAAGTGAGACTGTGTGTTGCCCGTTACAAGTAAGTGGATCCACTACAGCTGTTGTTACATGTTACCATACGTTACAATTGGACGTTTGCTGTAATAATAGGTTATAGTGTGTCATTAGCTGTAATGATTTGTTATATCATGCCATTAGCTGTAATGATTAGGTGTAGAATAGCATTAATGACTGCATCAGGTCTGTGTTAAGTACAAGTTAAGTGCATCAACAACATCTGTGCACTCAATCAATTACCACATACAGGAAATTTGACTCATCTACCAAATACCAGCAGATTAACATTTAAAATACGCTGTCATACAATCATAGAAAAGATTTACCAAAAATACGAGCTTCACATTTTTGCTTCAAACCTTTCAGCCAGCTTGCCCATTGGCTCCACTAGCTCACCAGATGGTTTTTACAAAAATAATGTTTCAAACTCCACTTGCACTCCACTATATCAAGCTGACCGGGATGCCCAAACAAACCAAGCAATGTTTTGTACTGTAGCTGCCACAGAGCTACAGTGTTTAACATTTCAGGGAAATTAACCATCAGTTGCAATCAGTTGCTTAGTTATATCAGCATTTTCCACTAATAGTTTACCATCAAAACATATACATTTCTCCTGTAGGTTTGATTTAGTCAAGAATATACCTTACAAAATAGGGTTTAATAAAAAAATGTGTATAAAAAAAATATGAATTGATACAGAGTGTCCTCTCCAGTTATAACCCTTATGATGGCCCCAATGAGCATCCTGAAGCAGAGCTCCCCCTGGTGGCTGGGAAGTACCTGTATGTTTATGGGACCATGGACGAGGACGGCTTCTATGAAGGTATGTCATAATACAGGACTACTTCAGACCAAGGCGGTAATCCACCAGTCAGGAACTGAAGCTTCGTTTGGAAGCCGCCATTGTAGCAGACTATCACCTGCTGTTAGCATTCCATTGACTCCCATTCATTTTGGCATCATTATGACAGCGAATAACTTTACATCGGAGGCGTCCAAAGACTTAATTTGAATTACTTTGTATCTTACGTTATGTTGTAAAAATAGGCCAATTACGATTGCGTCATAACCACGGGACTCTCTGTCGCACAGTTGAGAAATTACCGTATAGACAGAAGGAGAAGCTCGTTGGCAATCTTTTACTATCTATGAGGCAATCGGGTGGACGTGGAGGCATAAAGTCAGGGGAGTAGCCCATAGATAGAGAGTTCATAAAAGCAATGGGACGAAATATTTCAACAACAGATTTGTTTCAGATTTTAATTCAGATTTGTCTCGGCACAGCTACTAGAAGGTCAGAACGGTTGATTACGTCACATCTACGTCGTCAAGCTCAGTTTGAGCCTGCGCAGTACGCTTGGCTATCAGGAAGTGAGTGCTTCTAATGTGCTTCAACTTTCTCCGTTGAAATCTATGGGGTCCTGTGTCCATTTATTTTACTGTCTATGCTTCAAAAGTTTGAGGTCAATAAGATTTTTTAAGAAAGAATGTTTCTGAACAGAGCCTCTTCAAGGTATTCTGCTTAAAAAGGTTGTATTTATTTGATCAAATAAATTGTGAAAAATAATTACAATTTAAAACTGTTAAATTGTAACTGTTTTCTATTTGAATAAAATGTAATTTACTCCTGTGAAGGCAAATCTCAATTTTCATAATCATTTCTTCAGTCTTATGGTGCGTTCACACCGGACGCATTGGTGCGTTAACACGAATAGCGCATCAGGCGCGAATGATTTCAATGTTAAGTCAATGCAAAGAAGCGTTACGGGCGTAAAAAAATCCTGCGGCACGAATGAGGCGTAGAGCGCGGAAGACGCGAATACGCCTCATTCGCACGTCAAGTTCGCGCGAATGGCGCAAATTGAGTGTCTGGTGCGTTAAGCGCGAATGATTTAGTTAGTGCTATTTGTGCATTCACGCTTTTGACGCGAATTTGCGTCTGCCGCCCGAGTTGAAAAATCTGAACTCTGGCGTCAATTCGCGCCGCGTTAACCAATCAGGAGCCTAGCTGCTTGATCACGTGGTGAAGTATCTGGATGCTTCAATAAATAATTTTGTAATATGACTAAATGCATGATGGGATTATGCACAACCACGCAAATATTTTATCACTTAAAACTTTTTTTCTATATATGAGACATGTTCATTTTGTATTGAATGTTATTCATTCCATATCAAGATTATATGAAATATTATTATGATGTAAAGACAACCAACATACATGTGCATAAGTTCGTGTCTGGACGTGAGAGAGAAAATAATCAAAGGACAGGTTAATAACTTTTGAAGGCTGGCTCTATTTATCATCAAAACAAAAATAAATGACAGCTAGATTCGATGGATGAGGGCGAGGGTGATCCTCGCTCCGATGTGGGACAACAGGTCATCAAACTGTATGCATGACAGGCGGAAGTACCGTTGACAGCGGCCGTCACCCAGCGCAGCTCCGGGAGCGAGCAAATGGTGAAACTCGCCAAACGGTTCACCTCCGAAGGGTCCGGTGTACTCAAATATACGGCGACGATGATCCCCACACCACTCTTCTGCTCTCCAGAGCAAATACAGAGTGGTGACTCTCTCGATGAATGCTCGGTCAACATAAAAACAATGGCCGCCAACGGATTTCGATTCTGACGCGCGTCACACGTGTACATTTCGCTTCAAACTTTAGGTGTCACATGATAAATGTTGATAAAAATAGAAAACATTTGTAACATTTTAAATTGCTTTACTGTCACCTTTACAGACATCGATTTAATGCATCCTTGCTGAATAAAAGTATCAATTTCTGAAAAACAAATTTGAAAAGAAATCTTACTGACCCGAAACTTTTGAATAGTTGTGTTCGACTGCTGCTGTTTCCTGAGTGTGAATAATATACTGTAGAGGAAGTTGTCAAAATTGTTATTTGTTTTGACAATTGTAATTGTTATTCCAAATTGTTTTTTGGAAATAGGCTAATTTTACCACTCCCCCAGAGTTAAACAGTTGGGTTTTACCGTTTTCGAATGTATTCAGACGATTTTTTGATATTTAGAAGAATATCGGTAACCAGACAGTTTCTGGTCTCATTGACTTCCATTGTATATTTTTTTCCTAATATGGTAGCCAATGAGATCAGAAACTGTCTGGTTGCAGATATTCTTCTAAATATCAGAAAAACGGTAGAACCCATCTGTTTAACTCTGGGGAAGTGGTAAAATGAGCCTATTTCCAAAAAAAAAAGTGGTGTATCCCTTTAAAGATCCCATGAAGACATTGACAAGTGCAGTTTTCTTTCCCATGTAGACATATTTCCTTATTGCAATATGTTTTTGTTGCATGAATAGTATTTTCTCCCTCATGCTCTTTTTCACCACTCGATGCACTTTTCTGCACTACAGGGGAGTTGTTGGATGGACAGCAGGGTCTCGTTCCCTCCAACTTTGTGGACTTTGTCCAGGATGAGGAGCTTCCCTCGATTCCTCTCTTGGACCGCATCAAGGAACCGTCCTACCTCAACCATAGCCCCCCCTCCATGCCAAGCAGCGCCGTAAGCACGCTCAGCACGCTGCTCTCAGACAGGCTGGATGCCCTGGGCTCAGGTACTGGGACGGGCACCAGCAGCAGCAGTGGGGTGAGCAGCTTGGGCATGAGCATTGGGCTGGGCATGGACTTTCTGGGACCCTGCAGCAACGGCACAGGCACGCTGGACGTGAACATTGATGAGATCGGAGAAGACATCGTGCCTTACCCCCGCCGCATTACCTTGATCAAACAGCTGGCCAAGAGTGTCATTATAAGCTGGGAGCCCCCGGTGGTTTTGCCTGGGTGGACGCCCATCAGTGGCTACAACGTGCTGGTGGATCAGGAGGTGCGCATGAGCGTGCCCTTCGGCGGCCGCACCAAGTCTTTGATCGAGAAGCTGAACCTGGCCTCCTGTACTCACCGCATCTCTATCCAGAGCATGACAGAGCGGGGGCTCTCTGATCCGCTGCGCTGCACACTGCTGGTGGGGAAAGATGTGGTGGTGGCACCCTATTACCTTCGTGTGGAGAACATCACACAAGTTTCGGCTGAACTCACCTGGATGCCGAGCAACAGTAACTACAGCCACATGATCTTCCTGAATGATGCGGAGTATGATGTCGTGAAGCCTGGAGGGTACAAATACCACTTCTACAACCTGAAGCCCATGACGGTGTATAAGATACGGGTAGTGGCCCGACCACATCAGATGCCCTGGCAGCTTCCCCTTGAGCAGAGGGAGAAGAAGGAGGTCTCGGTGGAGTTCTGCACACAGCCGGCCGGTGAGTCAGCGAACACTGAGTGCACTCTCTGCATGATCATTTCTTATTGCTAAGTGATTTTACATCTTATTACTAGCGCTGTTAATCAATTGAAACATTCAGTCAGATTAATTGCATAATATTTCGTTGCGTCGCAGATCGCCATGCGTTCTTGCAAAAACGTGAAGTTGATACTTCAAGATTGAATTGCTTCAATGGTAGGAACATTTCTTATTACAGAACTTACATACAAGTAAGGGGTCATGATTAATTGCATTGTTGTTGTTTTTTCTATTAAATATATAGACATTATATAATTTTAATATGAAATAGGATAATAAAATTATGTATTATATAATATTTTAAAATAATAATTATATTGATACGTATGAATTATTAATACTTTTGTTCAGCAAGGATGCACTAAATAGATCAAAACTAACTGTAAATACATTTATAATGTTACAAAAGATTTCTGTTCCAAACAGTCTCACGGTTTCCACAAAAAGATTAACATTGATAATAATAATGTTTCTTATACACCAAGTCAGCATATTAGAATGATTTCTGAAGGATCATGTGACACTGCAGACTGGGATAATGATGCTGAAAATTCAGCTTTGCCATCACAGGAATAAAATACATTTTAAAATATAGTATAATATATATATATATATATATATATATATATATATATATATATATATATATATATATATATATATATAATGTTTTAATAATATTTCACAATATTACTGATCAAATAAAGGCAGCCTTGGTGATTTCTTCCAAAAACATAACAAAATCTTACTGACCCATAACTTTTTACTTTAACTGATTGCAGTAAATTAACATGTTAAATTTTCAGCCAAAGATAGCAGTTTTTTAAAGTCTTTGGGGGGGTTGCCATCCAATTAATCCATCTGATCCTTGACCTTGTCGAATTAGTTAAAGCTATTTTTGGTGACGTAAATCTCAAATTTATACAAGTTTTGCTCCCTGCTTTGAAATATTTTTTGACCCCTATATATATATATATATATATATATATATATATATATTACTATTGTTATTATTTATTGACAAACTTTTATTTATTTATTTCCAGGCCAAAAAACATCGGCAATACCTTGTTTTTAGGGTATATATCAAGAATTAGGATTACTGGTACCTAAAAATGAGCACAATGTTAGACCATACCCCAAAAAATATGTTAAAATCTGACATTTTGATCATGACAGGAACTAAAATTGACAGAAAACCAAATCAAGGCTTATGTTTTCAGATCAAAATACATTGAATTAGTATCCTTCGTCTTTTTATGAATGTAATTAATCCCTCAAAACCACTCATGCAGAGCTTGTTTTGAGCGGGATCTTGTTCCGTTTCTTGTACGGTTTTTGTGTTCCAGTATTTGTTTTTAAATGATCTGACATTAACACGTGCATTACATGGTGACAGTGCGTGTACACGTGTGAAACAGAGCAAGCGTGAGTTTATGCAGATGTATTTGGAAGGTTATGTTTTGCTATTTGCTTATTTTATGTACTTCCCAGCTTTTTTATCATTCAAATTTGGCTGGGTGGCTAATTACACATTTTTCTGTGGTGTGACAAACTCAGAACACATACTTAATTTTGACTTTACAGGGACTTTAAGTTCAAAATCATTCGCATTGGTTGGTGCTTACTGCTTATTGTTTTGCAGCGGAAAGTTTGGAGAGAGTGCATATACCTGACTAATTATTTTAATGAAAATCAGTTAATTTCTTTAAAATGTCAAAAAGATAAGTCAACCATGTTTTAAATTAAAGCTGGTGGAGTTTATGGTCAAAAGAGATGCACGCTTGGACAACTCTAATACAAATCAGGACACCGGGAAACACAAGCAACGGGAGTTACAACTACGTAGTCGGTGAGAGAATATGACTGATCAGCTGAATGATATTTGGTCTCAAGGTAGACAGAATACATGCCGGAATAAGGTGAAAAGTCTTGTGAATGCAATAATACTTTTAAAGATGCTTTTATAGTAGTCATGTTCCAGGAAAACTAACGTTTTATGGTCAGTTTGGTCACAGCGCTCTAATTATTGTTTTGGTTCCGACAATTATTCATTTACAAATTAATCACTGCACCTACATCTAGAAATGTTTAACTCTTTTTCCAACTTTTAAGGGCCAATTATGAAAATATCTTTACTCTGAGCAGACTCTGATAAAATTGGACTGGAGGGAACAAGTTTGTCTTTGTATCTACCAATTCCTATGAGACCAGCCATCGTAATCCTTGTCCAATTATATTCTCATCCAAATATTTTGAAGACGGTATGAGTTGTCAGTTGTTTGTGGGAGTTCCTCATGTGTCAGATAACAGTTAACATTAAGCGTGTAACCTTGATGTTTGCTATGCTGTTTCTGTTAATCAATTCACCCTGCTAAAGGAGGAAGACTGAGATTTTAGTGCTCCATAATGAGCTTCCTACCCTAGAGAGACTGTAGACAAGCACAAGCTGCCTTCATTAAAAGAACCCTATGGCATGTTAGAGCAAAAAAAAAAAAAAAATGAGGAGCTGTCGGCTCTGGTTTTCACACAATTATAACGCAGACGTCTACCTGAGATGTTGATCAACCGAGTTGCGTTTTGCTTTTCTTCATCTCTCCACGCGGTTCCCAGAGGACCCTGAAGATGCCTTGTTTTTAAGCTTTGGAGTACAGACGAATGAGAGCAGAGGAAATGAATGAATGCGTGATGAATGGAAATGGGACGAGTGTTTGCCGCAGTAGGGAAGCGGAGCGACTGAAGATGAAAAGAGGAAGAATCAGAGAGGATGTGAGACGGGCGGAGGGGGAGAACAGGGGGATGCCCGGTATTCTGCTTCTGAGGGAGTCCTCGCTTGCTCCTTCTTTACTGTCTCCCACATTATTTCACACTGGCTCACACACTCACAGACGTTGCAATGCCAAGAAGCAGAGCAGATATGTATATGAGGATGCTTTCAGTGCCAGCTAATTTTTTTTCCTGAGTGTAACAGCCATTCTCCAGGGAGGAAATGAAAGACCGTCAGCATTATTGTGGCTGTCTCCTGCCGTGCCGTGGCTCTCAGCAAAGTCTGTAATAATTTACAGTTGCAGATATTATTGGTATAGAGTGTTAATTAATCCTAATGTTCTGCTTGGTGTTGAGAGACCTACCTGAATACCCATTTAATATCTCTTAAATCACTCTTCGTATGGTTGATTCATGACTTATTCTTACGTGGATTGATCATGAGAACTTGATAGGACACTCCCAGTCTTTAACTAACAATGCTGTACTACTTATGTTTGAGTTCTTCTTGTATACTGCAGATATGGTTAATGTGCTAAGATTAATAATCATATTTTTGTTTAATGTCTCTTCACTGTTGAGATAAACGTTTTTATTGTATTTTTCCAATTCTGCTGACCTCAGACATAACATCGCTGGAGTGGTTACCAGCCACATTTCTTAAATTTTATATTTACACTACCGTTCAAATGTTTTTATTGTTTATATAAGAAGTCACTTGTCTGTTCTCTTTTCTTATTTTGCTTTGGTAGCCTCAGAAAAGGTCGTAGACAGAAGTCAGGGTCAAACTCTCTTTACTAGAGACCAATTTGTGAAACTGCAACACAAATAAACAAAGAAATGAGAAAATACTATCCCTTACAAAGTTAGTCACTTCACAAAACAGTAAGATGCAGTCAAATGCAAGATGCGTATAAACCACCTTCAACATAGCGATGTATGAGATGAATAAACAGTCTAGCATCACAATTATGTGCCTCGAGTTACATTTAGCATGTAAATAGTTCCCTTTCAAGGGAACTCGAGCTGCGTCAGCGCTGTGGGAACACCTCTGTGTGTGTTCGTCCAAACTCAAACGTTTGTTAGGTTCTATGACTTGGACCTCAGCTCCACTCCTGGGGTGCAGGTGCTCTCGTTCTCTGTGTGCTCTGATTTCAAATGATGGGCACTTGTTCTTATGGCGACGTAGGTATTAATTAGCATTCCCACTGTGTTGACGCAGCTCGAGTTCCCTTGAATGGGAATGTCTCGGTTCCGTAGTCCCACTAGACACTCTGTCGTTCTGCCATACTACCGGCATGCCCTCTAGCACTTGCTTCGGCCTGTCAGAAGCTGTAGCGCTTGTGTTTTTGGGGTGCTTTATAGTTTGCTGGTCTCTGACGTCACCCGTCTATGACATTCCGTCTCTCCATTGGACTGTTTCCATACGTGCTCAGGACGCACACACACAGAGGCTTTCCCACAGCATTGACGCAGCGTCTCATTCCCTCTTCAGCGAACTATACGTAACTATACGAGACGTTCTTAAACATATTCATAATTTATAAAAAATTCACAATCATATTAAGTCAAGTGTATTTATATAGCGCTTTACACAATATAGATTGCATCAAAGCAGCTATACAGTATCAATCAAAACATAATAACAATGTTCGTTTCTTAGTGGAAAAACATCCACGTTTTAAACCTTGAAAAGCTTTATTACTGCATAAATCAACCTTTTCGACTGACAGACTGGGCTTTTGGGATGGACGTAGATGCACATCTGCACAATGAGCTCTAAAATCCAAATGGTTGATGTATTACTCAAAGTGACAGGCTTAAAATGACCACGAGGTGTCAGTACTGACAAAATAAACTTTAATATTACTAGGGCCAGGATACAGGATACATGGCTGCATTTATTTTATTAAAAAAAAAATTAAAAGAACTGTTTGCATTTTAATATATTTTTAAATGTAATTTATTCCTGTGATATTAAGGCAGAATTTTCATCAGTCATTATGTCTTCAGTGTCAAATGATCATTAAGAAAACATTTTAATGTGCTGATTTGGAGCTCAATAAACACTTATAATTATTATCAACCTGTGAAAAAATATTTCAGAATTCTTCAATAAATTAAAAGAATACCATTTATCTGAAAGAAACCTTTTGTAGCATTGTTAATGTCTTTACTGTCCAACTGATCAATTTAAAGCAACTTTGCTAAATAAAAAAATATGAATTTCTTTACTACTAATAACAATACCACTTATCCTAAACTTTTGAACGGTAGTGTATCTTCATCAAATAATCATGATGAATCAATGAATATCTGCCAGTGTTAATTATGCTGTAAAAATCAATAAAATTACCTCACATGGGGTGCTTTCCACCCTTATGGTGAATATCAAAGCACAGTCTTCAGCAATGTGGTTACTGTGTTTTTAAGCATTTACATAGTGGTTGGTGTGCAAAAGCACAATTTACTGTACCTTATTAGGTAAAAACATTTTATAATTGTCATTTAATTTTAGAAGCTTTCATTTTGCAGTGTTACCTTCAATAAAATTTAAAGGAATTTGTGAAAACCCAGTTTAGTTTCAATATCAGAAGTGGCTATGTACAAACCATCTTTATAGTTTTAAAGAACATGAAGACAATGCAAAGAAATCATGCTTTTAAAGTGTGAAAATAATGTGTTTTCTCCCACAATGACTTTCTATGATGTATTTTTTTTAATTATTATTATTGATGCTTTTAATTGATATAAAACGTTAATTAAGGGAAGGCCACTCATGATGGAACGATCCTGCTCGCAGATTATCGAATTTCTAGCACAGTGGACTCCATGCCTCAGGACATCTTGATGTCTGGAGATTAATGAACCTTCGGTCTAGTCTAGTGCGTAGTGTGTTCCCCACCTACAGACTGTGTAATATATACAGGGCAATGTAAACCCATCTGCGGGCTTCCCTGTGGACTATCAGTGCAAGCTTTTATTACGTGATGCCCATCTTCAGGCATTCAACCGTGCAGCGGTAGCCTCAAATGAAGGCCTGATCAGATAAAGACAGCCTTTGAGCTGTTTTCAATTACAGTGCATTGATCCAGTTCCTCTGGATCAGCTTCACAAATTACATGATCCACTTTTAGCTCCACTGTCTTTCCACAGGCTCTCAGTCATGCCCCCTGACGTCTCTGGACCGATTGGCGTTCCGAGCGCCCCGTGGGCTCTGATCAGTGAGGGGTGGTCATTGATTAAGCGCTCCCCGATGATCTGTCATGTGGTGGGCAGAGAAGTGATCATTGTGGATTAGTGTGATTCATCGAATTGTTCAAACCTACCTGCTCTCTAACATCAGGATGGCTTCTCTTAATTGATTGTTTGAGTGAGAGCTTGTCACTGGGAAACCATATACAGTTTTAATTCGTTTTGTAGTAGACAAGAACTGTGATAGCATTTAACAATGAAATGCAGTTAAAAAGTTTTGAAAATAATGTTTACATAATAGCATTAAAATATTAGCTTTGTGTGAGGAAAGCTCTTAAATCTTCTTCACACTTGACTGTGCACAAAGATGGCGCCATTATTTACACGTGTATCAAGAAAAATGGTGAGAATGGTGAGTGTTTCTATCGAGTTGTCCTGATGGGCTGCATGCAAAGAAATAAATGATTTATATGAGCCAGTTCTTTTTTGCAATTCAAAGCAATTCTTCCTGAAGCACCAGGGACCCCAGCCTAAGACAACACTGGACCTAGTGTCTCAAAAGTCATCCTCATCTGCCCGGAAGCTAGAGGACGAGGCTATGTCTCGCTGCGGCCGGACCACCCTCCAAAAAGCCTAATTTATGCCCCTTTGCACCCAGTTCAGTTCTCAGTGCTGGAGGCAGTGTGTTTGTTGCAGCCTCTGGGCCTGTTCAGTTTCACGTTCCCATGCAAATAAATGCTGTTATAGCAAACAAAATAAAACACAAACATGCTCGAAAAGAGAGCTCTTTTCCTCTTCCACTTACCACGAGCACCAGTTACTCTTTACAGTTCGCTTGCAGACCCCCTCGTAGCGGCGTGGTTCCCACCTCGGTAAGGAGCAATGAATCTCTTGACCTCCGCACCGAAGTGATGAATTTAGATCAGGCTTTTACAGCCGTTACTTCCTAGTCCCCTAGAAAGATGGCGGTCTCAGACCCATCTTAGACCTCAGGTACCCGAATCACGCCCGCGGACGTTCAGGATATTACTTTAAAGAATATCCCCTCGAAAATATGCCCAGGGGACTGGTTCTTCTCTCTGGACCTGATGGACGCATACTTTCACATCCAGATAGCCCCCCATCACAGGCAATTCTTGAGATTCTCCTTCGAGGGAGTGGCACATCAGTATACAGTCCTCCCATTCGGTCTGTCCCAGAGACAAGTTCATGGATGCAGCCCTCGCCCCTTTGAGACAGATGGAAATCCGCATTCTGAACTATCTCGACGACTGGCTCATTTTGGCCCAGTCGGAGATGAAGCTAAAACTCTCAAATATCCGTGTTTTTCAGCCACTTCGAGTGCCTGGGACTCAGGGTCAATTTCGCCAAGAGCTTGCTGTCCCCCAGCCAATGGATTCTGTTCCTGGGAAGAGTCTTCGACTTGGCCCAAATATGGGACGCAGTCACGTCATAGCACGCTCTGACCATTCAGCAGCTCGCGAAATTTGATTTTCTTCTAAATCGGACCCTCTCCCACTGTCAGGTCTTTTCAGAGGAAGCTATTCCACATGGCCTCTGCATCTCCAGTACTTCAGTTAGGTCTGCTTCATATGCGGCCCCTACAGTACTGGTTGAAACCTGTCCAGTCTGGCATGACACTGGGGGCGGTTACCAGAATGAAAGTGGTCTCAACAGATGCTTCCAACACATTTTGGGGATCTCTGTGCGAAGGCAAACCGGCCTTCGGCTCCTTGTCAAACGAGGAAAGTTGGCTACACATCAACTGCCTGGAAATGATGGCTGTCAAGCCTTTCAGACTTTCCTACCAGACCTGAAGGGAAACCAGATCTTGGTCCGATCGGACAGCATGACAGTGGTATCTAAATCGCCAGGGCAGGCTCACCTGGAAACTTCTGTTCAAACTGGTGAAACACCTCCTGGTATGGGCACACCACAACCTGAGCTCTCTGAGAGCAGCCCACGTGCCGGGCAAACTGAACCAAGGGGCAGACATGCTGTCTCGCAGCAACGTCCCATCGGAGAAGTGGATACTTCACGTCCACATGGTTCACAAAATATGGGAAATCTTTGGGAAGGCAGAGGACGACCTTTTCACCTCAGAAGACAACTATCACTGCCCAACTTATTTCTCAAAGAGCAAGGATGCGCTGGCCCACGACTTGCCCAGCCTTCTCCTATACAAATTTATACGCTAAAGACCTGCTAGAATTAGCATCGGTCAAGCGTGTGAGTGACATACAGACATTCTCTGTGAATGCCTCATGCTTGGAATTTGGGCCAAACGACTGCAAAGTTTGGCCTCAGCCGAGCCCAAACCACTATGAACTTTTCTCCCTACTATATGGGGTAACTCTGGCTATTGCCTATTGCTATAATAACTTTGTGGCTCTGATCAGGGTCTGGGCCACTGGTAATCAGCTAATGCCTTTTCCCACCTAACCAGCTCTCGGCCCTTCTAGTGCCTAGGCCATACAGGTTTACTGGAAGGATTGTCTAGGGCAGGATCGACCTCTATGAGTTCTTCCTGGTTTACGTCCCTAGCGAAATGAGTATTCCCTATTATGTCTTGGTTCCTCTAGGTTTTGCTAGGGCTTAAGGCCAAGTAGGCTATATCATTTTAGTCGTTCTGCAGCCATAGCATGCCATGATTGTATTGGTTCCCCATAACAGCATCTGACGGAGTACGAGTGAAGTATTGAAAGGGAAACTGAGATACGGGAACAAGTACTGCATTTCAGGCCGTGCTATATTGCTGCACGACTCTCAGTTTGTCGCTTCAGTCGAATTTAATCTGAGTATCCTATGCCAGATCAACTGCTTTTATAGCCAGACTCCCGTATTGTTATGCTCTGGCGGGCTTCCCTGCCATATGCTCATAGCCTCGCCATTGGTTTGTTTCATTACTCTGCACGAACCAATGGCCATGCAGTTTCACTGTGTGATTAAAACGGCTTCAGAATTCGGAGAAAAACGTTTTTTTCCATAACAGCATCTAGCGACAAAGTACAAGCAAAGTATCTCAAGGAACCGAGGTTATGTAAGTAACCAAGTACGTTTTAGGTTCTGAGATGGTGCGGTCCATTGCCGGCAGCCATATATATAACTCTGCGATTAAGACGAATCAGCCCACATAAAATCAGAGTGCTGACATAAGCGAATACACTGTGATAGTCTTTGCACAGCTGGCGTCCCTTTTGGCTGTAAAATGCACGCACATTTACATGCCCATTACACATGTATCATATTTTCATGCACAAGCATGCACATGTTTCTGAAAGCATAATGCATGTCACAGCCCACCCACAAACACAAATTTGCTTGAATCATGATAAAAGTCTAGCAATTCACACATTTTGTTTCAGTATTCTGTTATTTCATGAACATCCTCTTTTATTTATTTTTTTTCAGGTCCTCCTTTACCTCCTCAGGATGTGCAAGTTCAATTGGGGCAGACACCTGGAGTCTTGCAGATCCGGTGGAAGCCCCCACCCCTCACTTCTACTGGCACTTCCAATGGAGCCAGTGTAATCGGCTACATAGTCTGCACTAAAGGTCAAAAGGTGAAGTTTTGCTGCTGATTCTTACTATCATCATGCCATTTACTCATAACAGCTGCTGATTTGCAATAAGCTGTTTGCCCTGCTTATGAAGCCAATGAAAGGTCCAAGATCAGCTTTGTAGGTTGAACATGTTATGCTAGTTCACATGTTTGGAGTGCAGGTTTCATTCTGCTCACTGGCACCATCTGGTGATCGATTGTGTCGGGTTTATGCAAGTCATTTTGGACAATCAGGCAAAAACATGTTTTGAAATGATATCAACCCCTTTCGTGAGACAAAAAATTTATATTCAGAGTACATAATTATCATGTATGAATATATTTTTCGAAGATGTTTATCATGTACCAGTAGGGTTTAAATAAAACAGGTCTCTCTCAACAATAAAAATAGATGGTCCAGGACCATTGTGACAAAGTTTCAGCCCTGTTGACAGGGCTGCATAGTGACAAATGTCATTATGCAGTTTGGCACAGTTTTACATTCATGAATCATACAGTATGTGTTTTTGTATGCCTGGCAAACATTAGGATTTCTATAATGTATTAAGAATCTAGCTGACTAAAATGTAAAAATTGTGAGGATTTTGTAAATATCATTTGTAATGGGTTGTAATTTTCAGCTATCATTGCACATTTTTATTTTATTTATGCCTATACATTAAAATATTCAATATATAAATAAAATATGTATACAAAATATATTAACATTTTATATATTATGATATATTCACCTCCATTCAAAACTTTTAGATTGGTAAGAATTTTTAAAGATTTTTTTAAAATTCTATTTCAGATAAATGCGGTTCTTTTGAACTTTCTATTCATCAAAGAATCATGACAACCATTGTACACACCTGTTTTCAGCATTGTTAGTAAAAATAAATGTTTCTTGAGCAGTGAATCAGCATATTAGAATGATTTATTTGAAGGATCATGTTACTAAAGACTGGATCAATAATGCTGGAAATTCAGCTTTGCCAAGTAATAAATTGCATTTTCAAAAATAAAACAGTTATATTAAATTGTCAAAATATTGCACAATGTTGCTGATTTTGCTGTATTTTTGGATCAAATAAATGCAGCCTTGGTGATGGTGAGCAGAAGAGACTTCTTTTAAAAACAATCAACAATTGTACCGAGCTAAAACTTTTGAATGGGTATGTTTGTGTACATTTACTTTAGTGAAAGTATAACCAAAAATTGAAAATAAAATTGATAATTTTTGTGATTATGCCAGTGAAAATATCAAATAAAATAACAGGGCAAGTACAAATCTGATTAACTGTCTGACTGGACCAGAAGAAAACACCTTATTGTTCATTCTTGCCTAGGGATATTTGTTCATCCTGTATTTCTGTTTGTTTGTTTTCAGATAGCAGAGATAATGTACCCCACAGCAGATTATGTTACGGTTGAACTGAATCGTATCCAGTGTCTGGAAGCACGGGAGGTCGTAGTGAGGACAATATCAGCACAAGGAGAGTCACAAGACTCTCCCGTGGCCACCATTCCGCATAGCCTCCTGGTGCCTCACCATGGACACCCTCACCTCCAGTCTCACCCTCAGACTCACCCACCTCCCTACCCACAAGCCTACCCCCCAACCCATCCTCAACCTCACGTCCAGCCTCACTCCGGCCCACCACCCCACCCTCACCCTCATCCCCCACCCTCACATCCCCACTCCTCGCCCTCCCTGTACCCCTTATCTAAACCCAAACTCCTACCAAGTGCCAGAGACCCCCATGCCAAAGATCCTGAAATGAGCAGGCGACCGGGACAGTCTTGGGAGCCGCATCCCCGGGCCTCGTCACCCCTTCCACCCCCTTCGCACTCGGGGCACATGCTGGAGCCCCCTCACATAGAGGGCCGGCGCTCGCCCTCCCCTCAAAGGATCTTGCCTCAACCTCAGGGAGCGCCCATTCCTAACACAGTGGCTCGCGCTATGGCCCGCCAGGCAGCGCAGAGAAACGTCCCGAACAGTAGGGTGAGTCAGTAAATGAGGATGTTTATCCTAAGATGTCAATATACAGTAGATGATTGCTAGCATACTATGAAGCAGCTTGGTAAAATATTATGTACATGCAGGTCTTGACACTTACTATTTCCCCAAGGAGCACATGTGCTTCTAAGTTGAACAATTTAGGAGCACATAAAAAAATACAGCTTTAAAGGTTTTCTGGTACAACAAAATTTAAACTTGTGTATAAGACAAGGAAGTTTTAGTGTTTGGAAATCTTGTAGCCACAGATTTTCTAATGAAATAAAACAATTTGTTCTCTATAGCTTTTGCGAGAGCTCTTCGGAGTTGGCCATATTTGCTGCTCAACTTTAGCACATGCATGGGTATGTATGTATGTATGTGTGTGTGGCGACGAGGGGGGCGTGGTTCAGCGAGGTCTCTAGCAGGAGAGCGAGGGTGGAGCTGAGCGGTAAGTAAGTGGGTCAAGTACAAGTGACAAACACCTGTCTGTAATTTCAGTAATTGGTGAGGAAACCGTATATTTGACCGTAATTTGTACAATATTGAAAATGGGTTGAATAAGGCAGATGAGAGTAGATCATAATCAGAAACCTGATTAAAAATCAGTATGAATAAAATGTAATCTTTATTAATCGAAAATCTTTTTGAATCGAAAATCGATTTTGAATCGAATCGTGGCCTCAAGAATCGGAATCGAATTAAATCATGAGATGATAAAATTCCCACCTCTAATATATATATATATATATATATATATATATATATGCTAAAACACCAAAAAACATTTAGCATATAATAATTAAATTAAAACAACATAGTTTTTGATAAATGTTATTTACATTTACATTGATTCATTTAGTTGACGCTTTTATCCAAAGCGACTTACAATTGCTGTATATGTCAGTGGTCACAAGACCTTAATTGGTTGCTTCAGGTGCGTTTGATTAGGGTTGGAGTTAAACTGTGCAGGACATTCGATCGGCAGGAGCAGGGTTGGGCACCCCTGTCCTAGATGATGGGTCTGATGGTCATGGATGGAGGGAGGATAGGTTCTGGTAGCGAATCTTCAGTTGAAGCATGATGAAGACGAGGGACAGCTTCCGCTTTGCAATTCTTGCTTCCAGGTCGGTATGACACGGTAATATCAAAGTGGATGAGAACAGAGCCTATTGAGCCTGATGGGGAATTCAGCCTTTTCGATCAGTTATAATCTCAAATGGGTGATTAGCTCCCTCCAGCCAATGCCTCCATTCCTCTAACTCAAGCTTGATTGGCGATATCCCAATATCATAGTTCCACTCCGCCGGGGACAGCTTCTTAGAATAGAAGGCACATGGATGGAGTTTGGGAGGATCACCCCGTCGCTTTGATAGGACTACTCCAACTCCTGTTGAGGATTCGTCCACCTCAACAACAAACGCTATATCTGGGTTAGGATGAACCAGGATGGGAGCAGTCAGGAAGGCTTTCAGTTGTTGAAAGGCTAAGATGGCTTCAGGAGATAAGGTCAGAGACTTGGGCTGGCCCTTTAGAGACAAGGTCAAATGAGAACTGATGTGACTGTAATTATTGATGAATCTTCGATAGAAATTGGCGAATCCGAGAAACCGTTGAAGATCCTTCACTCTAGAGGGCAGGGGCCAGTTCCGGATAGTTTCCACCTTCCTCTGGTCCATCTGCACTCCGTGTTGGACTATGTGGTTGCCCAAAAATTGCACAGTGGTGGTGTGAAACTCACATTTCTCCAGTTCCAGGTACAGTTTATGAGCTCTCAGTTTCTCCAAAACTGACATGGTGAAACTGACATGGCGAAACTGACTGAGTGACATGGCGCTGATGCTCAGCAAGGGATGAGGAGTATATACGAATATTTTCGATATAGACAACCACAGATCTGTTGAGATTCTCTTGGAAGACCTTTTCCATGTAGCCCTGAAAGATAGCTGGGGCGATGGACAGTCCAAAAGGCATGACTCGATACTCACAGTAGCCTGAGGGCGTGACGAATGCCGTCTTCCATTTATCACCTCTTCGAATGCGAATCAAGTTGTACGCACTGCGTAAATTGAACTTAGAAAAGGACAGACGCGGATAGACGCGGCCTTTAGACAGGGTGGCTCCAGGTAGGAGGTCGATAGCAGAGTCTCATGGCCAGTGAGGTGGTATTTTGGTCGCCAACTGCTTGCTAAACACATCCTGGAACTCCCTACACTCAACAGGAATCTCCACTGGGTGATGAACCTCTAGACTCTCAATGGACGTGGAACACAAGGAAACTCAGACTTTCCACTGAAGATGAAGAAGGGGCTTTCTTGACCTTTTCAACTGAAGCTAGACAGGAATACGAGCAGTCTTCTCCCCAGCGAAGGACCTCCCCAGATTTCCAGTTGATGATGGGTTGATGCTGGACCATCGAAGGGTGTCCCAGAATGAGCTCAGCAGTGGTTACTGAACTTCCGTGTGAAGGTTAGCAGGTTATCGATGGATGGAACTCAGTTAGATTGCGGGTAAGTTGCTTGATAGTCTGTAGTGTCATGTAGAGACGAGACCAGACAATGTGTGTGTGAAGAGGAGTTGAATATATAGGGAGATGAACTGATGAGGTGATGGTGATTAAAACTCAGGGGACTGTGAACGAGTGGGATGAGTGAGTGATGCTGGTGGAATCCTGACACTCTATATATTAAATAATCTGTTAAATAATGTTCTTATTATTTCCTTCCTTAGATAGGCCAGCAATAGTTTTACCCTAAATTTCATAAAACTGAGGACCAGCTGGGACTTTTTTTATATATACATGTGCTACTAAGTACATTTTACAATTCTCCCACTTCTCTTTTTATTCGCAAATGCAAGTGAAATGCTTGCGATGTGAAACCCTGACTTGATGGTTGTGATATGTTTCAGGTGGAGAGGAGGAACATCTTCAGTGAGAAGGGTAATACTTCGCAGTCTTTAAACTCAGATGAGGAAGAGGACGGGTACGATTCCCCTCACACCAGGCGAAGAGGAGCATCTGTGGATGAGTTTCTCAGAGGTTCTGAGCTGGGCAGACACGTGAGTCTTAGGAATGACCATCTTCTCAACCATAAAGTACTTCGGTTCTATTATTGCACAGGGAAACTTTTCTGCGGGACTACATTTTTCATGGGGTTTTAGCTTAAGACATTCATAGACTTTTGCGTGTGCCCAAATTATTTAATTTGTGCTGTGCTTTATTATTTAATAATAATATATATTTTTTTTATTTAGCACATCTCAAGACATTTGCATCCCAAAGGAACAGAGAAAAGGAAACATACAAATAAATACATAAAAATATACAAACCAAATATAAAATCTAAGAAAATTTAAAAAAAAATGTAATTAAGGACAAAAACGATGGACCAGAAACATGATGAGATTTCCTTTGAGTTTTGATGATTTCTTCCTGGTGTCTCTCATGATTTTGTTAAACTCTCTGTACCTTCAGCATCATCAATACAGCCACAGTGAGGAGTACTACACCGAGAGCAGTCGGGGCTCTGATCTGTCTGACATCATGGAGGAAGATGAGGAGGAGCTGTACTCGGAGATGCAGCTGGAAGAAGGCCGCCGACGCAGCATCAACTCACACAACACGCTTAAGGTATGGAACAGACACCCTTCCGGCCGCCGTCTGTCTTGGGCGTGGGCCACAGGGCCGCAGGCTAGAGGCTGGGACAGACGAAGGGGGGTGGAGTATGCCGTGGTTTGTAGGGCTCCTCCGAGGGGGTGGTACTAGCTGGTTGGCACTTCAACCTTACAAAATCAGTTTGAAAGGCCAACTGCAGTTTGGTTAAGGTGGTTTTTAGAGGTAAGCTTATTTTTTGTTATAAAGTAACTCCTTGGAATTTTCCTGAATATGACTAGCGCTGTTTTTTGTTGTGATTTTGAATTTAAAACGGGGGGTGTTAGACCTCTGATGTTGTACACAAAGCTTGAGCAACAAAATCTTAACAGCTCGCCCCATCCTCAGTCTCTCCTGGGTCTTAATATTGGGTCACTTTGCACTACCGAACTTCGACGTCATCCAGTCATTTAGCCAGCTTTGTATAAGCCTGACCAGTCATACAAAGCTCTATACATCTGAATGGCTTAACCTGAGGCTGCACACGCAATGCATGAGTAGACAAGGCATCTGATATGCTTTACGCTCTCCAGGTGTTGCAAACTGTGTTGTTCAGTTTTAAGTAATGCATCATTATGGATTTGTATCTAGTTGAATAAGATCTGAATTACTCTATAAAATAGGAGTGGCTCTTGTTACTTGGAATTGACAGGATTATTTAGCAGATTCTTCGATTTATTGCATATGACAATCATATATGTGCAAATATATACATGTGTATTTGTTTGCCTTGCCTTAAGTGTTCTACTCTTGGAATATAATGCCATGGTTCTGTGTGTTTGTGATTATTATTAAATAAAGACAGG
The DNA here is from genome assembly GCA_038021265.1 of Cyprinella venusta. Taxonomy (NCBI): domain Eukaryota; kingdom Metazoa; phylum Chordata; class Actinopteri; order Cypriniformes; family Leuciscidae; genus Cyprinella; species Cyprinella venusta. The sequence goes on from CM075872.1 coordinate 18,383,754, forward strand.
GTTTGTTTGTGCACTGTGTGTATAAGTATTACATAAATTTAACCTTTTTAAAGTGTCAAATTAGCTTCTGCTTGATCAGGTGTAAATGCACATATCATTCCAAGGGCATTTTGGGAATCTCATTTAAGTAAAGTATGCTTAAATGAAACAGTTATCCACTTTTGATTGTGTTTGTCTCATGGTTACACTTCTGTTAAGTTTTACTTTTCTCTGTGTAATTTTACAATTTTGTGACTATCTGTCTCTTCATGAAAATGTCTAATATATAAAAATGTTGAATAAGATTTCTTTCAATATATGAATAAGTATAATGCAGAAAGGGTAACACAAAATACATTATGTATTGAATATATGAAGCAATAAATGGTATATTATATTTCAGTTTTTGTCATTTTTGTTTTGAGTTATATTTTTGGAGACCCATTTGGGATTGTGGTATGAAAGCTAACACATTATATAGATTATTTTTATTTGTTTTTGGATATATTTGGCCTCCAATTGCAGACAACATTGTGCTACAGTTTAGTATGATTCAGAAAAATATATTTGCAGCATTGTTGACCTCAAATAATATATATATTTTTTTTCATTCTGCTATAGCCATCACCACTTAATATCTGCTATGTGTATCAGGATGTATACATTTTAAACCACCGATCACAATTTTCATGCACAATTTGAAATAATTAGAAAAGATTTGTATTTTTAATAATATATTTTTTTAAATTTCCATTCCAGGTTACTGGTCTACTTTTGAACACAATTCACTTTTGGCTTGGCAGACTAACCTCCATTTTGTTTTTTGTTGTTTTTTAATTTATTATTATTTTTTTTATTATTTTTTTTATTCATGTATCGTCCTTAGATTTGTTAGTCTTGATCCTTTGATTGCCTGTTTTTAATTCCTAATATTATGTGTTCTGAATACTTATATGTAGATTTTTTTTGTTGTTGTTGTTGGACTGTGCTTTGTTAGTGGATTGTCTCAATGAACCCTGCATATGTGACACTCTCTGGTTCTCATTTTCTGTATAGTTTGCATTTCCTGACATTTTCCTTCTACAGATTCCCTTCCGTCGCATGTCATGTCCGTCATGGAATGAGACTGCATGCCCTACATTCGACCATGATCTCCAATAACTAATTCTGTCTTTATTTTGTCTTTCTTTTCCCATTTTGTTCTCTATTTGCACACTGTTTATTCTTCTCTGCCTGTTCTAACACCACCAAACAAAATCCTCCAAAACAATCCCGATTTTAACTAACTGAAAAACATCCAAATCTAACTGAAACTTTGGCTCCTTCCTCGTCCATCACCCTCTCTGGCCTCTAAAAGGCGTATTACAGGCGTCAGGATCTAGCGGTGGAACGAGACAGTTGGGACTTGCAGCGGGAGGTGGTACGACAGCGCTCCTTGCGCTCCCACAAGCGGCTCCACAGCATCCCAGAAGTTGCCGAGGAGGATCCGGACACTGGGGTGGAGGTCATGGGTCAGCGGCTGCGTTTCGAGGAGGCTCGTCCAGGCACTCCATGCAGGAGCCCAAGGCCATACCACCAGGACTCGCGGCAGCCGAACCACCTCTCCCCAAGTAAGTCCATCCGCAGGCTGCAGAGGCAGCGCTCCTCTCCGCGCTACACCTCCATAGAGGAGCGGCCGCAGTGCTGGAGCAGCAGCAGTAGCAGGCAGAACACTAAGAGCCCGGATAGTGGACTAGACTGCGGGAGCGAGGAGGAGGGTTCGCTCGGTTACCGCGGAGGCTACCACTCATACACAGGGGGCAGTCAGCTGCGAGTGGGTTCTGGGCCCAACATGCGGGTTATTCACTGCGAAGGGCCAGTGGAGCGCCGTGCTCTGGCTGCCGGCAGGAAAAGGTCACTGACCCGTCAGTGCAGTGTGGAGGAGGACTTCCTGGACAACATTCCAGAGACAAGGAGCATGCGGGAGTCGTACCACCATTACCACTATCATCCGCACCATCACCAACCCCAACGCAGGTTCCGGAGCGAGGGCAGGCTGAGCGAGGTTGGCAGGACCTATCACAGGGACATTAGGGCCTACTCTGTGGCCAGACTCAACAGGGCAATGGATGAACCCCTGGTGTGTGTCTCTTACCCCTCCTCTCACCTTTCCGCCCTCTTCTCATCTACCAACTGCTTTGTGTTCCCATAGATAAGCAATAAAACCATTCTTCTGTTCATGGTGTTCCACCCAGTCTGTCATTGGTTAATTTGGTTTGGTTTTTCTCGTTTCACTTTTTTTGTTTGGTCTATTTTGCTAGACGTTGCTTAACTTTGTTGATTATTGTTTGATTTCACCTTTTGATATTGCTATAGTTTTTTGTTTTGTTTGTTTGTTTGTTTGTTTGGGGGGGGGGGTGCTTGTAAGATCTTTCTTGACTTTCTTGATTTTTTTAGATCTCATGTGACTTTATTTGATTCCTAGAGTGTCAAGTGAGATTTATTTTGGATGTGTAGGTTTGTTTTGATTACCTAAAGGCCATTTCTGAGTGTTTCTTGTTTCTGTTGTAAGAAGAGCCACAAATAACCTCACTATGTTTCCACAGCCCTCTAACATAAAAATTAGAGTCCAACTTTGAAGCAGTTTAAGGGGCCGTTCACATATTGTCTTTTTTGCATGCTCTAGTTTGTTATTTCAAATGTAGATGTGCGACAGGTGCACTCATACTAGAAGCGATGCGTTCACAACACGCTTGTTGTTTTCAGGCGCAGCGAGATAAAAAAAAATCTAAACTTTTCAGAATGCCACAAGCACACGGCATGTGACAAGAACCAACCAATCAGCATTCTCTCTTTCCGTTACAACATTGAAAGCTCAGTTAACATGGAAGAACAGCTGACCATAGCGATTCAGAGATATCCAGAGCTTTTTGACTCATCAAGTGGTCATTATTTTGATTCAAAGAAATTTGATTCAATTTTGGAGATTGCAGTTCATGGTTGCATAGCAATGACTGATGCCACGGGAGCGCATGTGAATGGCCCCTAAAGCCCCCAACCATTATTCTGAATATTTGGGAGAAATGTCATCCGGAATGTCTATGGTGGTTACGGTCCTGACTACTATCCATATACAGATTTGCAGCACCTATGAATAGTTTTATTTGCCCTTTTATATAGTTAAAACATTAAGAGTGTAGACAGACCACAATGTAATATGAATCAGAATGCTCATATCACACAAACTACATCAAAACTATCCCATATGAACTAAAGAGAAGCAGAACAAAAACCAAAATGGTCTTTAGCTAAGCATCTGATTTCTGCCAAAACCCTGCTCATGTTGTTGTCAGAGTTTGTTTCAATTGTTTATGTTAAATGTTTTGGCGGGTTCATCCTCCTTGTTTTGATTTCACTTGGGACTAGAATCTCCTTCTCTAAAGAAATCAGTTTTTTGTTTTTGTGTTAATTTTGGGGTTGATGGGAATATTTTTTTTTAAATAGGATATCTATTTTTAAGGCACCACATACTTTGATTAACTTTTTAATGTTTACTTTTGAAGATTTTAGGGAGCTCTCCCTCAACAGGACGCTCGGATCGACTGGACCATTCCGGCCGTAGGATGAATCATGGCTGTCCACCCTCTCAGAGAAGACCAATGACAGTTCCTTCCATTGGTTAGTGAGGTTATACATTTGGACTCTCCTTCCCTTCCTTTACTATCTTTCATAGAGACTCCTGTTGTGTGTTCCTCTGTTTTCCTTACAGTACATGTCATGATGACAGTTATATAGGCCTGTATGTCCTAGGAATCCCTTGATGTACCCCGTCACTTTTGGTTGGCCTCTGCCATTCATCCTGTTTCAGATTCACAAATAATAAAGGGAGGGAAATATTCAACTGCTTTATTCTAGTATAGAGATGGTAATCCTAACAGGCCACACACATCACCACCTAAAAAAGCATCCTCATCATGAACATTGCTGTTTTACTCTGGACCAACTCAAGTCAGCTGGCTTTCAATACTGTTTTAAAGGGCTGTAGGGCTGTAATGCTCTGATTGGTGTTTCCTTAGAAATCACCGTGGAGAATAACAGTGAGGGGAGTGAGGGGAACCTCTCACCTGTCAAGGATGATGTTTACTATACCAATGTAGCCCACCGCAGGAAATGGCCCCCACAGCGAACTGAGCAACGATATGGTATGTGGCGTGGCTCCTCCATGAAAAGAAATCTAACAAAAATTCCCAGAACAATTTGACCTGATATATCAGAATTTTACATGAGTATCTTGTTTAAAGACCCCATGAAATCAAAGTAAGAACTGTGTGGCTTTTAGGGACTGTTTACATAACACCGTTTTTACACAGCTTTTTATGCGGTTTGTCCGTTCGCGCCTTTTTGGGTGCAATTTTTGAACGAATCTCTGAAGACAATGATGTCACCAATATGCATATTTTTTGTTCAGTCTACTCTATAGTGTTTCAATGCCATCTAACTGCCTGGCAACAGAATAAAGGGTTTTTAGTCGTTTCCGCGTATCCGTGTAAATGGAGATCGTTTTCCATTTTAAAGTCGGCATGAAATCAAATTTGACAGTATTTTCAATTTTGATATTTTTCGGTCAAACCGTTGTTGTCTATCAGTCATATAATGGAGGTTTAGGGGGTCCTCACCTCGGTCCACCTCAAAGAGCATGCACAGAGAAGTCCAAATTAAACATGATTGAATGACTCGTAAATGAAAGTACACATTAATGGCCTAAGACACGAAACGAGTGGTTTGTGTGAGAAAACGAACAATATTTATATCGTTTTTACCTCGTGTGACCTCAGCCATGTCCAACTGATCTGACGGCACAGGCGCTTCGGTCTGCGCGTGCACCGGAAGTGATCGCTTGCGCGTCTACGTCACTCATTGTTTACATAGAGATTTCGGAAATTTTATCTTTCACTAAACATATTTAGATATACATGAAATCGCAATGGAAGACGATTTCGAACTTTATGAACTTTTCGATATATGAAAGTTCACAGATGAACTTTCAGGTGCACATGGCTGTATCACGGGTGGGTCAAACTCTGAGTTGACAGAGAATTATAGCGAGTATTATGAACCCACTGAACCGGGTTGGATTCGTTTGACTTTGTAAACTCTAAACCTACTCGGAAACTCAGAGTTTGTTCAACTAGCTTGGTGTAAAAGGCTAGCAGTGGTCATGCTAGTGACCGATATATACTGACGAAATTAACAGTATATATCGAGTAAGCTCATTTTGCACCACAAATTTTTGTCCTGCCAAACTTCCTGGTTCAATAGTAAAAAACATCAATACAGCAAATCAGGCTACATTTTTCGAGTGATTTAATGGGGTCTTTAAAGGATATTTTCAATCTTATACAAGTTAAACTCTATTGACTGCTTTTGATCACAGACAACATTTTGACCCCAAAAAAGTCCACTCGAATAAATGGTAAAAAAAAAAAACACATTTTCTCAGAAGTAAAGTCACAAGAATCAAACATAATACACGTTTACATGAGACTAGTATGGTGGTAGTACTTTACTAACCTTGTCTAAATAGTCATCCAATTATTCAGCTTGTCATGTCCATGCTGAGGCCCTTAAACCTAAAACTTGATCACAAAATTCACAAAAGAATACCAGAAAGGGACACAAACAGGTCATAAAATATCCATAAAGTACTGTTTATAACTACATAGAAGTTCATTCTTCAGCAGTAGTCCCAGCGTTAAAAGAAAACTGGGACAATTGTACAGCAATTAAATCGCAAAGCAACACATTTACAGTATTTAGAATAAAATGAGACATTTTAACCTGGAATCTAAACACAGTAACCTACAAATCTCAAATGCAGTCGCTAGAGCTTTACTTGTATTGCTGATCTTAAAAAGAACAGAAGCTGACATGTGGGAGCCTCTCATTAACATTTGGAAGACAGTATGGATGAGCATATTTATTGAGCTATTTTTATGTATCTTTATATGTTTATTTAGGTTTTAATCAAGAGGCAATTTCTACATTTAGTTCACCTTCATTTTTTCCACATGGTAATTTGTCTTTATTTAGGATTAGGGTTTGGATTTTGGTGTGTTTAAGGGTGATTGCTCCTTTCTTTGTGTTTATCGTGTGGTCTAAAACACCAGACAGTGTCTGTGATCCCCTCTTCTCCTCCTCTTTTTCCTGATCGTCCATCTTTTATGGAGCTTTAAAAAGTTTTCCTTTGAGATCCTCGAATGTCTTATTGCATGGATGTCTTTCTACTGTTGGATGTTGTGTGACCGCTAACCAAAAGAGCAGAGATGTCTTCACCCCTGTGTTGCAGCTGTGGTTTTAAATGCTGCTTGTGAATGTTCTGCATATTCTTATCAGTAATTGGTTGCATGATTTACTTCTATCAGATCTATATACACTTCTAATTAACTGGCATGGTCTACTGTTTACTACTATCTTTACAGCCATTGGTACAAGATAACAGAAAAGTGTTTTGCGATACCAAGTGATTGTTTTGGATGATTTTGAGTGGATCATTCCAGTGAAGTATTACTAATGAGTTGCTGCATGTCTGTCCAGGAAAGTTCTGTATGTTTTTACAGTAAAACAGCAATGTTTTATCCTTCCCTTGTTTTTTTTTTTTTTTAACATGCATGGCCATTTCAAACGTGTTCTTACTTCTGTTTTCAATGTGCTCGCATATTACCCCACTGGTATGCTGTGCGGCAGATCATTTCACTGTATAGGGAACATTTGTATCAGGTGTGATTAACATTTGTATAAGTTTATTATTTTAATATGTGTTTTTACCTTTTTTTAAGAAATTGTATATCATATAGTCATGTAGTATCATACTTTTATATTATTTTCTAGAAGATTAGGCTAAATGTGTTTTTGTCTTTTTTTGGGGCTTTATCTGTCCTTTGATTTCTGTGTGTAGCAGAAGCTTGCCCTCTTCTCTGTTTCAGATGGTTATGGTGGACGGGAACGGCGGTCTTCAGACTACTATGAGGAGTCGGAGTTAGAAGACTCCAGAATATTTGTAGCCATGTTTGACTATGACCCCCTGTCAATGTCTCCCAACCCTGATGCTGCTGTAGAGGAACTTCCCTTCAAGGAGGGCCAGATCATAAAGGTTTGATCTGAAATGACTGATGCAATTCTCAACTGTCATTTAACTCCACAGCTTGTTTTTCTTTCCTTTTTTTAGGGATGCACCTTTACAGAAATGTTGACTGTTACCACTAATTGATCATTATATTTTTGTACCAATGTACCTATATAATTGCAAATATTAAAGGGTTAGTTCACCCAAAAATGAAAATTCTGTCAGTATTTACTCACCCTCATGTTGTTCCAACCCAGTAAGACCTTCGTTCATCTTCGGAACACAAATTAAGATATTTAAGATATTAAGATCACTCCTGCATACTAGTCCATAGGCTTCTTGAGGGAATGACACTTGCTGGCATCGATAAGTCATTAAAGACATCGTTAAAATAGTCCAAGTGACTACAGTGGCTCAATTTTAACTTTATCAAGCGACAAGAATACTTTTTGTGCGCAAAAAACAACAAAAATAACGACTTTATTTTTACTAACTATTCGTCTATTTCTCTCTCTGCCTCGAGTCAGGTTACTAGTTTAATAGCGTAAGCTTCTGTTATTGTAAGTCACACGCATCACACACACGACCAGCGTCGGCCAATAGTGAACCTACGTGTGACGTAGCTCTATGCAATCACACTACTTTGACTACAGGCCCATAGAGAAGGAAGTGAATAGTTAAAAATAGTTATTTTTGTTTGTTTTTGCGCACAAAAAGTATTCTTGTCGCTTGATAAAGTTAAAATTGAGCCACAGTAGTCACTTTGACTATTTTAACGATGTCTTTAATAACTTTTCGATGCCAGCAAGTGTCATTCCCTCAAGAAGCCTATGGACTAGTATGCAGGAGAGATCTTAATATCTTAAATATCTTAATTTGTGTTCCGAAGATGAACGAAGGTCTTACTGGGTTGGAACAACATGAGGGTGAGTAAATACTGACAGAATTTTCATTTTTGGGTGAACTAACCCTTTAAAAGTATGGATTATTAAATTATATAGTATAGTATTAATGTACATTTTTCGTCAAAACTGGCTGTTTTTGTGTCATGGCTGGCTAAAATTAATAATATTTAATTTAATTATATTTATATAAGTCACCGCCCATTGGCAGGTGTGGCAAAAAGTTAGTTTTAGGCCCTTTATATGTATTTAACATTCTGATTGTTAAATTATAAATATGCATTTCAATACGAATGTAGCAATATATAACGAGTATATAAACAGTTTTTTATTTGTATATATATATATTTGTTCATTATTTAGCCATTATTTCTATTTTTTAATGTTTAAAAAGATTTTGCATTGCTAATTTTATATTAAAAAGTTGTATTCTAATTGTATGTAGGTACTGTATATAAAAATACAAATTATAAGTTCATTATTTTAAAATGAGTACATCGTTTATTGTTCAGATTCACAGTATATTTATATATATATATATATATATATATATATATATATATATATATATTTGTATAAATAATACACAATAATACACTTTGTACATTGCAAGTTGTAAGTTATGTTGTGTTCTTTTCTAGTTAAAGTCAGTCCATTGCTGTGGGAATTTGCATTTATTTAATTAGCACTTTTATTCAAATGAAAGTTATAGAAGCATAACTGAATAATCCTCGATAAAAAAAAGCAAAAACATTAGATGATGTGCCACTATACCAAATTGAGTAGAGGACATTAGAGAGAGTGTAATTAAAAATGCAATGAAATGAGTTTAATTATGGCCCTGCTGTGTTGTCCAGGTGTTTGGAGAGAAGGACACAGATGGATTCTATAGAGCAGAGGTCTGTGGCCGCAGGGGGCTCATCCCCTGTAACATGGTCTCAGAGATCCAGACGGATGATGATGATATGATGGACCAGCTGCTCAAACAGGGGTTTCTTCCTCTCAACACGCCCATTGAGAAAATAGGTATGATCTAACAGGTGTGCTGACCCCTGCCCATCTTACCTTCTGTACTTCATTTTCTGCCTTCTCTTTCCTTTCTCTGTTCTGATTTGTTTTACAGTAGATTAAACATGGTGCTTGTCTGCAAATTCCCTACCTGTTCCATAGTTTTCATTTTAGAACCCTTAAAGGGATAGTTCACCAAAAAATGAAAATTCTGTCATCACTCATGTCGTTCTAAACCCATATGACTTTCTTTCATCTGCGGAAAACAAAAGAAGTCATATAGAAGAATGTCAAAGGCAGATTTTTCCTTTAAATCCTCTGCCTTCCTTGCCTTCATCCTTTCCTCTCTTTCTTCCATTTCTTTCTTGCTTTCCTCTTTTTTTTTCTCAAGTGAACTGTAATAGGTTCAAAGATGGCCGTTCAATTAATCGCAGGTCCCGGAAATCCAAGAGAGGTTTGTGCCCCCATCTCTTTTTTTTTCATCAGTTTTTCTCATTAAAACCATCTTTTCTTTTTCACTTAAGTGCCTTTTCTCAGCTCACCTCCAAGTTTCCCTTCATCACTTGAATGACACTTAAATGTCAGCATGACTTATTCTTCTGTTCGACACCTCATACAGGAAATAATGCAGATTGAGCAGTGGGGTCCAAAAGTCGATTTTGTATTTTAAAGCAACTTGTGCTTTAATGGAAAAAGAAACATCTGACCGTTTATACAAAGGAGTTCACATGAGAAATGTCACTCATTTACTTTGACTGGGGACCTAGTACAGAAACTTTATTTCCATTTTAAATGAGAATACCATGTATACTATTCGGACCCCACATAAAGATTTCTACTTACTACTAAATGTGTCTTCTATTTTTGTATCACGACTTGAGTATTTATACAAGAAAATGCTGGATGTGTCATTTTGTAGAATTTGGTAAAATCATTTGATTGTTCTAAAAAGAGGTCAAAGTATCAAAACTCTTGCCAATGGTTGAGTCCAATGTCTTGAACAGTAAAAATATTTTTAACGTAAAATAAATGACACTTCACCTTGTAACTTGTGCCTTCTATTTTTTCACGTCATGACTTGTGTATTTATTTTGAGCCATTCAAGAAAAAGTGCTGCATGTGCCATTTTGTAGAATTTTTAAAATCCTTTTGTTGTCCTAAAAATTAGGCAAAACTCTTGAAATCGTAAGATTTATTTATTTATTTATTTATTGATTGATTGATTTTTATTTATTTATTTTAAAGCTAGGGTAGACAATGTTTCCCATAAACAGTTTTTGTAATTCTGGTTAAAACTCTCTTAAAATCCTGATAGCAATCAATAAAAGAACCGATCTAGGTATTACAAAAATGTCTTTTTTTAAGGACCAAAAAATGTTTGTCCGTATGCAATGATAATATGTCCTACCTGCCTCTCAACATATGTATTTGCTTACATATGCAACACAATGCTTGCGCAGACATTACACGTTTCGAAAGGCTATGCAGGGTTGTAGACAGACAGTCACTGAACACCGCAAACAAACAGCAGCAAACTTTCACAGTTTATTTTAACCAAAACAACAAGCTTATGCTGCGTTCACTCCATAACTACCTTTATTGAGAGATGGCAACCCGTGACCCAACCCGCAACCCGAATCTGTAGCATGAATCTGCACCAGTCATTTGGTACAAGTCAGCTCAAAGCTCTTATTTATCGTTCACTATTATTGTAATGTTATGTGCTTTGAGTAAGGTCATTTAATGCAGTCTCTCATGATGCTTTGCAGACTCTGCTCTGGCTATGCACGTGCATGTGTTTTGGAGGAGACATGGCTTTGGAGAGCTGTCTGATGGGAGAGTGGGACTGGGATCTTATGCTTTCAAAGCTAGCTTGCTATTGCTAGCCTCTCCGAAATTGACTACCCTAGCTTTAACATAAAATAAATACACTTTATCCATAAGAGGGCAACACATTCTTGCTATCATCATTACAACCAGGCTTGATGTCATTCATAAATCATACTTTTATATATTTATTTGTAATTAATTTGTATGTTCAAAATGAATATCAAATAGTACGTTGTTTTTTGTTTTCTTTCTCTCCAGAACTTGTTTGTTTTATCCATCTATTCTTGCATATATTTTTTTCTCAGAAAGGAACAAAAGGAGTGGAAGGCAACACGCGGTGTCGACGCGGAGGATGGTGGCCCTATATGACTATGATCCCAGAGAGAGCTCTCCTAACGTCGATGTGGAGGTAATGGAGTCCTTTGTGTCTGTGCTTTCTTGCACTTATGGTCACTCATCCCATAAGCTTTTGATTTTATGCTGCATTGCCTGGATGCCTGCCTCTGTAAAAGCCACCAAATTCATTTTCAGCATATTGTCTTTGCTTTTGCGGCAACAATGTGGTTTGTATTTTTCTTTATGTTACTATTCATTCAGATGGCAAATGGCAGCTCTAAAGATTTAGTTTTGTTTAAAGATTGTTCACCCCAAAAAAAAAGAAAATCCCGTTATTACTTACTTACTATCATGTCGCTTTAACCCTGTATGACTTGTTTCCCACGTCACTTGAGTTAGTCACTTTCAACGTTACATCGATACTGATATATTGGGGTCTCAATTGGAAGCCTTTGGGTAATAAGAAAACGCGCCAGTGAACATTGGCTAGTGAGATCCAAGCCACTCCCCCGGACTAACGGGTATATAAGCTTGCCGGAAACTCACTCATTTATCTTATTGCTTCAGAGCAGAGCAGTTGTTTCAAAGCATTTTGCTATTTACCTTCACATTGAGAGGAGACACTTCTACAGTTGGAGAAAAGGCGCATTCAATGGGGTTTGCTCCCAACGATTGCACTGATAAGTGTAGTGAATTCACCCCTGGGTGCTAGCATCAGATTTGATTTGAACCCTCGACCCTGCCCTGAACGCTTGATGTTGGGAGATTGGTTTCTCAGCATGGGGCGTGCTGCATAGCATCATCCTGTCCCGTTACCTTTCTTCCCGGAGGTGCATGAGGAGGTCACGAAGTCTTGCAAGGCACTTCTTACTGGCCAAAACTACTTCACTGCTTCCTCTGCTCTCACTACCTCCCCTGGCGGGGAGGTCAAAAGTTATGCAGAGATTCTTCGGCAGGAGCATGCAATTGTGGTGCATTTATGCTTGCAAAGTTGGCAGAATCGCCCATCCAAGGCCTGTAAGTTCTTGGCAGCTCTCAGGATTCAGGAATGCCATCTTTGGCTGAACCTGGCGGAGATGGACGCAGACAAAGCGGCCTCTACGGCAACACTGTTGAAGACTTTGCCCAGTAGTTCTCAGCAGTACAGAAGAAAGATTAAACACAACTTGCCCCTGCGGGATGCTTATTTTAACAGACCTTCGAGGGCTGCCCCTCTGCCTGCCCATCGCTGAGGGCACCTACATTAGAAGGAGGCAACATCCACACCACAATATTCTGTTCCCACATTTTCACTAAAAGAGCAGTTTCCTCAATCTCTGGATCACTTGAGGATGCAATGCCTCCTCGCGCATCTCCGGCCAAACTTTTGAGGCTTCCATGGAGCCAGGTAAGAGTCACACCACCCTCACTGCCTCTACTTCGGGGCCCTACGCCTCTCTGGTTGGACCTCAGTGTTCAACCTTACTGCCTTTTCGCGTATACGTCTGTAGTTCCACTGGTGCCACACGCACAGTGTGTTGGGGCATGGCTAGCTCTTTCCAGCCCGTCTCGTTCACTCATTCAGACGATCAGACTTGGTTATGGAATTCAGTTCGCCCCGTGTCACCCCAGGTTCAGCGGCGTCCTGTTTACCTCAGTGGCAAACAAACCCCTATCCTACGTGTGGAGATTGCGGTCCTGCTGGCGAAGGACGTGATAAAACCGGTCTCTCCAGCCAAGAAGTAGTTTGGGTTTTACAGCCCGTACTTCATCTTACCCAAGAAAGGCAGTGGGTTACTGCCGAACTTGGTTTGGTGTGTCTTGAATTAGGCCCTGCACAAGCACCCGTTTTAGATGCTAACGCAGAAACTCATCCTCACATGCGTTTGCCCCTAAGATTGGTTTGCAGCGATTGACCTGAAACACGCGTACTTCCATGTTTTGATTTTGCCTTAACACAGACTGTTCCTATGGTTTGCTTTCGAGGGTGAGGTATACTAGTACTAGGTCCTCTCCTTTGTGCTGTCCCTGTTTCCCTGCATCTTCACAAAGGGAAGTGGGCATTCAAATTCTCAACTATACAACATGCTAGACCCCATCTCAGATCCTCAGCACAAACCTAAATGAGTGAGTTGCCAGCAAGCTTATGTACTCATATGTCCAGGGGAGTGGCTTCCAATGCAAATCTCACTTGCCAATGTTTGTTGGCCTGTTTTCTTTCTACCTGAAGCTGATTGAGGTCCCAAGTGAGGGGTACGTAATTATCGACGCAACGTCTCCGTTCCCTCCTTCAGGGAACAACGTTTACAAAAGTTTAATTCATTTTGTCTTTTTTATTCATTTTTTTTAAGTTATACTCAAATTATACTTAAGAATACTTAAATATACTTAAGTAAAACATGTTTATTTCAGTCAATGCAACATTTATAATGTTAGTTAAGTTTAGCTTAATTTAAATTTAAACATTTTAACAGTTTTAGTTAAAGGGATACTCCACTTTTTTTGGAAATAGACTCATTTTACCACTCCCCCAGAGTTGAACAGTTGAGTTTTACCATTCTTGAATCAATTCAGCCGATTTTCTGATATTTAGAAGAATATCAGTAACCAGACAGTTGCTGGTCTCATTGAATTCCATAGTAGGAAAAAAATATATACTATGGAAGTCAATGAGACCAGAAACTGTCTGTATATTGATGTTCTTCTAAATATCAGAAAATCAGCTGAATGCATTCGAAAATGGTAAAACCCATCTGTTTAACTCTGGGGGAGTGGTAAAATGAGCCTATTTCCAAAAAAAGTGGAGTATCACTTTAACAGTAATAACATTGGTTTACCAAATATTATTAAATAGTCCCACTCAAACTCGTGACATTGGTTGAGCCAATGTACATGTTTTGGCTTTGGACAGTAGAAAGCATTTTAACATAAAACAATTAAACGTCACCCAGTTTGGTCAATTGAACTTCCGAATTTATCCATTAGAGTGCGTCAAAATAGAATAACAAAAAAACTTACCAGCCAGGTCTGCTGTCATTCATAAATCATACTGTGCTTTTTTTTTTTTTTACTTATTTACTTGTGTTCATTTTTTAAAAAATGTATTTTTTCTTTATCTAAGATCTTAATCATAAAAAAGAAAAATCTAAGCTGAAAAAAGAAACAGCAGTGTTTAAAAAAATACATTTTAAAAAAACACATAATTGGGTAAAATGTCTCCTCAGTAGTAACACCCATCGGATCTCAGTGAACAAACAAAATTAGATCTGCTAATATTATATATTATTATTAGAAATAGTATTTTCAAGTCTTTTACACCCCATTGTCACTTACTGTCACCTTTGCATTGCCGCTGGTGCACAGGCCCGATATGGGGGCAGCTTGCAGAGTGAGGAGGTGAGTTGAAGGAAGTAGTGAGTCTACACTCACTGGGCCTGTGTGACAAATGACACTCTATTTCCTGCTGAGGGAGCTCACTGTACTGCATCAGCACCTGTACTGTTCGTGGACATCTCACTTTTGCGGCCCCAACATCATAATGCATGAACAATACATTTGCATTGTGTATTAAATGTGTTTTAAAGCCTTCATAATATGCTTGATGAATGATTCTCTTAAGAATAAGCATTATGGAAAGCCCTGTGTTTCATGAGTCATGCTTAAGTGAACAAAATATGCATTTAAATGAATTCCAATGTTTATGCATGCATTTATTGGATATTATGAATCATGCTAATGCATATATGAAGGCTTTGTGACAGGCTGTCGTAAAATTTGCTCCGCTGTAAGTGAGTGAGTTCCTATGAAAGGAATATGGATTGGTTATTTGTGACACTCTCTGTGTGTGTGTTTTGCTGTTGTTGGACTGGAGGTAAAGGGCTACACAATCACTGTGGTTTTGTGAACAAAGCTCACAGTCTCCCAGAGAGGACCTGCCTTGCCCAGTCTTGGTTGATCTGTGTTTGTATTTCATTAGTTTGGTGGATGTTGTTTTGGACTTAAACTAAACAATTTTGCTATAAAATATTAGATGTCATTTTCATTCTAATGGATGGATGGATGGATGGATGGATGGATGGATGGATGGATGGATGGATGGATGGATGGATGGATGGATGGATGGATGGATGGATGGATGGATGGATGGATGGATGGATGGATGGATGGATAGATAGATAGATAGATAGATAGATAGATAGATAGATAGATAGATAGATAGATAGATAGATAGATAGATAGATAGATAGATAGATAGATAGATAGATAGATAGATAGATAGATAGATAGATAGATAGATAGATAGATAGATAGATAGATAGATAGATTTTTGCATATTAAATTAGCTCTGTGACAGTTATGAATGATGACTGAAGTCTAACATGTTTTTCTCTCTCTTTTTTTTCAGGCTGAACTGACGTTTTGTGCAGGTGATGTGATCACAGTGTTTGGAGATATCGATGAGGATGGCTTTTATTATGTGAGTAGATTATTCACACCACCTGTGTTTTTGGTGCAAACACTATACTATTCCGCAAATGCGTTTTCCTCAGTGGCCAGCATTTAAAAAACACCTAATGGTGATCCTTCAAGTTTGAGGTTATTCCTACTATTGACTTTGAACACAGGAGAGCTGCCACACTGCGATTTAGCCATAGGTGCGTGATATCCTCTGTTTTCTATTCAGGGGGAGCTCAATGGACACAAGGGTTTGGTCCCCTCCAATTTTCTTGAAGAAGTGCCTGATGACGTGGAGGTTTACCTCACAAACACCCCGAGCCGTCACCCCCAGGACCACCCGTCCCGGACAAAGAACAAAAGGGTATATCCTGTTACACACTAGCCGTCTGTCATCCATTTCTTTTAATCTTCTTCCTGCTCCGCTGTTTTTTTCCTCTTCTCCGTCTGTGTTTGTGTTGTGTGACAGCCGGTTGCTTTTTTGATGGATCATTGAAGGAAAACAGAAACGAAAAGAGAAATGAAGACAGCTTACTAAACACAGAGACATACCTTTAAATGCAAGACTGGGGAACCTTTATTTTTTATGTCAGATGCTCTGCGGAAGCATTTGAGGAGAAATGTGAACTGGTAATGAAATTGCATATTCATACAGGCATTGTTTGAAAAAAAGAATTCGCGCAAAGAGACGTGCCAGATTATTAGTTGTTTATTGTTATTATTTATGGGAAAAGAAGCACTAAAAGACTCTTTATTATTTTTGACTTAATTCACAAGTGAAGCATTGTAATTGATGCTTTATGAATGTAACTGTGTTTAAACGTGAAATCAATTTATAATAGAGGAGATAGTTTTGATGTACAGAGAACTGAAACCATGTAGAACTGTTAGAACTGCATGCTTTTACTTTCAGAATGCTTCAACCCCACCATGAAACTTTTTTAGGTGCTTTAATGGATTGAGACCAGTTAAAAAAAAAAGAACCTTAAATCCTTTTGTATATGTTTCCAAAAGAATTGTTTTTGTATATTGCTGATATATAAGACTTGCAGAGAGACACAAAACAAATGTTGCAAGTAAAGTGAGGTATCAAGAATGATTTTATCTGTAGATGTAGATATTGTACAATGAACTGTAAAAAAAAAAGAAAAGAGAAAAAAGAAAATATAATTGCTGATGGATGTTCTGCTCAATCATCAGGACCCATCAAGGTTTTTCTGTACTGAAAGTTTGGTGATTTTGTTTTTTCATATTCATTGTGAAGACGATTGAGATGCATTACATCATGGCATTGTTTTTTTTTTTTTTTCCTCACTCGCTTGGCAAAACAGAAGAAGAGTGTTCATTTCACTCCGTAACGGCTCAGTATCTGTCACGTAAGTGAGCAACAGAGGATACAACGAATAACGCTGGCTTCGTCTAATGCATACGACACGGGTCCTTATTACTGTTGCACCTGGTATGCATAAAACATGCACATACGGCACATTAACACCAAGCATTTACAAAAAAATAATTGCTCAAATGTAAGAAAAATCTAACACAGAGTTTACGCACATTTACAATTATTTATTTTTAATTTGTAATATTTTATTTTATACGTCATAGTTTATTAATATATAATTTTTACTTTTTGTAATTTTAATATTTTTATATTATTTTAATATATTTTTTTAAATATTAAATAATTTAAACATTATTTTAAATCTATAGTATATGTAAAAAAAAACAATAGTTAAAATAATTGTACATTTATAATATTTGTTATGAATTCAATTTCACACTAAAATAATGGGTTATATTGACATTCTTTGTAGGCACACACATTTGCATTCCTACACATGCATGCACAGACAAGGCACATAACACTCATCAAAACACATCTATAGTTTTCATGACCTGCAATTCTCCTGTCATGTATTTGTGCATCAGTTTCACAGTAGCGCTGCTCAGAGAGCTGTGATTGGTCCACTGCTGTCAGTGCATTAGACATGCACAGCTGGTATCTTCAGTTGTTTCTCTGGGTGTTGTCCATTATAATGTTCGTCTTTCATTGACTCCTACTGTAAGTCTTAGAAAGCTATAAGGCCATTGTTGCACGGTCAGAATTGGACCCCTGACCCCTCTTACCCCCACCCCTTCTCTTTTCTAATGTGTGCAGTTTAATAGATTCCAAGTGTAAGCCCTGGGACAAACCCTCTCCTCTCCTGTGGACGACGTGCACCCTATCATACTGCACTGAGCACGAATTCACACTATTTAAATTTTTATTTCAAAATGAATACAGAAACATTGGCCAGGTCATACAGGTGTGTGTGTGTGTGGGGTGCACTATTTCCATTAACTCTAGGAGTGAACTCAAACTAGCATAAGTATTCTCACCCTTATCCATCTAAAGTGTAGATTGTAGTTCTATTCTCATATATATTTGATTGAATTGATTTTTATTTTAAAGGGATACTCCACTTTATTTGGAAATAGGCTCATTTTACAACTCCCTCGGAGTTAAACAGTTGAGTATTTACCATTTTCGAATCCATTCAGCCGAGTTTCTGGTCTGATTGATTTCCATAGTATATTTTTTTTCCTACTATGGAAGTCAGTGAGACCAGAAACTGTCTGGTTACTGGTAGTCTTTTAAATATCAGAAAATCATCTGAATGGATACGAAAACGGTAAAACTCAACTGTTTAACTCTTAGGGAGTTGTAAAATGAGCCTATTTCCAAAAAAAGAGGAGTATCCCTTTAAAGGGGTGGTTTAGAATTTTGGACATCGGGCCTCATTTCCAAGTTAGTGTTATTGATGAGTGGTGATGAGTTAAAAACTTTTCATTCAGACATTCCAGTTGCAAAATTCGCCAGTGCTAGGCAAGCGTGAGTCAACGGTAACTGCTAGCCTGCCATTAAAAACAGTTTTACCCACTCCACAGTACACCAAAGCAAATAAATTATAACGCCAGACTATCGATGTACATGTCCGTTTAGAGAATAACGTTCAAACTACCCTTTCATCGCATTGCAATAGTTATACTTTGTTCCCTGTAATTATTAGTGTGGTCTACAGCCGCAGCGGAGTGATAGTTACCAAGGCAACTGTGAGAGGTAGAGAGAGGTAGTACAGGTAGTCCTGACTGTAGTGCTTCGGTTTTGTGTTTACTTTTCGGTGCAGTATTACTAACCAAGGGGGTAATCCATCGACCGGAAGTTGAAGCCTCGCGGGAGCTGCCATCTTGTAGCTGAACTTCACTTGCGTTAGCATTCCCATTGACTCCCATTCATTTTGGTGTCACTTTGACGGCGAATAACTTTACATCTGAGGCGTTTGAAGACTCCATTTGTCCATTATTTATCTCTAAAAAAACACGACAATGTATAAAATGCTCCATTACCTTGTAACGTATGTTATGGCCCGGTAGAAGCAGTTTTTTGTAAAGTAGGCTAACGATTGCGTCATACCCACGCGACTCTCTGTCGCACAGCAGAGAGATTACCGTATGGACAGGAGGAGAAGCTCACGCGCAATTGGGGAAACGACAAAATAATTAATCAGAATACCTAGCAGAATTGTCTCCTTCTCCTAGCTCATGGACAGCTCCTATTCACACTCTCCGCCTCTGCATGTTTGGGAAGGCAGTGATTCAGATTTCTCATGCCACAGCCACTAGAAGACAGACGGGTTGCTCACGTCACATCTACGTCATCAAGCTCTGTTTGAGTCTGCGCGTCAGGGACGGAAGTGCTAAAAAATCGCCAAAAACGGGCTAATACGACCTGTTCAAGATGGCGGCCGGATTTCTCAGTGCCCAGCGGCCAATAGGGCATCTAGTCTCTATATGATATCTATGGGTAGAGCTGTTTTTAATGGCAGGCTAGCTGTTACCGTTGACTAGCCTAGGACCGGCAAACTGGGACGACTGGATGAACATTTTTTAAAACTGTCTCCACTGATAAGTAACACTAAGGCTCACTTGGAAATGAGGCCCCATGTCCAAAATTCTGAACCTCCCCTTTAAGTTTTTGCGTTCTTGCAGCCACTTTTGTAAATGAAGCTTTTTTAAAGCAGGTTTGATTTGGCTCCAACACCCTTGGTGAAGTTACCATGCTGAAAGGTGATAGATTACTCCAAAAGACTGGTAAATTAAATACTTATCTTCTCTTTTCATTGCCATTATAGATTGTCACTGTTAGCGTAAATACTCATAATGATGTGTTGTGCAACTATACAACTAAAATGAAGGGGAAAGTATGGTTAAATTGTTTTTTTGCTGTTAAGGAGTTCAAAATTAGTTCATTGTCACTAAATATTAGATTACTGTCATGTCACTGTGTAAAAACAGTCAATTTCTTAAGATTATTTGGTTCCACTTGCAGTCTGAACAGGCTTATTAATGTTTTAATGCGAGTTTAGCTTTTTTGAAGTGAAGCATATTTTTGTTTATTTTTGCAGTTTTATTAAAACGATTCCCCCAAGTGACTGTTTAGAGTGCCGCCCCCTATTGGCTGGATGTATTATTTTATGATGCAAAATGTACTATACATTCATAATTGACTGTATGGTGGCCCTTCTGGGACAGAAAGGACTGTGAGAGGAGATGGGAGTGTCTGTTGTACAGTAATGACGTTGAGATGCTTTAAAGGGCAAAGAAACACTTTCTTTTCTTTTTAAACATCCAGCCCTGAACTGTCCCTTGCGGGTCTTCCGTTAGGTTCCCGTGGAAAAAGCGGGCCCTCCCAGAAGAAGTGCCACCCCCACAGTGCGCCCACACATCCCGGGGTCCGGCCCCGCAGCACAGGGGCCCGGCAGTTCCTTCCGGCGCCCCCGAGCTGACTCTAAGAAAAAAGGACTGCTCTCCAGAGGAAAGAATCTATTGAAAAGGCTGGGTGCTGTCAAATAGTTTCACACACAGTAACCCTCCTCACTGCAGCCGGGTTAAGGGAAAAAAGTGGAATTATTAGAGGTGGGAAAAATGAAATAACACTTCTCCTACCTTCTGCTTCTGTAATCACGTGAATTGGGCATGGAAAAGAGAAAGGGAAATGGTGGAAACTAGGACTTTCATGACCACTACTTCGTCTTTATCCCTTTGAAGCCTTTTTTGCCCATTTTTAATTCTTAAAAGCACAGAAATGCTCACAAACGTGAGTTGATGTCTTTAAAAATACAGTTCAAGGGATAATGAAATATAATCTATGTGTATCAAATTAGGATAAGATTTTATTTGATTGATTTTAAGGGATAGTCAATTATTGTATTGTTATTATTAATTATGTTATGACTATAATTTAAAAGCAGCAACAACTACAATAATAAACATTAAAATTTAATATAAGAAATATCCAATAATACAAATAATTATTATTATAATATAACTATTTTTGGCACATTTTAGATCTAAACCCCCTTTTCTAAGAGAAAGATAACCTAGCACAAATTTTTAGGAGTTAGCACAAATATGAAATGTGGGTTTTGCTGTGACTAAACACTGCTTATATTTCTACAAAAAAAAAAAAAAACATGTGGGGAGGGGGGGGGGGATGTTCTGCCACTTTTGACTGGATTGTTTTAGCACTAAAAGGTCATGAAACTCCTAGTGGAGCCCCGTCATATTTGCCTTATTCAATGCACAATGGTTTGTGTTGTGTCCAGTCATCTGGGTGAGATTCGTCCGTCTGTGTCATGTGCAGTCATGTAGATGTTTTCCTCCTCATGAAAAAGCAGTGTATTTCAAATCTGTGTGATCAAGTGTTGTGTTGTTTTTTTTTGCAACGTGTGTCAAAAGTAGGGAGGGAGGACTCTAACCTTGTTTAAACCACTTTGGAAAGAACAAATGTCTGTTTAAAT
This sequence comes from Cyprinella venusta, assembly GCA_038021265.1. Classification (NCBI taxonomy): domain Eukaryota; kingdom Metazoa; phylum Chordata; class Actinopteri; order Cypriniformes; family Leuciscidae; genus Cyprinella; species Cyprinella venusta. The sequence goes on from CM075872.1 coordinate 18,405,188, forward strand.
GGTTCGTAAATCCATTCTCATGTAAATTGTGCAAATGAATGCAACAATTAACTTAAGAATGTTTTTATACACGATTTACACATGAAGTTCTGCCCTTGATTTCTCAACTTAATCATAATTTTACATGAATCAGTTCGTTTTTCGGCTCACTGATGCCTCTCCCAGCACTTGAAACATTTGAATATAATGATGCACCTATTCTGTACTTGATGAGGATGAAGGAAATGAGCATTTGTGAATGTATGGCCAAGGAAAATCTTTAACCGTTTCCAATATGTGATCCATTTGATCAAGTCTATACTTGTTCCCCATTCGTTGTTCATCTTTTTTTTGTCATTTCACCTTTACATTTTGCCCTGAACAAACATGCTAAAGTAGGTTTGCAAGGATTGACTGCCAAAAGAAAAAAAAACAGGAATGTATGAGAAACATTCTGTATATCTTGTACAATTTACAGCCAAATTCCAGGCATTTTAATTCACCAGAATAACTGTATATTTTTTTTTTTTTTGCCGAGTCATTTAATCATAAGATATGTTACAGAACATCGCTTCTACATGTTTGAGTGACTGCTGCTCTTTTTGTACTTTTGTCCATTTGTACATTCTTTTTAAATGTTTATACTTGCTTTTCAGACTGCCTTTTTTGTACATTAAACTTTATAATCTGACAGTGCAAGCTATCCTCATGGTGTCTTCAAACCATAATGTTTTAAAGTCTGCAATTGTGTGCTAGCTTTATGGAAAAGAATTATAAGCCTATATTGATGGTTATCAAATATTGTGTGAGTGTGCATGTGCAGTTTTATATCAAAATAAATTTGATATTTTATACACACCGTAGTATGTACTTATTCTATTAACTTGATATTCAATGTTCTACAGCTTTTACAGGTGAGTGAATGGTGATGGTTGATACAATATAATCATGTACTTCCAATAGATGGCGCCCAAAGTCAAGAATTGCCTGCCTTTGTTGTGGACTCTAAAAATTCCTGGGTTGTTTTAAACCAACTTTGGGTCAAATATGGACAAACGCAGCCATTGGGTTACATTTTTTAATTATATTTTTAACCCAATGTTTAGGTTTGTTCATATTTGACCCAAAGTTGGGTTAAAACAACCCATCATTTTTAGAGTGCATTATTATTTTTCAACCCAAGTAATAACTCAATAAATGTTTTCTTATCTGAAATAACAAAAAGTTTGGTTTTCCTTTAGCCCATATGGTATTTCCCCATAATCAAACAAATATAAACTATGATGGCATTTGGTGGTAGGCTAATCTTTGTCTATTCAAATTAAACAAAATCCATCTTTTTCAGAAAAGTAAACTTTCATCCCTAAGCATTTACAAAGAAAACATTCCAAATCTCCCCAAAACATTTAGCTAAAAATGCAGTTTAAAATAAGTGGACATTTTCTTTTTCAGTCCCACCTTAGGCGTCATTCCCACGTACAGATGCTAAGAAAAGTTCTAGAGCTTGTTCAAAATTGGCTTATTTTGAACTGCTTTATTTCAATAGATTGTAACTTTTCTCAGAGTCATTATTCAGTTGTTAATCCAGGTTAGGGAGACCAACAGTTTTGTTTTCCCAGGACATGTCCTGCATGTTTTCACGTCCTGTCATGGCCGTCTTTATAAAGTGATGAGAATGTAATATAATAATTGTAATATAACATTTTAACCATACAGAGGAGAGGAGGCATAACCTTTAAATGTATTGAAATGAATAAGGCATCTTTGAGTGAGTATCATTTGAGTGGGTTTATCTGTTTGCCGAGTCGAGTGTCCTGGTTTTTGGGAATCAAAATATGGTCACCCTAATCCAGTTCGTTGAAGAAATCATGAAGAAGAAGTTGTCATGGGTTAGATGTTAGGCTACTGTTCTAAACACTGCTCAGAATGGACCAATCACTGTTGCTTGTGATTACTAGATTGACGGAACTTGGGCTAGTTCTTTTCTGATGTTAGTTTTCTTCTAATGAACAGATTTACACTGCAACTCTAATGTATGGATATCTGTGTAACGCTTCCTTTTACAGTCCAGTTAGCCATGTAAATACTATGTACTTATTTTAGTAACTACAATTACTGGGCAATAACTAGTACTAACCCTGAACCTACCCCTAAACCTACCCCTGTTCCATGTATTTGCCTTATATTAGCCAGTACTTTCTAGGTAAGTACACTGTAAGTACTATACTGTAAAAGGAAGTGTTACCGATATCTGTGCTAAACAACCTGATATTTAAATGTAGGCTAGGAGCGGAGCCTGCATGCGCCCCCTGCAGGAAAACAACTTCGTGTCCCCATAGGAAACAGTTATGTTGTAGCATTTACCGCCCAATGGGCTCAACCCACTGAAGAGAGCGCGAGCTCAGCGCTTGTTCTTCATCTTCATCAAAGCTCGAGCGCAGCGCGCGATAGGCTTCAAACGGACTCTTAAACGATGGATTACAAACTCTGAATTTAGTTAACAATTTCAAGTTATCTTTATTACTGGTCATTTTGGACGTCATATTCTGACGCACTCATAACCTTTTTTTCTTAGCAAAATACCAAAAAAATATCTTTACTCTGATATAAGGGCAATGATTTGTTCTTTTACCATTAACGTCGCAGTATAGATTTGCTGAAAACTCTTTTTAAACCATGGACTTAATATACTGTAAAGTCCTACTGACTCTCCTGAGCGTATTTCAGGTAAGATCATATGGATAGAACATTTGTTTTTATTATAGCTTGATTTGATTTATAATAAGTGTTTTTGTTTGTTTGTTTGTTTTGGTTTTTAAGTTCTTTCAGGTTCGTAGTGACACTGTATCACCGTCAAAACATCCAGGTAAAAGAAATTAAAGTTCTTTTTTTTTCCCCCAGAACTCATAGGACTCCACGTACATTTGGTAGCCTATATTTAGGAAAAAAAATCGTTATTTTCTACACTTATAAACAGTAGCTAGGCGTGCTAAGAAATTAATCTTAAATGTGGATTTTTTTCGTTGTTGTTGTTTTTCAGTTGTGTTGAATTTAAAAGGTTCAACCTTTAAGCTATTGCAAACAACTTTATTTACATAAAAATGATTTACAGACAAAATAGTTGAAGTGTCTTATTTTTTGCTTGTCCTAAAACACTGAATACGTCACTGTAATCCCAGCGAAACGCATCGACATTTACATCTGGAAATGTATCTTAATGCCTTAATTTAAAAAATGAGGAAAAATCCAATCTTTAAGGACACCAATTTTCTTTGTGAATGAATTATGTATCATAAATAAATGTTCTTCCTTAAAATACAGGGTAAGTCAGGACACCCCTTTGTTAAATTCCCATAGAGTCAGGCAGATTTTTATTTTTAAAGGCCAGTTATTCCATGGATCTAGGGTAATATGTATCCTAATAAAGTTCCCTTGACCTTTGGAATTATTAAAATATCCCCACATCATCACACACCCTTCACCATACCTAGAGATTGGCATGGTTTTATTTCAGTTAGCCTAATAGCTGGTTTGATTTGCATTGAAAGATGATCTTATGTAAAATAACCAATGCCGATCTTTTTTTTTTTTCACTTGTGTGAAGTATTTGCATTGATGCACGTGCTTGGATGTGTGTATGTTGTGCTCAGGTCTGCAGGTGCTGGCCACGGCTTCACACTACTGGCCCCTGGATTCAGTGGAAGGGATCCACGGTCTATCGGACCAGATTGGGAACAGAACAGGTCATGTTAATGGGACTAACATAAGTATGTAAACGTCACACCTGCCTTTCTTTCTTTCTTTCTTTCTTTCTTTCTTTCTTTCTTTCTTTCTTTCTTTCTTTCTTTCTTTCTTTCTTTCTTTCTTTCTTTCTTTCTTTCTTTCTTTCTTTCTTTCTTTTTTTCTTTCTCCTTCTGTCTGTCTGTCTGTCTTTCTGTCACCACAGCTGTTTAACATTCTTCTATGGTCACGTCTTAGTTTCAGAAATCTCTGTGGCTTTGCAGCTGTCTTCAGCTCTTAAAACGAACTGATTTGCTTATTTGAGTCGAAAAGTTGAGGACTTGCATGATTACCTCAGTTGTGATGAAGACAACTGACTATGACATTTAAGGGTGTCAAAGGTACACAGTTTCTCTCAGTGATTTACTAGTCCACTTGGAGTTTTAGAGGACCAAACTCACCTTGGGATACAGTATATCTTGGTAAACAGACCTGTTTAAAATAAGGAATTTGTGCATGTAATACAAACATCCACACATTATTCCATAGCTGGAGTATATTTCCAGTATACGTACAGTATGGCATTTGTTCTGTGCCGGCTAAATCTGAACAAATGGAGGGCTGAGAGGAATTCGCTTGCCCTCTCGGACTTGTGTCGGCACATTGTGTTGTCCCATGTGCGGACATGAAAGATATGTTAAAATCTCATTGAATGTTACACTGTTCATCTTGTCCACCATGTCTGCCTGAGTGTCTCAAAATGTCCCTTTTTTCCCCGTCTCATGTCTCTATACTCATTTGTACATGTGTATGTTGCTGAATCACCTGTTTTTTGTTTGTTCTGTCTCACTTTCTTTGTTATTTCCACATTCTCTCCATCACAGCTGTCAGAATCCACAACCACACTGTCCTGACTACCCATAATTCTTCCTCTGTGTATACCAATGACTCTGCCTACACTAACATTTCCGCCACTGTAGGTGAGGCTCTCACACGTTCACTCACTTACTGGTATACAGCTAGGGTCTCAAAGAACAGCATTGGGGCCTATACATTCATGTTGACCTTGTATTTCAGCAGGACATCATTAGGAGAAGATAAACTAAAAAATTCTGATATATGACCATTTACATTAGAGTAATTGAAGCATGAATTGTTTAGTGCTGTTTGATCTGGCATTCTTCACCCAAATCAAACCTTTCAAGATTTACTTGTGATTTTATTGGATCCAGTGTGTTTGTGAAACTGCGTTTGAAAACCTTGCCCCATTTTGGAAATCTACTGTTTGCGCTGTGATTTGTTATGTCAGTTCGTTTAAAACAAATGCCCCAGCCAAAAAACAATTATACAACGATTTGAATCTGATTGGTCGAACAGCGTTGCAAGCGTGCTGCTATTTAGTATAACAGTCCTGCAGTGTTTGATTGTGCAACATTGTAACCGTTTTCATGGTGTCGGTCAAAAATACAGTAATACATTATAATTAAAAAAAACTGTGCTTTCTATTAAATTTTAAAATGAGCAGAAGTTTCACCAGTCATTACTGATTCATCCATGCTGATTTGGTGCTTAAGAAACATTTATTATTATCAATGTTATTTTTTTATTATTATTTGTTAAATGGAGAGTTCAGCATTTGTTGCATCTAGCATTTGTTACATCTCTTTACTGTCACTGGATCAATTTAATGTCTAAGAAGATTTCTTAAAAAAATCAATCTTACTTACCCCAAACTTAAACATAAATGAGACTGAAACTGCAACAGCTAGCAAGCTCCATTTTGTAAGGTTACTAGTCATGCCAACTTGATAACTTTATAATTTAGTTTCCAGTCAAATTAGGGTTTTCAAGTGACACTTCAATGCAACTTGTGTTCATGATCATTCTGATAGCATATGAAAACTATGGAAGCTTGTTTCTGCCATAGAATGAAAAATATAAAATGTAATTGCGACTTTTTATCTCACAATTCTGACTTTTTTTCTCACAATCGCGAGTTTACTTCTCGTAATTCTGACATTATTTCTCAGAATTGTGAGATGGAAAGTCTGAATTGCGAGATATAAAGTCAGAATTGTGAGATATAAAGTCAGAATTGCGAGATATAAAGTCAGAATTGCGTGATATAAAGTCAGAATTGCGAGATAAAGTCAGAATTGTGAGATATAAAGTCAGAATTCTGAGATATAAAGTCAGAATTGCATGATATAAAGTCAGAATTGCTAGATATAAAATCGCAGTTGCGTGTTATAAATTATATCACGCAATTCTGACTTTATATCTCACAATTTTGACTTTATAACACGCAATTGCGACTTTATATTGCGCAATTTTGACTTTATATATCGCAATTCTGACTTTATAACTCGCAATTTGCGACTTTATATCACGCAATTCTGACTTTTTATCTCGCAATTCGAAATAAAGTAATACAGTCTAAAAGAAATTAAGGTTTTTGATGAAAACATTCCAGGATTTTTCTCCATATAATGGACTTCACTGGGAACCAAACGGTTCATGGTCCAAAAGACAGTTTCAGTGCAAACTGCAAACTGTTCATAGGGCTTTAAACGATTCCAGAACAGGAGAGTCACGAACATGCATCACAGAACAGAGCAAGGCGAGCATTTGAGATTATAAAACTTAAACTTTGTTATTTATGTTTGAAATGACCGATCGTTTCGCTATAAACTCTTATTCATCGTCTGGAGTCGTTTAAAGCCCTTTGAAGCTGCACTGAAACTCTCATTTAATCCTTGAACCATTTGGTTCCCAGTGAAGTACATTATATGGAGAAAAATCCTGGAATAGTTTAATCAAAAACCTTAATTTCTTAATTTCCTTAACATCTTGGATGCCATGGGGGTGAGTAAATTATCAGCAAAAGTTTTTTTTTTTTTTTTTTTTTTTTAAGTGAACTACTTCTTTAATATCAGCACAGATTGCTTGTGTGACATTGTAATACAGATTCCCCCTTTTTACTGTAAATCTCAAAATCTAGTTCACAAAGGCATGCCGATTCCCTGAATCTCACTGCATAGATGGATGTTCACTCCTCTGTAGGCTGTACCTCTTTATCCCTCTGCTGTTGTTCACTCGCTCCACACTTCAGTCTGTCTCCTCTCTGTCTTCTGCCGTTCACTGTGTCTTCTTCACTGAGCACTCTTTTCCATCATCATCTCTTCTCTCAACTCATCCATTCATGAGGTGCGATGGTGCAATGGCTCCCACTGTGATCCACAGATCCTGGCCTTTAGGTATAACAAAGGAGGATTTATTGACCAAAATAACTGCCCTCGCAAAGGAAAAACTTACCATTGACAAAAATCCGACATGTCATGAATCATCTGCAGTTCAGTTGCTCAGATGGGGGATTTTGAATTCCCTAGATCCTCATAATCTGGGAGATCTGCTCTTGTTGTTCTAGAGGATGGATCAAAATGCTCGTATTTTTACTATTTGGGTAAAAGGTTAGGATTCCCCCATAAAGACTTTGTTGTCTTTCAGATTGGCTATCAATGATTATTCACCCAAAAGGTTTATAAACTGGAATGGTTTTTGAAATGTTATATTGCAAGTGTTATAATCTTGCTGGTTGGTCTTTCATTGTGTAGACATTGTAGAAGGAATGGTGAATAAGGGCATCTATCTGAATGGTGATAATGGAGCCACGTACCTTCACTTTGGCAACTATAAAGACTCCTGCATAAGTGATCCTTCTCTGTGTGGACCTGCCGGTGAGTTTTTAATATCTTCATGCGCTCTTTTCCGATGTTATAGAAGTGCATCTTTATATGGTCATAGATGTATGACAGTTGAGTAATGTGTTGCTCAGGTTTATGCATGACGTAATAAAGGCTAATGGTTCAAAATTAAGTTTATATTTCTCAAGAGCAAATATATCAGCTTACATCAAACATTTTGTGCGTGAAAGCTGATATCATCTGTTATTCATCTGCTCACATCAGTGCACATTCTTTTCCTCGCAAAAAGGAGAATATGTTGCATTTATATTTATTTTCCAGGGCTTGACCAAAGTAAGACGCGCTGTAATGTTGTTTGTAACGAAGCAGCCTGGATCTAATAAAGAAGCTTTTGTTTAGTTTAAGTTAGATCAGTATGTATCGGAAAAAGAGCTTGGTGAGAGCCAGAGGATTATGGAAACCATATATTGATTTTAAATTTACATTCAAATTCATATTGAAAAAAATGATATAAAACATTTGAAAGTTTTATTAAATAATTGTATTAAATTTATATAATATATTCAATTATTTGAGCTTCTCTGTTAAATCTTGTATACTCTATAAAGTATTATTTTAAGTTAAAATATCTTGTGTTCAACATTAAAGCTTTACATAACTGTCTTTACTCCTGGGCAGGGATAACGTTCTCCTTCTTCTGGAAAAACAAAGAGATAGAGTCTCGTTTTGCGATTGCATCCGGAGGTAAAATCTTCTCGAGTGGTTTCTCTGTCTACTCCAACCCTCATGGCGGATACGTGGAGTTTTACACGAGAGGAGATTCCATGACTTGGAAAGCACAAATCGAACACCCAGGTAGTTATATTATTTGAGTATGGAGGGGAAATTTTAGTGTAGGATATGGAAAGAGTTTAAATGTTTAGGGAACCAAATTATTTTGCCCTTATCTCTAAAGCCAAAAAAGATTTCCCATGATCTTGATATTTTGCGCACATGGACAGTTTGAAATACATTCTGGTTTGGAATTACATGTGCAGTCTGACCATAAATATTTTGAATATGTAGTTGTGTTTATAATTATATTGATTACATCCAGATGTCGAAACATTCAATAGGCTTCAGAAACTTACTCTTTTGGACTTGACGGAGTGATTTAAATTTTGATCTTATTGTTAAAATTAATAAAAAATGAAAGTATAAGTAAAAATAACTGCCCGAGAAAATAATGATTTCTCTTTCATCTAAGATTTTTCAGTCATTTGGGGATTTGTGTCACTTCCATCTTCAGTATCCATGTTTCTTCTTCTCAAATCCTCAGATAATAATAATAATACTTTTATGCAGCAATAACTTAATACTTTGATCAAAAGTGACAGCAAAGACTTTTAAAATGAAACCAACATTTTGAATAAATTATTTTCTTTTGAATTTTTCTATTATCAAATCACTAAACCAGCCTATTAGAATGACACTTATGCTGAATTTTTGATTTGACATCACAGAAATGAATTACATTTTAAAATATATTAAAATAGCACGCATTCATTTTAAAGTGTAATATATATATATATATATATATATATATATATTAACCCATAAGTAAATAAGAATAATTATGCAAATAAGAATGTTAGAATTATACCAAGGTCTCTAAGATACTGTTAGAACATGAACATGATACCCCATGATTATGTTTGTAAGACTAAAACATGTATTACCAAAGCATGAACCAATCCCTCACGAGAGAGAGAGAGAGAGAGAGAGAGAGAGAGAGAGAGAGAGAGAGAGAGAGAGAGAGAGAGAGAGAGAGAGAGAGAGAGAGAGAGAGAGAGAGAGAGAGAGAGAAAGAGAACATAATGTCTTGAATGGGATGATGTGATGAGACCGTCTCCATTTGCCATTTTATCCCTGAACAGATGAAATGAGCCATTGACAGATCAACTCTGAGTTTATGTATATAATTTCTTATTGGCTGCATTATAAGCTGATGAAATCCATTCCACATGCTGTCTCCAGCTCTCCGTTTCTGTTCATTTTAAACTTGTGTTTTATGGAACTAGACAGCGTATATTACTCCAAACAATCAATTGTTGTATTCATTTATTTATTTGTTTGAATGGTTTTTAATTTAATCTGCTGGCTTTCTCTCTCTCATATCGACTCTGTGCTTTATGTAGGGCCCTACTGGACACATGTGCTCTTCACATGGACCCAAACGGAGGGGTTAAAGGTCTACATTAATGGAACATTAAGCACCAGAGACCCCACAGGAAATGTTTCCCATAACTATGGTGATCCCTATGCCGATCTGGTCATTGGCACAGTAAACTTCGGGCGTTACAACCACTATGCCACAGGCGCCTTCGATGAGTTTGTGATTTGGGAGAGGGCCCTGTCCCCTCAGGATGTCTGGATGTACTACAAAGCAGCTATTGGTAAGTTCATTGTAACTCAATTCTTCGGTCATCATCATTTCATTTGTCTATTAGCTTATTTTCTATGTGGCAGCCTTCACTTGTCCCAACCATGTGCTTCTCTGCTGTTGTCAGCCTTTGCCATTGTTGTCAGGGTTTCCCAAATTAGCTGTGCCTGGTCTTTGCTGTCTCCAGAATGTCCCAACTTGCCTCTTAGCAGATGCTAGTGTAATGGTATGGTGCAGAAGGAATTAGCAGAGGTGTCAGGACATCAAAATTAAACTTTTACTTTTATAAAATCACAGGAGCAGACGGGTAGAGGGTTCTCACACACATAAAACAGCAGATCGGATTAGGACTAAAAGAACCGAGGGGATTTAAAAACAAACACAGACGACGATGATAGAATAAAGGACGGTTTATACAAATGATGATAATTACTATGCTATACTGGAACACTAACGAGGAGCGGGAAAACTGGGACTCAGGACTGAATATTCTTAGTTATACTGTCTGTCTCTAATTATTCATTTGAAGTAAAATACCAATTAAGCCACTTAAATTGAAACCATGCTAAATTATCATTGGTAATGATAAAAATGTTTCTTGAGCGCGAAATCAGCATGTTAGAATGATTTCTGAAGGATCATGTGACTCTGAAGACTGGAGTAATGGTTGCTGCAAAACATTTGAACTTTATAGCACCTTTCCAAATCTCAACAACACTTTGTAATCACTCTGATTAATACCGAGAAAAAGTGTGCATGCACAAAATGTCATTGGTGGAGATCAAGAATATTGTATTTCAGAGTGTTCTGTTTGGAAACAGAAACATCTGTGATGCTGCTGCTTTTGTTTTCTGTCATATCTCTGAAGTTATTACCCTACGTGCAGGTTTATTATAGAGAGGAAGAAGAATTTGAAGACAATTTCCTTTAGAGAGACTGGTCCGCATTCCAGCAGTCCTCAAACTAACCACAATGAAACGCACTGTTGAAATACCATTAAATGTTTGTTGTGTCCTCGAAGACGGGCTTTGGTTATAACTGTGCATATCTTTACCTTATATGTATGTAGCGGCAGGACGAGTTTTATATCAGAGGGTTTGTTTTCTATTAAGCTGCTAGTGTTTGGATCTTCGTTTGGACTGCTGGTTGAAGTTTCTTGCAGCAAGAAGTCATCAGTGTGACAAAGACAAATTTAAGCTCCAATAAGGCTGCAAATGGTTTCCATCTTCATCAGTAATAGAGACCAGAACAATGAGGTCTCTGAAGGATTAGTTCACTTCAAAATAAAAATTCTGTCATCATTTACTCACCCTCAAGTTTCAACCATATCGGTAACCAAACAGTGATGAACCCCATTGACTTCCAGAGTATTTTTTTCCGAGCCTACTATGAATGTCAATGAGGTCCATCAACTGTCTGGTTACAGCATTCTTCAAATATCTTCTTTTTGTCTTCAGCAGAAGAAATTCATACAGGTTTTAAATTTGAGGGTGAGTAAATAATGACAGAATTTTCGTTTTGAAGTGAACTATTCCTTTAACTCCTGAAAAAAATCAATCAGTTAGCATTCCCATTCATTTTAATGCAGATGGTGTAGACACAGAATCTACTAGCAAGAGCTGACAGGACCATCTAGACCAGAGTTTTCTTTATCTTTTTTAAAACTTAATCATTGTCTTCTTTTAAAATAAATATATTTAAAAATTCTTTAAAACCATATAAATTTCCTCTTTTAAGCATGAAATGTTTGCTAGTGTGGTGATAGACAGGACGGAAGCAATTGCAAGTGCAAATTGAAGTTTATTCACAATATAAACTCTCAGAACAATAGTCAGAAAGACTGAAAACAACACTCTCAGGAACCAGACGAGGTCCAGTTAAGAAAACACAGCCAGCAGGAGAGCGTGACGCAGGGACTGAGACGGGCAATCCAGGTGCAGGTGGTGAGAGTGCTGGTGGTGAGAGTGCAGTGGTGCGAGGCAATGATGCAATCCAAACGTCAGTGAACAGGAAACACGAGGAGAAATGAGAACACAGGAACTTGACGAGGGAGCTTCACTTGAGCTTCAACAACGATCTGACAAACACAAGACGAAAGACAGAGCGTTAAATCGGTGACTGAATGGTCTGCAGCTCTCGCTGATGATGGCAATTTGCGGTAACACCCGCATGAAACAATCAGTGCACATGAGATACACAAACACACACAAGATCAGAATGAGACAGCTGATCTACCAACCGTGACAGTACCCTCCCTCCTCCCCCCTCCCCGATGAACCCACCTGTCGATTGTAATCATCGATAAGGGAGTGATCCAAGATGTCTCTAGCATGTACCCAACTCCTCTCCTCCGGACCATATCCTTCTCAGTCCATCAAGTACTGGAATCCGCGCCCCCTCCGTCTCAAGTCCAGAATGTGGTTTACCGAATATGTAGGCTCCCCATCTACATCTAGCGTGGAGTTCGCAGATTAATGTCATGGTTACGTTCGGCAGGTGAAAAAAATGCACAAGGATGCATATTTTCGTCTGAGGAAGCGCGTTTGGAAAGAACTGCAACCTACCCCCACCTCTGATGCGTCAACCTCCACCACGAACTGACATGTAGAATCAGGGGCGACAAGGATGGGATCCGAAACAAAGCGACTCTTTAGGTTGGTAAATACAGCCTTGGCCGTTTCGGCCTTAACCTTGTCAGGGTCCATACGCGCTCCCTCAGTAGAGACGATGTGAAAGGAACAGACTGAACATGAAAAGCTCATTTCTCCACCTTGACAAAAAGCCCATTCTCTAGCAACCTCTTAAGCACTCGTCGGACGTGCTGAACATGCTCTTTGAGAGACAAAGAAAACGTACGTTAGGTAAATCCAATTTTATGAAAATGGGTGCTCGTTGTTAACTCTCAAAAGCTGAAGACATCAACAGCAAGGGATAAGTACTCTTTACCGTGATGTTGTTCAGCTCTCGGTAATCAATGCAAGGTTGCAGAGAACCATCCTTCTTTCCAACAAAAAAGAACTCCACCCCCGCAGGAGAAGAAGGGTGGGTGAACCCAGCCACTAGAGAGTCAGAAATATATTTCTCCATGGCCTCCCTTCCAGGAACGGAAAGAGAGTAAAGCTTGCCTTTAGACGGAGACTTACCTGGCAGTAACTCTATAGCACAGTCATAGGGACGATGCAGAGGAAGGGAAGCAGCGCTCCACCAGCCGGGGTTGGCCCAAAACAATAGGTGCCACAGGGGAGTCCATAAGGAGGAAGGAGATGGTTTCGGAGTGATTGCCAGAGGTGAGAAGTGTGATGGGACCGATCGTGAGTGAAATGTCAGGAAGTTTTTGCCCATTTAAAGCACTGACGGAGATCTGGTGGGAGAGGGGTGTTATGGGATGTGAATCAATAAAATTACAATAAAATTGTAATTGGTGTTGGCCTATCTCAGTCTTCCCGGAAGGAGAGTGGATGGTGAGGACTTCCCGGCGGAGATCCCACGCGATAGTAGCCTCAATTTTAATTCCGGACTTGCTCTTTTACCGGGTACGTGTGTAGAAAATGCCCAGAGCCCCCACAGTAAAGTCCACGGGATCTCCGCCTTTGTCTCTATTCCCGGGAAAGCCAAGCTTTACCCACCTGCACAGGCTCCTGGTCGACGGCGGGTCCGACCGTGTTCTCTTCACTGCTGCCTTGAGCCCAAAAGCCTCCGGGATGACGAGAGGAGTGAGTGTGTTGCTCCAACCGACTGATGCGGGTATCCACCCGCAGCGCAAAGTCAATAAGTGCATTGAGTCTAGGCGGTAGGTCCAGCTGGACATGTCTGGCCACTTCCTTGCCTGCTACCGAGCAGTCGAACACTTTCCTCATCTCAGCGGCTTGTGTGTGGAACGAGACGTTGCATTTGTCCTGGTTCTCCCACACTGCCGTTCCCCATAATGCTGCACGTCCAGTGAGCAAAGTGTATAGAACATCTGGTAAGGCACGCTCTACAGAAATTAGGCTGACCTATCTCTGGTATAGTGGGGGGAACGCCTGGTGTGGGCAGCACAGCGGGAATCCTTAGCTGTTGGATGGGAGAGTGCTGGTGGTGAGAGTCCAGTGGTGCGAGCCAGTGATGCTATCCAAACGTCAGTAAACAGGAAACACGAGGAGAAACGAGAACACAGGAACTTAACGAGGGAAGTTTTAGTAAGTTAGTAAACAGCCATGATGCACACTAGACAGAAGAAGCAAACTTCATTCATCTTGTTTGCTCTTTTCACTAATGTTCTTACGCACATTATGTCAGAACACAACAGTTCAATAATTCAGACTTAAATCCAATGTAAGTCACTTTGAATAAAGCATCTGCCAAATCCATAAATGTAAAATCAGAATATATATATATATATATATATATATATATATATATATATATATATATATATATATATATCTTTTAGATTCTCAAGTAAATTATTGAACCTTTTATGGATGCAAATTTACTATTTAAAATCATAAAATGTATTTTGTACTGGTATTTTTTGACAAGTATGGATCCATAGCTCTTTTAAAAGGAGATAGTGATTATTTAGGTCGACTCTTGGCAAATCCTCTCAGCATGCTGATTGTTAGGTACTTTAAGGGATATATAAAGACCTTTTGTTAATGATAAAAAACGTGTTGTTGTTACCTACTGTTTTGCACACGTCCAGCTATAATAGACTCTAACGAGGGGCATAGTACAGAGTCATTAGAGAGCTGCTTTGCCAGGGGCCCTATAAACCAGCCTCACTGCAACCGACATGTGCGTTCAGGAATAAGTTTTCCAGCAGGTGTGAAGTATGAAGTGTTGAACCTGTTTAGAGCTCTTTAGAGTGTGTTTTGATAATTATTATTACAGCACTATTATTTTTTATTTATCCTATTCCTGATTCTTTTTGTTTAAAATGAATTATTCCTCCCCATTGTTATCCTTATTTATTTATTAAGTTTTTAATTAAAATACATTCAAATGTTATATTTTTTTAAATACATTTGAGAAATATACAATACATTTACAAATATAAATACATTTGAGAACATTTTTTTCCATTTATTTTTTATAATTACATTTCGTTTATTTATTCGTCTTATCACTTTTCACTTTCATTTGTTTATTTTTTGCTACCACAGGTGAGAATGTGATGTCCACCTTTCCAACCGAATCATCCATCAATCTCATTACTGCGACAGATAATCAATTACAGGTAAATTCTTCTGATCTGAGGTCAGCCATTGCACTTTCTGAATCAGTTTCTATGTGTTTAAACTGGAGTCTCCCAAACCAGAGGAGAGTAGAACGATAACAGCTGAAATACAACTTAATCACATATTACTCTAAATTCCAGGGTTATCTTAGAGATTTCACTGGGCAGAGGACTATTGTACATAAATACAAACACATCTCCAGTGAGGTTAGGCACTAACCTATCTTGCTTCTCCCTCAGCGAAAGTAAAAAAAAATAAGTGCTTGTGGTGATTTCGCCAGTATCTCATTACGAAATATGTTTGTCTTTGGTAGTCTGATTAATAGAGTTCACTGAAAAGACCACAAATACATAATGGGATTTCTGTCTCATCATCCTTAATCAAAACTACCCCAGCCTGGCTAGATAAACTGAAGGGTTTGAGGGGAAGTTTGAGTTTTTTTTTTTTTTTTTTTTTTTTTTTTTTTTTTTTTAGAGTTTTAAGATTCAGATTATTTAAAAATGTTTAAAAAAAATCATGACAAGTAAAGGTTAAGTATATTATAGTACATCTGTCTGCTAATTCAAATAAAAATCATTGGTTTCCCGAACCAGTGTTTTTTTTATATATATTCTGTTTTCATTTAGTGGATTAGTTCACCCAAAATAAAAAATAAAAATCTGTCATCGATTGCTCTCCCTCATGTCGTTCCAAACCTGTAAGACTTTCGTTCATCTTCGGAACACATAAAGATATTTTTGATGAAATCTGAGCAGGCAACTACACTTTGACTCTTCAAAAAGTTTGTAAAGAGATTGTAAAACTAATCCATATGAATTGAGTGGTTTAGTCCAAATTTTCTGGAGACTTGATTGCTTTATATGATGAACATATTAATAGGCATTTATTCAAATATAAACATTGATCAGTGAAAGTAAACAGAAGCTCAACTGAACCTGTTTGATGCACAAGAACAAACCTTATTGGTTCTTGTGGAAGCTATGGGAAAGTATTTAATTTATTGAAATTTATTGAAATAATTACACACCTTTAAGGTCTCTGGAGTAAATGTGAACACATGGAGAACAGCAGTCACTGATTACAGTACACTTAGACTGTTGACCTAATTTGGAAGATAATAAATTAAGTTGGTTCATTCAAGACACTGACATATCTTCTAAAGGCTCTCAGCGGTGTTTGACACCTCCTTTTACATGCCCTCAATCTGTCTACTCGGACCTCTTCCCCACGCAGTAATAAAAAGGAGTGAACGTACACAGAAAATCACACACACACAACACGGCCTCCCAGACAACACCTCACACACCCTTGGATGATTAGGTGTTACGAAGCCGACTCAGACGTCGCTCTGGGATTGGCCATGTGCACGCAGATGCACACACCCTTGGCAGACGTACAAGAGCCCAGCATGAAATGAGGTGGAGGCTGAAGCTGTAAACACAAACAAATCCAGCACTTTTGGAACTATTGTTTCCCCCCAGACTCTGAGGAAATGGAAAGAAATCAGAGATTGAACAGTAACGCAAATGACAACACTGGCTCTTATTGAGTAAGGAGATCAAGTAGTAGAGAAGGAAAAAAATGGGGCAGAAAGGAGACCCAAGATTTCCTGTAATGGCCACATGTAGGGTAAAAGTTCCAGTAAAAGTGGCATTTAATTTTGCTCTTAGCATTGACATTCACAAATCCCATTAGAAAAAAGATTTAATATTCCGGTAGCTATTCCGGTGCTTAAATTAAATTATGGCAAACCAAACCACAAGAACACCGTTATATTCTGAATCTCAAGTCCAAGCCACACAGAGCCGTTACATGTGATTGTGGGTGATTTTATGGAGTTCTTATGACACATCCACCTTGTGTTTGTGTGTTACAGATAATCACAGAGATGCCCCAACCAGCCTCCACAAAGCTGACAAAGGAAGTTCAGAGACTTCAGGAACCCATGCAGTTACAAGCGCTGGACCTCCTTCAGTCTCTATCGTTTAACCTTCCAAACAAGACTATACCTCAAGAAACAGCCAACAACCTTACACAGGTAAAGACAGGAATACAGAGAACGTTTTAGGATTTATAAAAGCATCAAGAAAAGTTGAGGTAAAACAAATAAGAAATGTTTCAGGACTATTTTTAGGACACTAATCAAATTAATAGATTGTGTGATTATTTGTACAGAAGGTCAGATGTTCTTGTTCATTGAAGAACAATATGCTCTTTGGACCTTCTTCAAATCTAATTTACTCAAATCTAGTTACATTTGCGATTCACATTTCACTCAAATTATCATGCTGATACTATAATTTGTCATGAAATTATTGTATTAACTTTTTTATAAATATACTACATTTCAGAAGTTCCAGGGGGTCAGTGAGATTTTTTAAAGAAATTAATAATATTGCTCAGCAAAGGCAAATTTAATTGATCAAAAGTGACAGTTAAGGCATTTATAATGTTCAAACAAATCCTTTTCTTTTAAAATTTCTATTCATCAATGAATCCTGAACTGAAACATTACAAGGTTTTCAACATTAATAAAAATGAGAAATGTTTCTCGAGCAGCAAATCAGCTGGAGGATCAAGTGACACTGAAGACTGGAGCCATGATGCCGAAAATTAGCTTCGTCATCACAGGAATAAATTACATTTAAAATGTATTATATTAAATTTATTTTTTTTAAATATATTAAAATAGAAACAGATATTTTAGATTGTAATAATATTTCACAATATTACTTTATTTTACTGTATGTCTGATCAAATTAATGCATCGTTGGTGAGTATAAGAGACCTCTTTCAAAAGCTAATGTGGGATGGGTTCTCACCGCTTTTTATCAGGGCCGATATTGATCCCACCACTTTTTAAAACATCTCATGGTCCTAATACAGAGAAAGCAGTTGACTAGCAGATAATTCATTTCTTATTATCAGTGGTGGAAGGCAACCGTGTTCTCTGCAGACTCTTATTTGTTGTATTTGTTCCGGTGAAAGCGCAAAACAAAAAGCAAAACAATTTTAGAAATATATATCATCTTCATTGTTCCTTTTACACACACATTTGAAACTCTCCTTTATTCTGCTCTATGTTGTAGACTCTACTGAAGAGTGTGGATGAGGTCATAACCACCAGCGACTGGAGAGAAAACGATGAGGTACGTTTATTGGATGGATTAATGATTGGATAGATAGAGAGATTCGATTAGTGCAATCATGAGATCCAAATGAACCGGCACACTTTTTCCACATTTCAGCCCATCTTTTGTTATGTGAAGTGAATAAATTCTGACATGGTGGGTCAAATGTGTTAAATGGAGCTGGAGGTACTATACACTTGGTATCTGAAAGAGTCATCAAATTTTTTAATTTCTGTTCGTAGAGTTCTGCAGGTTCTTATTCGTTAACCTCAGTGAGCTGTAATCTACTTTGCACTTGTCTTTTATGGTGGTTAGCAGTGGAGTCCAGTGGTCAATGGTCTGGTGGAGACTGTGGATAAGGTGATGGTGCAGATGGCCTCCAAGCTTCGGTCCAGCCCAGACTCAGAGGCTCCTCTGGCCATAGGGGGCAAGAGTTCTGTGGCAGGTCAGTACACACTCCAAAACATTTCTTCAAACTCCCGTTTCCAGAATAACTATTCTTAGAAATTCACTCTCCCTCCCTTATCCCTCTACATACCGGTACATGGCTGGCTTGAAGCTTGTGGAGTGTGTCCAAGTGTGCTCATAGGGGGGATACATACCTAATACACATGCATGAATGCAGCACACTGGGTGAGCGTCTAAATCAGGCCTGAGTGAAGGAATCTGATGCTTGAAACATTGCTTTTTATTTTTAATTATATCGGGCCGTAACATCTCTATGTCTGCTATGTGCAGATTCAAAATGATTCAAGTCTCATTGAAGTCTGATTTCTGAATCATTCCCTTTGAGACTGAGGCTTCACAGTCAACTGTCTCTGATCCTCCCTTTTCTCTGATAAGACTGTGTGTGAGGACCAGAGGTCACATGAGAAAACCTTTCCGGTTGCCTGAGCTATTATTGAACTGCACTGTTTCATTCAGTGAATAAACCATAAAAAACACAGATGAAATCACTGATGAAACAGAATCCCCCAAGAACAAGAGATGATGTTGAGAAAAGACTTCCCATAACTTCATTCGGGCAGCGCCCTGCAGTATTCTCGATTCAACAAAAATACTTTACCAATACTAGAGAAATATCACAATTATGTGCCAATTTCTGCATCACCACAAACATGAATGTGCTATTTAACCTTTATTTTAAATTACACTATGGTTCAGAATTTTGGAGAAGACAGTAAGTCTCTTATACGGTTAATTTATTTGATTAAAAAAAACAGTAAAATAACAGTAAAAACATAATGTGAAGGATATAATTTAAAATAAGTGTTTTAATTTGGTCAAATATTTTTTTTCTATACATCTTTTGTAATTGTAAATGTATTTACTGTCACTTTTTTTCAATTTAACCTTTGCTGGGGTGCGTTTCCCGAAAGCATCGTTAGCCAACTATGGTCGTAAGTTCCGTTGTTATCTGCATAGTTTAACGAGTCGGTGTTTTTCCCAAAACCAATGTTCCAACGGACATTCGCAAACAGCATCACAAAGTTGTGTGGTTTGAACGACAGCTCTCGACCTGTGGTTAGAGGCATCGTTTCTATTTTGCATGACATTTGGACGTAATAAATCCTTATCTTGAGCAAAATAAGCAAGCTGACATTCAGTACAACCGGTGCCTTTTATTTAGAATACATACAAATGTAATTTACGTCTTTAAGTTTTTCAAAAGATTTGAACTAACGTGTTTGAAGAGTGCGCATGTGCGAACGTGTTCTACTATGTAAGAACGAGCCAAATATTGAGTCTGGTAATAAAGCAAAACAACTGAGAACAATTAGAAATAGTCCTCAGATGACATGTCTGTAATTTATATAAAACAAATCTAGTGTTAATTGGATCTCAAACAGTTTCATTAAAAGTAGTTATTACTCCACTACGTGCGAAACCAACGTGGTTGAACGATACTTTGCGACAGTGGGTTTTGGGAAACAGTCGTGACTAGCTAGTTGATTTTTCCAACGATGCATCGTACTATGGTAGCGAAACAGTGAACTACGTCATTGTAAGGGAAACGCACCCCTGATTGTTTTTTTTTTTTTTTTAAATAGTAACAAATTAAATTAAAACAATGCAATATAGCTTTTCAGTTCTGCAGCTTAGCAATTTAGTATTTTCTTCAATTAAGTAAAAATTGCTTCAGGTTAATCAGATAATTTTTCAAGACGTGAACAGTCTGTAATAAAAATAAGTTACCAAATGCAAACAGAACTAATATACAATTGAACTAAACAGTGTTGAAAGTGTTTATATTAATACCCCTTAAAGAATTGCACCAAGAAGTGCAGCCGCTTGTTGCAGAGCATGCTCACAAAATGCATGTTAAACCAGCTGCCTTTCAGAATACAGTCAATACTCAGCTTCACCAACTTGGTACCAAATTGTGCTTCTTTTGACCTTCTAATGTAGTAACAAAGCAACAATATACTCACTATGAACAGTCAGTGACCCAACCCTTTTTTTTTTCGAACGTATCTAGATTACTCTCTGATGAAGATCCCTCAGAACTACAATCTGCCCAGCTACCGGTTCCCCACCCAAGGGAAGAGTTACATCTCAGTACCAGGAGAGGCCCTTACAATGCAGTGTGAGTATGCACATCTCACAAACACACACACAAACCCTAAGATCTGCTGGTGATCCAGTGCCGGTCCAGAGAACAGTGCTCGTCTATGTCGCCCATGCAACGATCTGCCACTGACTAATGGGATAAATCGTTCTTAAAGAAACACACTTTAATGCTTTTCCACTTACTAAACCAGTTTAACCAAAATGTGCACAATGGAACAAACAAAACCTGTATTGGAGCATAGACATACAGTATGAAATGGAATGGATTGCTAAACAAACTGCCAATCATTTTTGTTCTTTTAAATAGAAGGTTGTTCTGAATCATTCCTACCCAATTTAGCCCCTGATTATGAGTAAATGTGCGCATACATTTCTCATTGCTTTTATACGCCTCTGGCGGCAGTGAAAGAACACATTGTTATTTCATACAAGGAAGATGAAGGACATTTATTTGTTGTCTGTCCGCTTCAGCCATAAACAACGCAATCAGCTCTGATGACTTCCTGCTGCTCTCTAATGAAACCTGCCAATCTCACAAGCCCCTCCAGGAGAAAGCGTTATATAATTTGGAGTGGTTTAGAGCAGAATTGCATGAAAAACAGAGAAAGCGTAATGTATAAATGCGAGCAATAGTTGAAGAGTGAGTGTTGCAATGTTTCCCATGTGGCGGCAGTAATTGTGAGGGCATTAAACGTTTTGTTTGTTTGACACTGTTTTGGGGTCAGCTCTCCTCAGCTCCTCTGGCGCAGTGCTGAACCTGAGCCCCACTCTGTTCATTATAAACAGTTTTAATAAACTATTAAAGCTCTATTATCAGAAATGGCACATAAACACTAGCACTGGCATTAGCGTGCCATTGAACTGCTTCTCCGGTGAAGCCGGACATATGGTACACTTCATTAACAGAACCAAGCAGAGCTTTTATACGCCAATTAAAGACAGCAAGAGAAGGAGCGCATTGAATCGCCTTGTATTCCCGCTGGGCCAAGTTTCTTTTAGTCTTAATAAAAACATTTGTTGAGAGATTTTGCTCCTTGGTTTGTGAGGTTATTGGCCCAAAGCTCATCTGAAGCCCAACTCTGAGGAGTTAGTTGGGACACAGTGATATTGCTTATTTGGTCCATTAACACCTGCAGTAGCACTAATAAGTTGGAAAAGCATGTTTCACAGTAATATCAACTGCAAAACATTAGTAATTAAGAGTAATATTAAATAATACATACTGTACTAAAAATATTATATATTTATGTTGTGCAGAGTAGCTTCTTGCCCATTTTATTTTTGTAGGCCTTCCAGTATAAGCTGAGAACTAAGTTGCTGAATCATGTTATTGCTTTTTTTAGACATCAGTTAATCAAGACATTTACAAAAACTTCTCAGCACTTATTTTCGTGTGCCACCGTGAAGAGAAATAAAACTACGGGTTAGTTTGCTTCAAACTGGTTGTTGTTAATGATTGGCCTAGACTCATTTAAATGCGTCTGATTGGTTGCTGTGCTCAAACCCTGCCAAAAAATCATGTTGTTTGAATGTGGAGAATAATGTAATACTGTAAATGATACTTTCCATTATTAATCACAGCAACACTAATATTAGTGTAAATTATTTATTCAGTGAATTGTGCAGCCCTAATTCAGACCCTGGTGAAATGATACTGCCACATCCAATGGTCTACAACAGTTATCAACAGGTTATTTACACAAATTCTGCTGTCAAATTGCAGTTATTGTGTTTTCATAATGATTCTGGAGTTGGTTTTAAACTCAAAGGGAACTGATAAACCCTGTGTATTTATTTTTTTAATGGCCAAAAGATTTTTTGAAGTATAGTGTAACATATTTCCCCCTCACACATGTGGTGGACCCTCAGTCACACTCTTCCCGTGTGTGTGTGAACACACATCTTTCCTATTAGAGCTGCACTGAGAGGAGCACATGCAGTGTCTGTGATAATGAGTCTATGCATTTCAACGGCAGCCCAATACATTCTTCAGAACACGCATACATATGTGGGATCGAATGGTAATAGTTGTGTCTGTTTCCCTCTGCAGCTCAGACCACGATCGTGGGACTTTTCTACCACAAAATGCACAACTACTACAAAAAAATCAGCCCTCTACAAACAAGGTGAAGTGTGTGTGTTTCCTGTTGTACATTGTGTTCTTGTGAGCATGGCTTTATCACTGTGGTTCTCTCTCATCTGGGCCTCTGTGTCTGATACTCCCAGTCATTAAGTCAACTGATAACACTCTCTTCTAATCTTAACACAGCCGTGATCAGTACTTAACTTTATTTATTTATTTTAGTAAATCTTTTTATGTAACGCCACTGGGCAAAAGAGAGATTCTGCAGGGTATATTTTCATTACCATTTTAATATATACGAGAATATATTTGCTATGGATTATACAACATTCCAGACAGACTTTCAGTCTGTGCATTAGTGGTGGGTTACATTGTTAAAGGGTTAGTTCACCCAAAAATGATAATTAAGTCATTAATTACTCACCCCCTTCCTGTACCAACCCCGTAAGACCTTCGTTCATCTTTTGAACACAAATGAAGATATTTTTGATTAAATTTGAGAGGTGGATCACTGCTGCATAGGCTCCCTAAGGTGACTACGGTGGCTCAACTATAAGTTTATCAAGCGACGAGAATGCTTTTTGTGTGGAAATAAAACAAAAATAACGACTTTATCTGACTATTCCTTTTCTTCCTTCTGGGCCTGAGATGAGAGTTCAAGAGATTTCCAGGAGAATTGCATGGAAAATCTCTTGAACTCTTGTATGTACTCTCGTAGGTACTTCTTTTGGATAAGTTCATTGTCAACCATTAAAAAAAAGTAAATTCTATATATGCAATCCAGATGTACCACATTTGTATGTGCATATTCATTAATCAAGAAGCTAAACAAATGGCAATACTGTTGCTGGAGAGACACATAATGATTGTTTCTTCTGTGGCTTTGTTTGGAACAATTTTTATTGCCAGAGCAAAAACAGATAATGTAACTGACAATATTGTGTCTAAAATGTCCCAAAAGCATCGTGAGCTAAGTTGATCATAGACCATTGTGGCAATGACTCTACAATCTACTTATTCTTACGATGCTTTTGGGAAACGCAGCCCTGGGCGGTGGATCTGTAGTTCCCTGTATGTTTTGCAAGGGACTGCATTAAAAGAGTAAATTTAGGGACTAAGTGTTATTTTATGTGTTTTTCTGTAAAGGAAATGATGTTGTTAGTTTATATTAATGTATAATGTTCAGTTATGTTGGACATTTAGAGGAATGTCTGTTATTGAATGTTGTGGTTGCCATTGTTCTGAAGAGTAGGGCTGTCAATTGTGATTTTCACTTTGATGCTACATAATGTATACAATAACCCCAAATAACAATTCTCACAAAATTCTCAGATGCATGGGAATGTGTAGAATGTGTAGAATGTGTCCTTCCTGAGTTTTATTGGAAATTGTATGTTGGGTCAATGACATTTAATCAAGTTAAAACAGCATTCCCTTGTTTTATGTTAAAGGGATACTCCACTTTTGTAAATAGGCTCATTTTACCACTCCCCCAGAGTTAAACAGTTGAGTTTTACCGTTTTCGAATGTATTCAGCTGATTATCTGATATTTAGAAGAATATCCGTAACCAGACAGTTTCTGGTCTCATTGACTTCCATAGTAAAAACCATAGGAAAAAACATATACTATGGAAGTAAATGAGACTGTCTGGTTACCGATATTCTTCTAAATATCAAAAAATCGGCTGAATGGATTTGAAAACGGTAAAACTCAAATGTTTAACTCTGGGGGAGTGGTAAAATAAGCCTATTTCCAAAAAAGTGGAGCATCCCTTTAAATAAACCTGACTGAAGTAGGTTACACAACAAAATTAGAATTTATGGGTAGAAACAGGTAGAAATATCTCCTTAAAGCAATAACTGCACATGTTCACTTTGTACAATGTGGCATTAGCATAATTTTCATTGCTCATTCTGGAATGTTAACAGTAGTTCAAGTATGGCTAATAACTGACTGTCCATCTCTGCAGAATAAATGAGGCGGCGGATTTTAAAGATTATAAGATCCAGATGGCCAGTCATCTTATTTCTCTGAAGGTGGAGCCATCTCCTGTCCTGTCACTCAACCTGTCCACTGAGCCACTCATCCGGATCGTCCTAACGCATCAGCTGGTAGGAGAATGTCAATCCAACACTTCTTTTTGCTCATTTTCATGTTCATTCAGGAGTGTGGGAGATTGTGAGCATATATTTTTGATCAAGTTTATTTTGCTTGAGTAATGTGACAAGCAGGGAGGGAGTGGGACCAAAAAATCTACCGGGAAGTTTCGTAGACCACCGGCCCTCGGCCGGATTAAGAGTTCAGAGGCCCCTGGACACAATGTCTTGCAGGCCCCCTCTTTGGCCGGCCAAATTTATATTTTGTCCAAGGACATTTTAATAAGGCATTTACAGTTTTACTGACTTAAAAGGAACTTTGTTGTACTATGCTGGAGTAAAGTCTATAAATGGTCGTTCTGTCCCATAGGGATTTTGTAAAACTATGTTGGGTGGACCTCTGTGCCTCTAGGGGGGTTCAGGGCATGCTCCCTTTGTACATTTTAAGGTTAAATGCATCAATCTCGTGCTCTTTGAGAGATCAAAATTAAGAACTTCAACCCATGAACTGCTCGTTGAACAAAGAAAAAGCATTGATTTGTACTGGGACAATAAAGAGGGCTCAAGCATCTTTTTATGAGAGTCTCAGTCTACATTACATTATCAATGGTGTTTTAGAATGCCAAACAATTATTAGAATAAAGTAATAATGATTTATATAATTATTCCTGTGACGTAAAATCCATATAGCCTATGTACTATAAATGAAAATGAATGTTTCAAAAATATATTTTAGTCTACATTACGCTATAATATGGGAATATTAAAATAGTTTTGTCCTAATTTCTTCCCTTGCAAGAAATAAACCCTTGAGCTTTTATTTCGGAGAAAACACCAGATAACCATGCTGAATCTGATTGCATGAGCAAAGTGCACACTTTTCTCTAAATCACCCAGCACAAACAGGATGCCTATTCTTAAAGTCTTGTGCTGTTTTATAAAGGCACAAAGCCATCATGGTTTCATTTTAGTTGGCAAAATATAACGCCAGAGACCTTTATGGCCCCTTTCACACAGAGATTCTGGAAAATACACGGATAATGTGACCCGGCATTTGTCACGGGATTGTTTGATTGTGGTTCATTCACACTGGCAGTGATTTGCGGGGATCTGTGAGTGCGTTCATACACAACCCGTAAAGATCCCGGAAAGACACATGACGTCAGGATGAGACGGATAGTGAGGAGCTCCTGGTCTCTGCTTTGTTCCAGTTTGCAGACATTTGTTCATCCTTTCTTTGTTGATGACGAACACAAACTTTCTTCTAAGAGCAACAGAGTCGCGCGATGGCACGAGCGTCATCACTATGACACGTTTCGGCATTGGTCCTGGCTTTTGTTCACACAGTGCGTGTTCCGGGACTGATTCCGGCAATGTTACAAGGTCTCTAACCCGGCATCGATGCCGGTATCAATCCAGGGTCGTGTTTGCATTTACACAGAAGGCGTTCTGGCAATTTCCCAGCAATTTCCCGGGATCAACGCGCTGAAAGGGGCTTATGTTACAGTAGTTATACATTTTACATCTCATATGTGTTGGGAAAAGGAAGAAGAGAGAGTACGGCAAAAGGCGGATTCAAACTCGGGTCGAGCGCATCAAAAGCTGCTTTCAAGCACTTCACGTCCTACGA
Organism: Cyprinella venusta; assembly: GCA_038021265.1. Classification (NCBI taxonomy): domain Eukaryota; kingdom Metazoa; phylum Chordata; class Actinopteri; order Cypriniformes; family Leuciscidae; genus Cyprinella; species Cyprinella venusta. The sequence continues at coordinate 18,431,745 of CM075872.1, forward strand.
CCTACGCCACTCTAGCTATTTTTGTGACGGGCGTCGTTTTGCTAAAGAGACAGGCACTTAGTGCAAATATACGCTCCGTTATCGGAAATGTAAAAAATAAAATCTTCCTCGCTTGGGCCCCAAGTGCGCATGGTGAACTTGCAATGAATAAATTTTATCAGACCAGCCCTCACGGCCTCGAAACACTACCGGCCCACCGGGGAAACTCCCGACTCTTCCGATTGCCACTCCGTCCCTGGTGACAACTTTAAGATCAAGCAGAAAGTTCTACCAACCGTTTCATTTATTCTCATTCTAAACTAATGTACTCTGGATTTCTGCACATCAGGTTAGAATTAATGCAATTAACATAAATTAATATTTATCACCCAGTCTGGCCTAGCAGTTCAGCACTGAGCCGCTGGTAAAAAAAAAGTATAGTGTCTGATGAGAGAAGGATGATTTTTCTTAACATTTGTGGTTTGTTTGATACATAGATCTCTTCTGAGACTTTTGTCAAACCAAAATCATTCCACTATGTTTCTTAAATGGTACAAAAATTATACTCGATATGCTGCAGGAAAACATTCAAAGACCTTTTTTTTTTTTGCTGCTGTGTTCATGGTTTTGTCTTTTGGTGAGCTGCGTTACACAAGAACCCCAGAGGTCAGACTTGTCAGGACTAACCATGGAAATCCATTTCGGTTTGCATCATCCTCTGCACTCTTTTTTTCAAGTTCTGAAACAGTGAGAGTATTTTGCCAAAAGAAAAGTGGTTCCGAACGCTGGAACCATAAGCCTTGAGGTCTTTTGAGAAGGGAAAGATGATTTGGTTTAACAAGGAGCTTATTTGGCCTGTGTGCGCAGATGGTACGACTCAGTCGAGGATGCATCTGTCTGCCAAATTTCCATGGGAAACCCATCAAAAATGGATACAGATGGCATGTAGACAAGTTAACCAATACAGCATGTTTTGGGGGGATATTTACTGTTAAAAAAACAGTGAGGAGATCACTGTAGCATTAGATTTCACACACCACATTACACACAATATCCATCAACTAACCCACATTTTACAGCTCGCTGTGCTCTTTACCATTACATAAGATCTGCTAAACCTTTTCAATAAATAAATAAGCTCATATACAGTGTAATCACATCAAAGAAAAACATTTAAACCTATTTTACTAAGCGGTCGTTTCTTTTTTTCATTGGTCTTTTTAAAGCTTTTTCGATGTTTTCCAAATCAAAACCATGCTGGCATGCATGTAACTATAGAAACAAACGTTTGTTTTGCTGGCTTTTTATGGTTTTGTGAGAGATGATTATTTCAGTGATGTTTGTTGGTGGAAATGTGTGTGTATTTGAACAAAGACCACTATGCTAATTGCTAAATGAAAAGAACCTGCTAAAAGAGTAAATCCAGAAACACAACTCAAACACAGATGCAAATGCTTTTTGCAGGGTCCCATCAAAACATATCCACAGCTTCTTTAAAACTGATCGGTAACACTTTACTTGAAGGGGTGTGCATCATAACCATGACATGTCTTGAATATGAAGTAGCGTTTATGCATGTTTATGACAACTGTCATTAAGTGTCTTTCGCTCAATAATGACATTTTGAATGCAAATTTGACATTGTTGAAGATGTCTTTGTCATGACATCTTGACATAAACCAACACATCATAACCTGCCATTGTCTTTGTCGTGACAACTTGACATAGAATTAAGTTTAACTATCATGTGGTTGGCTTTGACATTTTCTGTCATGAGGCCATCATAACTGTGTCATGAATATTTTTCGTGACCTCAACTACAGTGGTACACATTACTACTTTACTACATTACACTTTTTGTCATTAAAAAGTTATAATGGCTTCATGACAGCCAATGTCAAAACCAACCACCTGATAGTTTAAGGTAATATTAACCAATAAATCTAGGTGGTTTCTTAAGTTTGATAATTAATCTGCTATGTCATGTTTATGACAGGTTAGTAATGTCAAGTTGTCATGACAAAGACACTGACAGGTTATGATGTATTGGTTTATGTCAAGTTGTCATCTCAGACAAAGACAAAGACATCTCAGACAATGTCATATTTGCATTAAAAATCTCATAACTGAGCGAATGACAATGATAGTTGTCATAAAAATGCATAAACTTCCTTCATATTCATAACATATGTCATGTCATGATTATGAAGGTATCATGTTAGTCTTATGCACAACCCTTCAAGTAAAGTGTTACCAACTGATCAATAATCGTTCAGAAATTACATTGACTATATGAATTGAAAATGTGTAATTTTGCACATCCCCACTACACATTAGGAAAATTGACACCAGACATTTTAATTTCCTTAGGTCATAGCTTAGTTTAAATCACTGTCTAGTTAATCTCGGGACACTGGCTTCCTGTGTGTAGGACTGTCCAGAACAGAGACAGTGTTTCATGAGTAATGTGTGAGCTGAATCACTAGATCAATATTCTGTCAGTGTCAGTGATGGATTACTGTGATTAGACTGTTTTTAAGATAATGGTTAGTTTTTGTGTTTTGGCCACTGGCTTTTTAAGTAGAGTGATTTGTTGAAGTCAAGTCAAGTCACATTTATTTATATAGCGCTTTTCACAATACAGATTGTATCAAAGCAGCTTCACAGTGATAAAATGAAAGTAGTACAACACAGATCAATAATATTGTTAAATATTAAATAATCCCGACTAAGCAAGCCAAAGCAAGCCAAAAGCAAGGCGACAGTGGCAAAGAACCAAAACTCCATCAGATTGAATGGAGAAAAAAACCTTGGGAGAACCCAGGCTCAGTCGGGGCCAGTTCTCCTCTGGCTTACATTCATATTTTTATATATAAGTATTAAATATAAATATTGTTAATGTATAAAACGGTGCCATAACATATCGCAGGCGGTGAATATTTGTGAATAAATGATATGTCGTCTGTGGGTGTTTTTTTTTTTTTTTTTGGGGATGATGTCAGCGGTTCTCATTGTAAATTTCCCTGATCAGAGCAAGACTTGCAAAGATTCATTTCTAAATCTAGTCAACTATTTGGTCTGAAGGAAATCCTTTGACTATAAAGCTGAATTTTCAGCATCATTACTCCAGTCTTCAGTGACACGTGATCCTTCAGAAATCATTCTAATAAGCTGATCTCTTGCTCAAGAATATTTCTTATTATTATCAATGTTGAAAATAGCTTTGGTGCTTAACATTTTTGTGGAAACCGTGATACATATTTTTTTTTTCATAAATATTATTTTAAGAATAGAAACAAAAGAACAGCATTTATTTTCCTTATTTTTACAGTGTAAGTCTCTACTGTCACTTTTGATCACTTTAAAGGAGTAGTTCACTTTTAAAAACTTTTGCTCATAATTTACTCACCTCCATGTCATCCAAGATATCCATGTCATTCTTTCTTAATTCGAAGAGAAATTAAGGTTTTTGATGAAAACATTCCAGGATTTTTCTTATCATATAATGCACTTTACTGGTAACCAAACGCTTCAAGGTCCAAAAGACAGTTTCAGTGTAAACTGCAAACTGCTCAAAGGGTTTTAAATGATTCCAGATGATGAATAACGATGGCTCATTTAAAAAAAAAAAAAGTTTTAAGCTCAAATGCTCGCCTTGCTCTGCTCTGTGATGCACGTTCTTGAGTCCCCTGTTTGAACTCGTTTATCAAAATGAACAAATCTTTTCCTCAATCAGTCAATTCATTCATTTCGTTTGTTGAATGAACCAAATGACACGAAAAAAGATTCGTTCATTTTGATAAACAAGTTCAAACAGGAGAGTCATGAACACGCATCACAGAACAGAGCAAGGTGACCATTTGAGCTTATAAAACTTATTTATTTTTAAATGAGCCATCGTTTGATAAGACCCTTATTCATTGTCTGGAATTGTCCTTTGAACAGTTTGCCGTTTGCACTGAAACTGTCTTTTGGACCTTGAACCGTTACCAGAAAAGTGCATTACGTATATAGAGAAAAATCCTGGAATGTTTTCATCAAAAACCTTATTTTCTTTTCGACTGAACAAAGAAAGACATAGACATCTTGGATGACATGGGGGTGAGTAAATTATCAGCAAAAGTGAACTACTCCTTTAATGCATCCTTCTATAAAATATTTTATTTCTTACTCCAAAGTTTTGAACGATAGTATGAACACTAAATACAGCCATTAATGCTGTCAACAATTCAATAATTGTTTATCTTTATTATTTAAGGTGGTGGATTTGCTATGAAACAGTTTTTTTGTTTTAGCTTTAATATTTTGTTGCTGTGGTGATTTAAAGATGCTAGTCCACAAAAGAATTTCTCAGAGTATTTCCACCTACTAAAGCACTGACTTGTTGGCTGACTAAACATCCTGTCCCATCCCTAAACTACACAGACAGCAACCTAAGCAACAATCGTGCAATTATAAGCAGCAATCACCTCATTACCTCATCTTTTATTTCTCCTTGTCTTCCCTCTCTTCTCTTCACCTGTCCCCCATCTCTAACTGCTGGATCACATGGCACGAGGTGAACAAATGGAAAGAGTGATTTCATGAGGAATGCTGGCGATGCTCAGTGTCGAAATCATAAGGATTAAAAAAAGATTTCTGACAAGCTTTCGCTGCCTTTACAATCTAATAAAGTTTCAGCGGAGCGGACACAAAACAGAGACGCCACGCATACTGAGCATGAGCGCACGTCTGTTACGCCATGTGCGAGCTTGTACTTGCTATTTTATGTTTACGTTAATCAAAGATATTACTAGAGGCTGTTTATTCATTTTAATACAATGCATCTCCAAATCCAATGTGTTTGGATTGGAGATGGACTGGATTAATGTAATCATCCATTGTGCTGTGTGTTTTTGTTTGCATTCATGTGACTGTGGTTGTGTGTCCAGTAAAGATGTGGTGAATTACTGAACCACAAGCAGTTTTTGGTCAGTTTTGGTATTTCCGCCGTGGTTCAGATTTAATTACAGATTCACACAGCCCTAATGGCATTACAACTTATAAAAAGTCTCACCAAGTCTGACATGCATTTTGATGTATGACTGGGGACTTTTGTTGTCTACTTAGTACAGTTGGGTTTTTTAAAGTTACTATAATGAGGAGTGCTCACTGCCAGATGCTTTTATAACTCACACACCCAGTTCCTGTCTGAACTCACTCACTTTAAATGCCTGCTCACTCGCTCCCTCGCTCACCCAAACACCCAGTAGGTCACTCGCTCACACATTCATTTCTTTAGTACTAACTAATCACTTTTCTCAACCTCTCATTAGCCACTGTCGGCTATCAACAGGCCGGAGAAGGCCAATAACCTTGGACATTGAGCCACAAGGTCAAAATAAAGCAGTGTTACAAGCACTGTTGAGCTACTAGCCCCGCAACATTACCCTAAAACTCGCCTTTGGCATACCTCGAAAATCAGAACATAAAATTTATCAAACAAAAGAACAGAGCCTCTGCTTTTAAACAAACAAATAAAAAAAAACTACATTTTATTCTAGCTTAATTCATATTGTTTATCAACACTTGAATATGGGAAAGTTTCATGAAAAAAAGGAACATTTTGACCAAAAAAGCTGAGAAAATTAGAATCTAGAGATTCTGTACTATTTCACAAGATGTGTCATTGCTCCGCTTACCATGTAACTGTGAAAACATGGATTGCTGGAAAAAATTGTCAATGACAGGGAAGCGTTTTTGTTATAAATGATGGAAAATCTTGTCAATGGCGGGGAAAGAGTTAACATGAAATATTAAACCAAATAAACACAATTGCTATGTATTCGGCGGGGTGAAAAACCCCTAGCCATTGGCCCTGAGGAAGCCCTGGACAATCAACAGTCAAGGCAACAGGTACAATCAAGCCCCTGAAGTGACAGTGGAAACGTGACTGGCCTTGTCATGGACTAGCACTCTTACTCACTCATTCACTCGCTAAATGATTCATTCAACCAATTTATTCACTCACTGACTGGTTCATTCAGCCACACATTCACTCGCTGACTGATTCATTCAGCCAATCATTTACTTGCTGACTGATTCATTCAGCCAATCATTTACTCGCTGACTGATTCATTCAATTACTCATTTACTCACTGACTGATTCATTCAGCAACTTATTCACATGCTGACTGATTCATTCAATCACTTATTTACTCACGGACTGGTTCATTCAGACACTTATTCGCTTGCTGACTGATTCATTCAATCAGTCATTTACTCACTGACTGATTCATTCAGCCACTTATTCACTTGCTGACTGATTCATTCAATCACTTATTTACTCACGGACTGATTCATTCAGCGACTCATTCACTTGCTGACTGATTCATTCAGTCACTCATTTACTCACTGACTGATTCATTCAGCCACTTATTCACTCACTGACTGATTCATTCAGCCACTAATTCACTTGATGACTGATTCATTCAATCACTCATTCACTCGCTGACTGATTCATTAAACCACTCATTCGCTTGCTGACTGATTCATTCATCCACCCAATCACTCGCTGACTGATTCATTCAATCACTCATTTACTCGCTGACTGATTAATACATCCACTCGTTCACTTGCTGCTTGATTCATTCAACCACTCATTTACTCCCTGACTGATTCATTCAATCACTCATTCACTCACTCGCTAAATGATTAATTCAGCCACTCACTCATTCCCTTGGTGACTGATTCATTCAGTCACTCATTCGCTCACTGCCTAAATCATTCAACCACTCATTCACTCACTTGACTGATTCACTCAATCACCCATTCTCTCACTTGACTGATTTACTCTGCCACTCATTCCTTCACCTACTTATTCAATCAATGGCTCACTCAACCACTAATTGATTCATTCATTCACTGACCTACATTGGCTCAATCACTCAGTTGCTCATTCTCCCTCTCTTCTTCTCCTTCATTTCTCCAGTCTTTCACCGAATGTGTCTTTCAGTTGGTCTGACGTCCCCCTCTGTCTTTATTTCCTCTCCCTCTCTCACGCTTTCTCAGATGAATCGTTATAATCTATAGCAGATGGTCTGGCTGAAGTGATCCTGTTGTAGCTAACGGCTGCGGATTGTGTGGCCTCCTCCTTTTCTTATTCTCCATATCTTTCTATTTGCCACTCTTTTGCTCTGAGTGCCTAAAAGCAGACCCTTTTAAACTGTTAGTTCTGCCTTGCCTTGTTGTTACTCTCACCATTATATTTTTAGACCACTCTTACAGTGAACAAATCCTCCAAGCTTGTGTTTTCATTAAAATTATGATAGAAATACCATTAAGCTATTAAAATGTCCCCAAACGATCACCTGAGCACGTTCCACTGCATATTCAGCCTTGACTGGATCCAGGCTTTAGCGTTCCACAGAGACTCCAACCATTTCCTAGCTTTTTCCAGAGATCCGGAGGACGTCCATCAACTGGCTGACCCCCTGAGCACCTCACTGGGTTTCTCCTCACCACTCACAGCTCCTATACAGATGTTTTACCACCTCAGTCTCATCTACGTCAGCCGAGCCTTACCACATGGACCAATATTTATAAAAACACGCGGATTCACATATTTAACGTTCAAAATGTTCACCTCTCTCTCATCGTGTTTCTCATATTGTATGTTTTTGCCTTTGTTGTAACAAAATAGAGCGAAAAATACTGGCAATAAATGTACTTCACTTTTGGATATTGAACTGTTGTATAAAATCAATGCCACATTTGCATTTTGTTTGCGTACCCCCTCTGTCAACTCATGTACCCCAGTTTGGGAAACACGTTCTTAATGTTTATCCAGTGTCGCAGTTCGAGTGTTTCTCATTTCCCATTATCAAAAGTAGCCAAGTATAAAGCAATTACATATATTGTTCCAATTTTAGCTTTGGCTTGAGCCTTATTTGTGACATTGTGAGAATCAGATTGAAGTTTGTGGTTAGCACTTGCACTCCAACACCGTGATCCATGGTGCTTATTTGGGTTCAAATCTGGCTTGTCACATTTCCTATTCCTGTCTCGTTTCCAAGTTTTCGATGGAACATGTCTTTGCGTTGTCATTGACGTTTCAAGTGCGTTAGTCTTTGTATTCTCCGTGTACAGAGCAGCTGCTCTAAATTACAGCCCAGCCTGTCCATAAACGTATCTAATTACAGAGCCGAACCGAAAACCTACATTTACTTTTCAACATTTATCTTCTGTGTTAAGCTTGGACTACGCGCACTGTGTTTTTAAATTTAGCCCAGCCAGGCTTTATTTAGATAGCAGTTCTTTAAATATCCCCCAGTGCAGTGCCATTAACAAGCATACCTCAGGAAACCAAAGGCAGCATGTTTCATATGGTGTGTAACTGGGTTTGGTCTCAATCTGAGAGAATGTGTGAGGAGATGTTTAGCAGACGATTCTGAGCACATGCTGTTGCCTATGGGTGTGAGAGAAAGAGTTCATCAAAGAGAGAGTGTTTCGGTTAATCAAAAAACTTTATGTTCTTATGAATCTTATGGACATCTTCTTGGAATATAACGTTAGATGTTTGTTTATGGTGCTTTTTGACGTTTTTGAGAGAACAGACAATTGCTCCTTTAACACTTGGGGAATTCTGTTGATTTCTGAAATGAAATATAGGCTTTATTGTATTGCTAGCGCTCAGTTTTTCCTTCATTTAGTCATTGGGTTAGTCATCAAGGCAGGCATCAGGGGTAATGTCCTAAAAGTATGGAAACACTACTCCCACCGTACTGACAGCCTTTCAGATGCGCACACTCTGACATATTGACTTTTGAGTAAAAGTTAAAAATGGTGAAGATACATTGGCTATGTTATGCTCCTTATTTTTCAGGTAAGCGTGGGCACAGTTATTTGTAATTTGAATACGTCTGACTCATGGTGTCATTTGCTTCCACTTATTTTAGCTGTACAAAACAGTTTGTTATGCTGCTTGATATTGCGAACTGGTATAGCATATTATTTTAATTCGTTGTCTTAATTATAAACATGCTGGTTTGTAGAGTTAACAGTTTATTGCTTTGTGATATATGCCAACAAATTGGAAGTCTCGCACATTGGCAAAAAAACACCTTACTCCCGCTTTGAAAAATTAGGTGGATACATTAGGACAGACGAGAACCGCATACGCATTTTACCACTCCCCCAGAGTTAAACAGATGGGTTTTACGTTTTTCAAATCCATTCAGCCGATTTTCTGATATTTAGAAAAATATCAGTAACCAGACAGTTTCTGGTCTCATTGACTTCCATAGTAGGAAAAAAATATACTATGGAAGTCAATGAGACCAGAAACTGTCTGGTTACTGATATTCTTCTAAATATCACAAAATCGTCTGAATACATTCGAAAATGGTAAAACCCCACTGTTTAAATCTGGGGGAGTGGTAAAATGAGCCTATTTCCAAAAAAGTGGAGTATCCCTTTAAAGCCAAAATGTTATGTATGATGTATCCAATCCAAGCTCATTTCAAATTTGTGTGCTTGAAACTGTCAGCAAAACTACTGAAATCAAAGTGCAATTGAAACTGTTTCAATTATTTTTAATATTAATCTACAGTACATACTAAAATATTTCTGAGAATATTATTGCTTATTGTATACTGCCATTCAAAAATCTGGGGTCTGTGAGATTTTTTTTTATAAAAGAAATTAATATTTTTATTCAGCAATGATGCATTAAAATGATGAGAGTCCAGACATTTCTACCCTATCTCACGACCAATTCGTACGAATTCGACGAGTGATTAAAAAGTGTCTAATTCCTACTAATTCGTACAACCTCACTCTTACGAATTTGTACGATTTGTCCAAACCCACGTGATGGTTAGGTTTAGGGGCGGGGTAAGGGTAGGTCATTCGTACAAATTCATACGAATTGGCCAATTCGTAAAATATGTACAATTTAGCAAAATCGTACTAATTCATACGAGTGAGGTCGTATGAATTGTTACAAATTAGCCACCTCGTAAAATTCGTACAAATTCCCATGAGATCGGGTTGGACATTTATAATGTCATAAAAGATTTCTATTTCAAATAAATGCTGTTCTTTTGAGCTTTCTACTCATCAAAGAGTCCAGATAAAAATTATTTATAATATATTCCACAAAAATATCAACATTGATACACTGTAAAAAAAATGTTGGTTCAACTTAAAAAATTGAGTAACCTGGTTGCCTTAAAATTTTAAGTTGATTGAACTGGAAAAAGTGAGTTAATACAATGAAGGAGATTGATTTAATCATCAGAAACTCAAAATAAAGTTTTCTGAACTAAATAAATTATTTAAGTTGATTTGACAAAAGAAAAAATGTTGTGATAACAAATCTTGAAAATATTTTTTTTACAATAATAAATGTTTCTTGAAATCAGCATATTAGAATCATGTGACACTGCGTAATGATGCTATAACTCAATGCTTTACCATCACAGGAATAAATTACATTTTAAAATAATAATAAAATATACAAACCAGCTATTTAAAATTAATAATACTTCAAAATATTACAGTTTTTATCAAATAAATGCAGCCTCAATGAGCAAAAGCATTGAACAGTAGTCTATATATATATTTAATCCTTTTATTATGTTAAACTATATTTACAGATTCTGTTTTATATACATAAGCAAACGGTGATACTGATGGAGATCACTCACCCGAGTGTGAAGTGTAAGGATGTTTGGCACCCACGTGAAGCTTTTAGGGGAACTTTGAAAAAGACCCAAATAGAGCAAAGCTGCAAGGTTGTTTTATATTAACCTCTGGCACAATCTGGTTGAAGACGTTTCATATTTTGACAGCAGAGATGAGAGTCAGGCTGAATAAGAAACTTTGTATTCAATTGTTGTGACTTTTGGTGATTTACTCAAATTTTAACCACATTAAATCAAATCCGCAGGGCTCAACACAGCTTACAGACCTTATTATCCTTGGTCGTCATCCAGGACCGTCAATTCGAACCAGAATGTTGATCCATATTCTCGTTATTGTCATTCTCCACATTCCTCCGAACGACAATACAGAGGCTTGCATATGCTTGGAATTACACATGTCGTCCAATCAGGAGAGAGACTGAAGCGGCAGTTGGCAGAGGTGGCTGTGTGAGCCATTCCATCAGCATGACAGAGATGTGTGTTTTCTGCTTAATTATGAACACATGCCACTCAGGCTCTCTGAATAGACCTGATGTGTGATTACACAACCTGCTGTCATCTGATAGGCTGGTGAGAATGATGTCATAGCAGCTGCCAAATACCCCAGGCACCCCCCAAAATCAAAGGTTACGTAACATCTAGCCAACGTTTAACCCCTACGATGATTTTTATAACTACAATTTTTTGTGGCTATAAAAGTTAGAACTCAGGGACTCCATCCAAACCTATACAAGCTTGTGGCTCGTTTTTCATAAAAAGTCTCTACTTAATCACCAACCTGCACTTTTTTTTCAGTGTATTTTAAGTGTAATTTCATTCTCTCTGTGTCTTTGGATACATTAGAAAGGGACCTCCTCCAATACTGTGTGCTCTTTTGCAAGTCCTTTGTTGTTAATAAAGTGTTGGAGTGCTTTCACGCTTCTCTGGCAAGTGCCGAGCGCTGCAAGGCAGGGGGGAGCCGCAAACACCAAGCCAACCCCATCTGTGTTCATTTGACTGGAGAGAGAGACTTACTGATGGAGCTGTAAAAATTACCTTCTTATTTTAGTACTGAGATTTTGACCTAGAGAGAGAGTATGACAATAGAAACTGAAACGAATGAAAGTGAAAACTTTGTGCGGCGCAGAGAACCACACCCATACTCTCTTGACACTGTCAGTATGGTTCAGACTTTCTATCTAATCTAGTTTAGTTAGACGTTTGGATTGCAGCACTTTGTAATCAGTTTTTTTTTGTTGTTTTTTTTTTTTTTGTTTTTTTTGTTTTTTTATTTTCATGTAATTTAGGGACAGGGTTATCTCAAATAGATACCATTATAATTATTTTATATATATATATATATATATATATATATATATATATATAAATCTGGTTCACAAATGGCTTGTACAGAAAAGAAAATAGTGGTAAATGTGTGTTTTAGCAACCTATTGTCCATTAAAATACATTGATACCCACCATAATAATACATCAACAAAATACAAATATTCTATTTAAATACTTTTATATTAGCTAAAAGATAAAATCAAAATTTGATTGTGTTATGGAGGAGCTTCTGTGAGCATCCATTTATTTAATTTTTTCTCCACTGTAAATTAAGAGGTATTTTAGGCTTTTATTTTCACTTACAAAAACCCTACAAAAATGAATACATAATTTTAACAATATTTTCTTATTAAACTTGTATCTTTATAACTTACATTTCTCCAAATAACAGACAAATAAAAAATTATTAAGGGTGATTACGTTTTAAAACATCTTATTAAAACATCTTTTTCATAGCATTTCCTATTTCTGATCTGTTTCCCTCAACAACAAAAAAATGTGCAAATTTAATTAAATTTCAATCACGCACATTTTCCTCTCTGAAACTTACTGATATTTTGTTACGCCATTTATTACAGCCATAAAAGAAATGCAAATTTAGGGTACGTTTACATGACAATAATGTACTAAAAAATGAAAGTTTTGTTGTTGTTGTTGTTGTTGTTGCATTTTTCACATAGAGACACCATTGTCAAAACGATCCAGCGTCCAATTATACAGCGTTTTTAGTAGTTTTCAAACTACTAAAAACGCTGTATTTTTAATGCCAGGCCGGTAGTTGGCAATGTCACATTTTAAAGAAACACTACACGCCTACAGACTGAACATGTATGACGCCACAGTTTTCAAAAGCTTGCATTTTGAAACCTGTTTTTAAAGGTTTAAGTTGTTTAGTGTTATGTAAACAGCCCTTAAAATAAATGAAGCACCAGCGTGTCTCCCAACACCCATGCAATCACAGTAGTCATACTACTTTTATTTTAGATGTTAACGATATCTTTTGTTGCACAACAAAAACTGCGCCACTTTTGTTTAAACCACCATTTTATCAGTTAAACCCTCTTTTATTAACTAATAAACAAGCTCTGTTATCCTCACTCAAAAGCCATGTGCGGACAAGGGAGATTTGAGAAATGCTATAAACTGTTTGTTTAGACCAAATAATTTGTTGTGACTCTGTTAAGAGTCTTATCAGTAATCCCTGAGTGTTCCTCAACACTTACCCGCACTAATGATATCTTTATTTCTGTGATGGGAAATGCTCTTACAACTGGATCACATTTTGAATGTCCTTCTAATTCTCTCAGTTATTTCCTCTCTTAAATGATCACCACTTTGACTGGTTGATATACTGTAGAGGTAGTTTCCGGGTCTTTTCCGAACATAATTCATCCTCTATACCAGTTCTTTTCCATTTCTGTCTGGAATTTGGGTCTGTTCTTTACTACGTCCTGATTGCTTATAGTGTCCTCCATGCAGTCATGGATTTTCTGTGAGACTGACTATTGAGAAGAGATACAAGCGTTCTTATTTCTGGACGTATTTATTTATTTATTTATGTTTTGAAATGCCCATTGATATATTTAGCGATTTTGGCCTCTAATCTTCCAGGGCCAGATGTACACTCTAAAGAATGCTGGGTTGTTTTAACCCAAATTTGGTTCAAATATGGACAAACTCAAACATTGGGTTAAAAATGTAATTTAAAAATGTAACCCAATGGCTGGGTTTGTCCATATTTGACCCAGCAAAACAACCCAGCATTTTTTAGAGTATACTAACACTTTTGCGCCCACTTCAGGCGTATTTGTTTCGCATAAAACCATGGCGAGGTGTGTACGAATGGGACAGTAAGTAATCCGGCAGCAGTAATCCGAGCAAGACGAAGACATGATTTTTGCCACAAGAATCACACTTTTTTCAGTTGAGCGAAAACGAAATCATTCATTTGTGATTTGATTAGTGATTTGATTTGGTTACTCTATCCATTCCCGCCTGCTCTTTCCGTTCTGCTGCCTCTCTCTCTCTTTGTATCAGCCTCGTTGTAAATTGAAAACCATGGGGCTTAGAGCCTTTTCCTATAACGCGTTATAGAAGTTATGGAACACACTACCCGCATCTTCTTTGGATTGTTTTATTAAGACACATCTTTTTAGTCAAGCTTTGAATTTATAATTGTAGTATTTTTCTGTAATTTTTGATACTTCTATATATTTTTTACTTCCATGTTTGATTGTTCTGTACATGCTGAGAAAGGCGCATTACAAATAAAATGTATTATTATTAGTATTAAACGTTACAGATTAAGCAGCTATGCAATATTACAGTTACTGGAAGAAATCAAAGATGACATCGAATATTCGGCAGCGTTCACATCCCATTCTAGCAGTTGTTAAACTCCTCGCTACATTACAATTGGCATCAGGATCATTTGAAACAGTCATAGCATCAGCAGTGAGAGGAGGAGACCCATTCAATTGCACATTTAAATACGCGCAATTAATGGTGTAGTGGTTGGGGACAGGCGCTGATTACCTGATGAACTGCAGGTTTGGTACATAACACACACTGCGGTTGCACATCAAGCGCTTTCTGCGTCTTGGCCATGGCGCTATTAACGCAGCGTTCGCAAATGTACGTACATCTGGCCCTCAGTGTTGAGACTGTGGTTGTACGTTGATCACCACTGATGCTACAACACTTGCCTCAAACTTCTGGTGTGATGGAGTGAACCTTTTGGACTGAATGACACTAAAGGTGCAGTCACATTTACCATTGCTCAGTGAAATTTTGTGGGTGAAATCTAGTCTTTCTATCAGGAAGTTATACACAATGTATACATCTCTACGCTACTGACAATGGACTTTTATATACAGTACATGCTCTAATGTAACCGCACCTTATAGGGCTCTATGATTGGACATAACAGCTGTGATGTTTCACTCTTAATGCTTCTGGTTTCCTGTCTTTCAGAATGCAGAACAGCAGCTCCTGGCCTTAAACCAAAGCAATAAAGTGTTCCTGTACTGCGCTTTCCTGGACTACAGGTGCGTCTCACATCTTATAGCACTTCTTTATGCAAACAAATGGTTCATATTTCACAATGATTAGTTTGTAATTTGTAACCAAATATTCAATATTGGCCTTAAAGCCCTGGAAGAATAAATCCAGGGGAAATGTCCTACTCGGTATGGTGTTAATATACAAACTAACTTTAACTATTAAAATCTGCTGTGTACTTGAAAATGTATTCTGATTACCACTATAATAACCAATAACCAATATTTGATTTCAATGAAATATGAGTGACGCATAGACTTCCGAGAAAGTCCAATCGCTGTTTTTTTACTATAAATTATAAACTTTATTTTATTACTTACAAAAACTTGTGAAAACATACTTAATGCAATTTTAACAGCATTTCATATAAAAGTCTTAGTTCTAGTTTTACTCTAGCATTTTTTCATACTGTTTCTGTTAAAAATATTAAGATTGCAATGTCAGGATCGTTTACATTTTTAGACCTTTTAAGGATGTCCCGACTTCCAGCCTCAATCTCGATGTCCAGAGATATTTATGCAGTCCTTCCTGCATAATCTCTCTCACCCATCTATCTCTCTCTATCTGTCATTTTAATGTCTCATTTAACGTTTCCTGTTAAAGCTTGTCAGGAAGTGCTTTGATTTATCAATGTGTGTCTTGTATTTATATCCCACTGTTATCCTTTACCTATACAGGTTACATTTATGACATTTAGCACATACATCATTTTAAAAATTTATACCACACTTATACCAAAAAAAGCTACACCCGAAAAATCACTTTTGGCCAAGTAACAAAGACAATTTTAGGATCATGAAAATGGTGAAATTATTTTAACCCCTCCCTCCCTTGTCTTCTCTCTTTCGTTCCTTCTCTTGCTTTTTGGATCTTTCTCCCATCTGGATATTTAGAAAATGACTGCATCCATCCACAATGGAGTGATGAAGCTGTAATATTTTCTCTAACTGAGATTAATGGGATCTTACGTTATAGTTTTGATTTCGTTTAGATCAGATTTGATTAATAACTCTCTGGTAATTCCATTAATGCTGGACCAGGGTGTGAATGCATATGGTTTCAATATAAACAATGAATAACTCCAGCAACTGTAACGCTCAATTAAACCTGTGAGTGTGTGTATGTGTGTTTCAGCTTTAAGGAGGGTGTGTGGTCCAATGAGGGTTGTGTGAGAGCTGATGGAAACCTGTCCTTCTCCATTTGCTTGTGCAACCATCTGACCAACTTCGCCATCCTTATGCAAGTGGTTCCCTTGGAGGTGAGGCACTCTCAATGTCACCTAATACCTTTGAATTTTCTCCATTCCATCTGGCTTAATATCTCTATTGAATGCAAGAACACATTCTGTAAATATTTCTAATGCCGTTTGGTCATAATGCAAACAAGGACAACTGAATCCTGCTTTACAAATATAAGCACAAGCTGACAGTACCAGAAATTTGAGGGCGCTCAGTCTGTGACATCTATATCTCAGTACCTGAGTCTTATATTAGCTCCAGAAATATGCACATATACACGTAGTACAAAACTGGCAGCGCAGCCTGAAGGTTAGTGGAATTTCTCAAGATACCTTGATTGAGCGTTTAGGTCATATCCCATCAGGGATCTTTGAAAACACCAAGGCACTGCGATGAATGCGCTGCTGACTGTGTTTCTCGTCCGCAGAGAGCCAGCAGCATGCAGGGCTTGAGGTTTTGTTTGGCCGAGACTCTCTGTAAATCAGCAGCAGAGCTTTAATAGAAAAGACAGTTTGGACACAGTTGAGACACTTCTCCAGGGGTGACGTGCAGGATTTTGTTTCTAGTTCATTCGAAACTCATCGTTGTGTGTGAAAGCGTCTCAGGGGAGGCCACTTGTCAGGGGCCGTGTGGGTCGAGGACTGTGGGCCGAGTTTGGGCGGACAAAGCGATTGTCATCTGTCAGAGAAAGCTTGTAAGCATCTGCCTTTGAAATACAGAACGACAGGCACAGCTTGATGTTTTGGTAACCCTTGTCCTGTTGATTTACTTAAAGAGAACTGAAGAGCGAATTTAAGTCAGGCTAAAGATGCTGTCAGCAAGATGTCCTCACTAAGTAGGGGCATGTTTGTGAAGACGAGAGACATATTGCTTCACACGAAGGCTGATCGCCGTTTCGAGGTTTGCTCTCCGATTGTGCGTGAGCCAAACCGAGGCACCCAGGTGGATCTTGGCTCTTCTGCGTCTATCATCTGCATGTGTTTGTTGAGAAAATCTGTCCTCGCTCAGTCATGTAATCATCTCCTCTGGAGCTTTGATGCTAATGCCCGCCTCTGCCGGGTCCTCAATTAGCGGCTCACCTCAGTACTTCAAGCCTGGAGGAAATCGTGCTTTCTCCACCGCTCTGCAGATCCTCGATATTCTGGGCCTGCGATAATCACAAGGCAGGAAGCGGAGTTAATGTACGATCGAACCCACGCACGGAAATAGAATTATGGGGAAAACAACTGCCAATAGGCCTGATGTGCAGAGTAGACGCTCCAATTACTGGCACTGGGTCTGAGGAACCGTAACAATGCAAGTCTATATCCTGACGGATGTTCGGGAATGAATCTATTCACTCTTTACCAACAGTTACAAGGGGTCTTATCATTAAAATATGTGAGTTAAGGGTTTCAAATTTGTTTTTATAACCATTTACACTCTCTGTTTAAGTGTGATTGGCAAAATTGAGTTATGTTTTGTAGTTTTTAGACATTTATGAACCTTCTGTTTCCAATCAGTTGGAAGTCCGTACCAAGACCAAGTCATGTGATGCCACCAAACCATAATCAATAATGTCAGAGTTTCGAAATTAAAGTGGTTTGAAGTAGTTAATATGATATTTTCAGTTGTGGAAGTATAGAATGAACAATTAGTTTTTTAAAAATGCAGTAAATTAGTTTAAATTTTAGTTTAGTCTTAGTTTTTGTAGTAATATATGTTCTAGTAAATCAATCTGTGGTATGACAAACATTTTTGGAGGGTTGGTAATTTTGAAAAAAAGTCTCTTATGCTTGCCAGCATTTAATTTATTTGATCAAAAATACAGTATACAGTAACACAATAACAGTAATGTTGTGCGATATTATTCCAATTTAAAATAACCGTTTTTCTGTGTCACATGGTCTTTCATTAATCAAATGCTGATTTGGTGATTTTCTTACTAATACCAATATTGAAAACAGCTGTTTTTGTTGAAATCATGATACATTTTTTGTCAGGATTCTTTGAAGTATATACATTTCAGAGGATCTGCATTTATTTGAAATAGAAACGTTTTGTTAAATAAGCATTATAAATGTCTTTACTGTCACTTTTGGTGAATTTTATTCATTTTAAGAGAAATATTCCTGACCCCATACTTTTGAACAGTATACTTACAGTATATATGTATATTTGATAAAGCAAGACTGTTACTGTTCATCTTTTCTCATCCGCTGGTCTACCTTTTCTGTAAATAGTTTGAAAAATATTTTGTTCCAAGAAATAATATGATTGATTGGATTTATGTCAGACTAATGCTTGTTTGTTCTGATGAAGTGATGTTGAAACTTTCAAGTCATTGAATATTATGCAAACGTCAATCCAAGTACAGCTGGTCATTGGTAACCTTTGACTTTACAATCAGTGGATTGTTGCTGTGGTATTCAGTGTCTCTTATATGCAGTAACATCTGGGGTTTTCAACTCATTTAACCCCCTTCGGTTCTGTTTTACACTTTTACATTTCCAGCCAAATTAATCAATCTCAATGTTAATGCTGTCACATTTGTTTTCCACCACAGCTGTCAAAGGCACACCAGGTGGCGCTGTCCACTATTAGTTACATTGGCTGCTCTATCTCTATTTTCTGCCTGGCAATTACTCTGGTGACCTTTGCTGTGTTGTCGTAAGTAACCCATATTCCTTTCTGAACATGCATGATTATAATCTTCTATTTAAGTATAAGATTTTCCTTTAAGATTTTTTATGATACTTGTAATTGCACAGAATTTAAAACTAAAAGCCTTTAGTGTTTCTCCACCTTCACTATTTGAAATTCTTTACTGTTTTTCCCTGCATTTAGGTCTGTTAGCACCATCCGTAACCAGCGTTACCATATTCATGCCAACTTGGCATTTGCCATTTTAGTCGCTCAGGTCCTCCTGCTCATCAGTTTCCGCTTCAGTCCCAACACGGTGAGTCCATCTAGCATAATCATCTTAAAGCAGTGCTTCTCAGCCCTTTTTGACTTGAAGGTCCCCATTATACTCTGCTGTAATTATGACAGAGTTGCTTGTTTTCTGACAGTTATAAGATACAGATACTGGTAGTATTGATATATTAGATCAATTAATCATTATTCATTTTGTGATTCCAGAAAATTCAAGAACAGTATGTTCTTTAAATAAAGAATAATTGATGACGGGGTGTTGAATTATTAGAAAATGAATACAAAAAAAATTAAATGCTGAGTTGTTTGAACCCAAATTTGGGTAAAATATGGACAAACGTTGGGTTTAAAATGTAATTTCAAATTTAACCCAACTTCAACTTTCACTTTCAACTGTAATTTTTTTAATTGCATTTTCAACCCAACATTTGGGTTTGTCCATATTTTACTCAAATTTGGGTTCAAACGACGCAGCATTGTTTAGAGTCGAGGTGGTAATGCGGCCACATAGCATAATTAAAAACAATAGTTATTGTAATAGAGAAAAAAAAAGTATTTTATTGTTATTATTATTTAGATTTAGAGTTTGATTATTTTAATAATATATTGATTTAAATTAGGGCTGCCAAACGATTAATCGCGATTAATGACATCCAAAATAAAAGTTTGTTTTTACATAATATAATATATGTGGGTGCACTGTGCATAATTATATATACATACATACATATATATATATATATACACACACATGCTTGTATATATTTAAGAAATTTTCATGTATATACTGTGTATAGATTTATATATAATTTATATTATATATAAATATAAATATTTTAAATTTAAATAATATTTTTTCTTAAATATACATGCATTTGTGTGTATTTATATACAAAATAATTATAAACAGTGCACCCGCATATATTATGTAAACACAAACTTTTATTTTGGATGCGATTAATCGCGATTAATCGTTTGACAGCCCTAATTTAACAACTAAAGTCATCCTGCTCCACACCCTTTGAAGTGTGCTGCATGCCACAGTCCATTAGCAAAGACAATAACTAAAACAAAATTGGGAGTTTGCAAAGAATAATAATTTTCCACATGTTAAAGATGCTAATGAAATGTTCAAATGACATCAGCGTCTTATTTACAAGATGTGATTGTGTTTAATTGTGTTTGTTGTCTATGGTGATTATCGTATCATTATCAGGAACATGTTGTCATTACATAAAGTAATCCAATAAGGTGGAAAGAGTCGATGATGATGCTCCACTAATCTCCTAACATGCCTTTGGCATTACGGACAGATTCATTTGATACTCAGTTAATTTGATTGTGCTTCCTCTCTCTGAGGACTTGGCTGAACACCCGCTTAGCTCAATGATGCTCTCGCCCACGTGTTTATTTTAACAACATCTATTGCATTAGCTATGATTTACAAATTAGATCAGTTTTCAGTTGTCTAGACACTTGTCTTGATCCTGAAGGCCACAGTGCATGATACTGTCCTCTGCCATCCCAGCTCCCATGTAAGATCATGGCCGTGTTGCTGCATTTCTTCTTCCTCTGTGCGTTCGCCTGGATGCTGGTGGAAGGTCTGCATCTCTACAGCATGGTGATCAAGGTGTTCAGCTCGGAGAGCAGCAAACACTTTTATTACTATGCCATTGGATGGGGTGAGTACAATCACAGAGCAGATCACAGATCACAATTGGTACACCATATTACACTGTAATCCAGAATCAACCTCTTAACGGAGTAGTTCACTTTTAAAAAGAAAACTTTTGCTGATAATTTACTCAGCCCCATGCCATCCAAGATATCCATGTCATTCTTTCTTCAGTCGAAAAGAAATTAAGGTTTTTGATGAAAACATCAGGATTTTTCTCCATATAATGGACTTCAATGGGAATCAAACAGTTCAAGGTCCAAAAGAGAGTTTCAGTGTGAACTGTTCAAATGGCTTTAAACGATTCCAGACGATGAATAAGGGTCTTATCAAGTGAAACTATCGCTCATTTAAAAAAAAAATAACAAAGTTTAAGTTTTATAAGCTCAAATGCTTTGTTCTGTGATGCGGGTTCGTGACTCTCCTGTTCGAACTGGTTCACCAAAATGAACTAATCTTTTCCAGAGTCAACTCGTTCATTTCGTTCGTTGAATACTCCAAATGACACGAAAAAAGATTCGTTCATTTTTATAAACAAGTTCGCACAGGAGAGTCACGAACGCGCATCACAGAACAGAGCAAGGCGAGCATTTGAGCTTATAAAACTTAAACTTTGTTTTATTTTTTTTAAATGAGTGATCGTTTCGCTTGATAAGACCCTTATTCATCATCTGAAATCATTTAAAGCCTTATGAATTTGCAGTTTGCAATGAAACTGTCTTTTGGACCTTGAACCGTTTGGTTCCCATTGAAGTCCATTATGTGGAGAAAATCCTGGAATGTTTTCATCAAAAATCTTAATTTCTTTTTGACTGAAGAAAGAATGACATGGATATCTTAACAGCAGCTTTAAAAGTGAACTACTCCTTTAAAAGTGCTGAAAATACCTCTACAACACATTTGATTTGATTCCATTTAAACACTATAATTTGATAATCGTTTGACGAATAACTACTGTCATGACTAGAAAAAATACACAATGTATCTTTAAAGAGATCTTTTTCCATTTACCACCTGCTTTCTGTGGACGCAAAAGCGTAGTTGTAACCGCACCAGGCAGGTGCAGCTGAGTTTTATGGTCTAGAAGCATCTGTGATGAGCAGAATTTACATATAAACGAGGCATTTGAGCTGAAAAGACACTTGGCCTCAAGTATTTGTGCGTGAAATCTGCGTACAAACCTTTTCATGAACAAATCATGATTCACCACTAACATTTGATAACATTCAACATAAACAAAGAAATTTAGAAACTGGAGCCACACATAAAATCACATACTCTGGTTAAGATTAATTAAGATAAATCATATTTCATCAAAGAGTTTCTCTTTATAAAAATGCACATAAGCGTGGGTAATGAGAGGTCTGTAGCCTGTTATCTAGCCTTTTTGAACTGGATTTGAGAACGGCAAACTTGGTATTTTTTGAGGAACTAGCTGCGCATGCTTAACATAAACAGTCAGTCACTGGTTAAAAGCCATAGTGATTTTAGCACATAGATAAACTGTATTATGTTATTATGAGTTATCAGTGAATAAGACGCCAGATTTTGAACTAAAAAGGCCACAGATACAGTGGTGCTGTTTAGTGAATTAATCTCTGTGTACACACTTCATTACACAGACATGCTTGATCTAACTTACAGAAAGAAAAACATCAGATTTATTTCATTTGCCTTAAACGACCCGTTTCAGTGTGATACACAAACCAATATGTCAAATGAGGTTGTCCCACGGCAGGCATTAGCACTGAGTCCAGCCTCCTCCCTCAGCCGTGATTTGGCAGTGTTGTTAAAAAAGAGAGATTAAAAGAAGACATTTGTGTGTTACAGTCCGTCTGAGCTTTCAGTTGATAAAAGGACGATAAATCTCAGCCGAGTCTTCAGTGGGCCATCGCTAATGATGCCGTCACTGTTATTTATTGAGCTGGTCTCAAATGTGCAGATGACAACATGGGTTTTGTCTTATTTTCTCAGTGGCTCTTTTGAGAACAGTTTATAATCTGCCTTTTTTTTTTTTTTACATAAAATGACATTGCCAGAGCTACAATAGGCCTTGAAGTAAATCAGAGTTGGCAGCATGATAACTGAAGGTGTTTTTCATCATTACATATGAAAAAGTGTTGAACAAATAGGCATGTTTATCTGTATCCCTGGTGATACATGTTATTGGCTCAATGTGGATGAAGAAAACAGGCTTTGTCAGACTTAAGTCATTACTTTAGACTGAAGTCTACTCCCTTTCTAAAAGCCTTTGGCACAACTATACTGCTCTTTATTTATGGTGGCACGAAACAACCGGCCTCAGTCCAACAGTTCTTATTTTAGTTCCTACGACATAATCTGAAAACTTCTATGCTGAGTTTTACAACAAGGTATTTTTAGCTCCAGTAACGTTTCAGGCTTTCCCCCCCCTAAACATTTGCCTTTTCGCACGTAATTCATATTCAACAAAAACATATGGTGAGAGAGAGGGGAATTTGGCAACACTACTGGGAAGATATAGTCTGTATATAATAATGTATATTTATAGTGTATTAATGTTTTGGAAAATAAATATCTTATGCTCACCAATTTATATCTGGATTTATTTGGCCTGAAATACAATAAAATTGTGAAATATAATTACAATTTAAAGCTACACTGTGTAACTCTTTTAGTTTATTCTTAGCTAAAAACACTTAGTTCTTTCAAAAATATGTGTGCTCATTAATGTATATTTACTTCGTTCAAGTAATAAAGTATTCTCGTGAGTGTATAATATGCCATTGAAATAAATACGGGTAAGTGGTTCTAATGTCGGTCGCCATGTTGCCCCTCCATCTTGAAAGTACATTAGCCAAAGAGGGACATACCCGTTAATTCAAGCTTCCCCTTTCGCTTTTATGTTTGAGTAACACTCATGGACGAGGTCGAACTGGAAGCCATGTTAATCTTGGACTACATTGGCCATCGTAGGAGTTAAAACAAAATCGGAATTGAGAGGAACAGAAACTAATATTCACTGGATGATCATATACCTTTTCACCACTAGATGGGGGTAAAAATCACACAGTGTAGCTTTAAAATGAAATATATTCCTGTGATGCAAAGCTGAATTTTACTTTAATTTCTTCGGTGTCACATGATCCTTCAGAAATCATTCTAATATGTTGATTTACTGCTCAAGAAACATTCCTTATTATTATCATTATCAGTATTAAAAATATTGTAAATACATTTTTGTATGTAACAGTGTAACATTCACTTTTGATCAATTTAATGCATCCTTGCTGAATACAACTATAAATTTATTTCAAAAACAACAACAAAATTTGAGTGGTAATGTGTTTTTATCATTTCAAATTGTATAATTTAACCATGGGAAATAGTATATTTAAACATTTACATTAATAAATTATAAACCATATGTATTTATTAGTACAGTAGCCTATATTTGTGTTTCTCACCACTTTTAACACCCTTTTAGATTTTTGCATTAAAAACAAAGTAGTTATTAAAAGTACGAATGGTAACACTTTAGTTTAGGGTCCAATTCTCACTATTAACTTGTTGCTTATTAGCATGGCTCTTTATTAATACTTATAAATCACATATTAATAGCTTATTCTGCATATTCTACATCCCTTAATCCTACCAAACACCTAAACGTAACAACTACCATTCTAACTATTAATAAGGAGCAATTAGGAGTTTATTGTGGCAAAAGCCATAGTCAATAGTGAGAATTGGACCCTGATCTAAAGTGTGACTGGTAACGCTTCCTTTTACAGTCCAGTTACCCATGTAAATACTATGTACTTTTTTTAGTAACTACAATTACTGGGTAATAACTAGTACTAACCCTGAACCTACCCCTAAACCTACCCCTGTTCTTACCTTATATTAGCCAGTACTTTCTAGGTAAGTACACTGAAGCGTTACCATGTGACTGTGTGAATAATTATACATGGATTCGAAAAATGTTGTTTAAATGCTTGAAATGATGCTACTTCTGAAATTTCCCTCTGAAACTGTTCTTGCTTTTACTCAGGATGCCCTCTGGTCATTTGTGTGGTGTCTATGACCGTGTCCCTCAACAGCTATGGAGAAGTTGGCAAGTAAGTAACCATAATAACACTGTGGGTCATGACATGGTCAACAGATGTCCAGTTTGAAGAGAAAAGATTACTTGTTTGATAGAATTTGTCCATTTTGTTTCATCTTTCTCCATAGTTGCTGGCTGTCTCTGAATAACGGGGCGATTTGGGCTTTTGTAGCCCCTGCCCTGTTTGTTATAATGGTAAGCAGCTGTTTATTAGGTTTGTTAAATAAAATGCACTAGGGTATGTGAGCATGAAAGGAACCTTTGTAATGTGTAATCTCTGCCATCCAGGTGAACATTGGCATTTTGGTAGCTGTGACACGAATCATATCCAGAATCAGCGCTGAGAACTATAAGGTTCACGGAGATTCCAACTCTGTGAAGTGAGTTTATCTGCTATCATGAATGTAATTTCGGCTGTCTTACATTTGCTTATTTCATACAGTATGTGTGTGTCTTTCTAGGCTTACGACCAAAGCAGTGGCAGTACTCTTGCCCATCCTGGGCATATCGTGGATCTTCGGGGTTCTGGCAGTGAACGACCACTCCCTGCTTTTCCAGTACATGTTTGCAGTGTTTAACTCACTACAGGTCAGAAATCACTACTGTGTAACACAACAGCACTGCACTGAAGACCACAGGTCTTACTCAAACTGATTGATTTTCACTTCGATAACAGCCTCCAAAGTCAACAGCGTGTTCGCCAAACAATGTCAGCTTTAAAAAAAAAATATGAGACATAACAATGTTTGAAATGACTTTGGACCTGGACTGACTTGTAAGAACTTTTGCAAATGTGAATTGGAGCGCTTCCATGATATTTAGTGTTATCTGTTGTTTTCCTTTTTTTCCTCAAAGGGGTTCTTCATATTCCTGTTTCACTGTCTGTTAAACTCTGAGGTAAGAGTGTGTTTGTGCAGCTGTGTTTGACGTCTGTACTGTATGTCAGGGGAAAATACCTTACGTTCCCGCAGCAAACTGGTGTAAAGGATGGAGTTTGTTTTATGGAGTTGAAGTGTGATCGCCATCTAGTGGTGATGATTTGATACTCCATTATGTGAATGCACATTTTAAAGGGATTGGTCACTTTTAAATAAATTTTTGATATGTTTTAGCTTACGTCAAGGGCATCCAAGATGTAGGTGTCTTTGTTTCCACAGTATTTTCAATTTTGACATTTTTCGGTCAAACCGTTGTTGTCTGCCAGTCATATAATGCAGGTATGGGGGTCCATGTCAAAGAGCATGCACAGAGAAGTCCAAATTAAATATGATTTAATGACTCGTAAATATAAGGACACATTGATGGCCAAAGACATGAAATGAGCGGTTTGTGTAAGAAAACAAACAGTATTTATATCGTTTTACCTCGTGTAACCACAGCCATGTCCAACTGATCTGAATCAGTTGTCCAATGTCCAACTGAATCATGTCCAACGTTCCGCCGGAAGTGATCGCTTGCGCGTCTACGTCTCTCATTGTTTACACAGAGATTTCGGAAGTTTTGCCTTTCACTGTGAAGATCTAAACATATTTAGATATACAGGAAATCACAATGAAAGACGATTTCTATATATCTAAATATGTTTGGTGAAACTTCCGAAATCTGAAAAAAGATGCCCTTGAGGTAAGCTAAAACATATCAAAAATTAATTTCAAAGTGAACTATCCCTTTAAGGCCAATTCGCACTGCACCGAGAGACGCCGACCACCGCGGACAATCACCAGATTACAGTACGTCGGTTCTACAACCCGACCAGCCCCAATAGCATGTTCATTCGGATAAAACAAGCTCCAATAGATGCCAACACTGATCCGACAAAACCCTGTGTCTGATGCTGTCTGTCGGCGCAGTGTGAATTGGTCTTTAGAGACACTTATAAACTCAATCACAATCTCTTTTGGATACATACCAAGTGTCAAGCATGGTGTTTGTTAACAGAATTCATGTCTTATTACTGCTCAACAGGTCAGGGCTGCTTTCAAACACAAAACCAAAGTGTGGACTTTAACCAGCAGCTCAATCCGCAACATCAACGTCAAACCTTTCAACTCAGACATTGTGAGTGATTCCAGTTCTTTTCATTTTTACTTTTGTATTTTTAATTGACCAGTGATTTTAGACTTACCCTTGCGAAAAAAAAATAGTACACTTTAACATGCTTCAACATAAAGAGCACTTATTATGGAAATAATATACTTTAAAAGAATATAGCCAAGTATGCACTTAATGAAATGTTTTCAGTTAAATGAAAATGAATTATAGTTTAAAATTATTAAATGTTGAACTTAACAGTGCTTTTCCACCCCTCTTCAGTATACATTTTTGTAATTTTATAATTACTTCTATTTGAAATATGGTAAAAGTGCAAACGACAAGCATTTTTGGTAAACTAAATATACTTTGATGACATTCCTTTTGAAACTTCTATGCCATGTATAGAAATATGTTTGCAATGTTGAAATTTAGAACATTTAAAAAATAATTTTAAATGTAATATCGAATAACACTACAGTTAAAAAATATAATCAAGTACTTTGCATGTGCTTTAGTATGTTTGCCAACACATCAAAAAAAGTGAATTTCTTTAAAGCATGACAAAACATTCTCAAAACAGTGATTTAAAATGTAATTTAAACTTAAATAAAGCATTTAATGTGACATTATGACAAAGTGCACATTTAAAAAAAGGTTTTAAAACAACCATGAAAGTGTACTTTCTTCATGCACTCTCAAGTGGGCTGTTATTTTGTTAATATTATATTATCTAGAAATATATATATATATATATATATATATATATATATATATATATATATATATATATATATGAAGAGTTCAGATGCAAAAGCCTCTAAATGCCATTTCAAATTTTCTTCTAAAATGACCATTTTTATCAAACTTGTATTTTTAAGTTCAGTAATTTCACTTAAATGACAATTAATAGGTAATCTTCATTGCCATTTAAGTGAAATTACTGAACTTAAATATACAAGCTTGATAAAAATGATCATTTTAGAAGAAAATTTCAAATGGCACTTAGAGGCTTTTGCATCTGAACTCTTCATATATATATATATATATATATTTAAATATACTTTTAACCTTAAATATACTTTTTAAGATTTGAAATACACATTTAGTACAATTAAGCATAGTTTTTCCTCATAAGGGCTTTCAAAAAAATTAAAAACATGTACTAATCTGCTTTTCTTTCGCAGATGAACGGCAACAAGGGAGGTGTGACTCCCACGAAGATGAACACGTGGGACAAGAGCACCAACTCTGCCAACCGCATAGATTTGTCAGCAGTATAATGGCTTCTGATGAGGACAACGGCGTAGCAATTCTTGTAGAAGATGTGCCGATCTATATCGCATTTTAAAAGGACTTCAATGGTGAAATGGCTACAAACACTTGCAGCTAATCGTAGAATAGTTAACTCACAACACAAGGTTCTCTGATGTCATTTGCTCCTGCTGATGATCTCTCTATTACAAACATTGGATGAAGACACAAGGCCCGTTGTTGGGATGAAGGAGCGCATGACGTTCATCATTTGCTAATAATGTGGCCTGCTGAGGACTCTGAATTCATGAAAATATACTAACTCTCACAGACAGGAGACTCTCCTGCTTGTTCTGCTTGTTTGGATAATACACTAGATCTGTGCTACACTTGGACCACCGTCTGGCCGTCCTTCAAAAAGAGGAGTCATGTACAGGTCTGGATTGTCTCAACTTTTGCAAGAAAGAGTCTTTGCAACAGTCCTCCTTAGTGAAGTACGTAGCAGCTTCTATTACTTCCTGTCCATTTGACACTAAAGTTCCTGCTATTGCTTTTGAAGTTTTTCAAAAATGCTTACATATTTTTATGAAACTATGGCTCCATTTCTCAAAACTCTACAATCAAGATTCAAATCGTCACACATATCTTGCAAAAGCAAACACTTCATTCAAAACTAAATTAACTCTATAAATGCTATTTTAGTGTAGTAACTCGACACAAACATAAAATGATTAGCCACGTACACTCCAAACTACACACAGATGTGAAAAATGTAAAACACAACTCTCTTGTGTCTTTTGCTTGTTCAGAGTGCAGAGTGTACATATGGACAAATACACTGTATATACAGTATGTATGCACAACTGATTCATTTTACACAGTTATGAAACTGAACTGAATCAATACTGAAGTGACTTAAGCTGAATAATGACACTATTGGCTTGTATGCATATTCAGTGTGTGTGTATATATATATATATATATATATATATATATATATACTCATCTAAAGGATTATTAGAAACACCTGTTCAATTTCTCATTAATGCAATTATCTAATCAACCGATCACATGGCAGTTGCTTCAATGCATTTAGGGGTGTGGTCCTGGTCAAGACAATCTCCTGAACTCAAACTGAATGTCAGAATTGGGTGATTTAAGCAATTTTGAGCATGGGATGGTTGTTGGTGCCAGGCGGGCCGTTCTGAGTATTTCACAATCTGCTCAGTTACTGGGATTTTCACACACAACCATTTCTAGGGTTTACAAAGAATGGTGTGAAAAGGGACAAACATCCAGTATGCGGCAGTCCTGAGGGCGAAAATGCCTTGTTGATGCTAGAGGACAGAGGAGAATGGGCCGATTCAAACTGATAGAAGACCAACTTTGACTGAAATAACCACTCGTTACAACCGAGGTATGCAGCAAAGCATTTGTGAAGCCACAACACACACAACCTTGAGGCGGATGGGCTACAACAGCAGAAGACCCCACCGGGTACCACTCATCTCCACTACAAATAGGAAAAAGAGGCTACAATTTGCAAGAGCTCACCAAAATTGGACAGTTGAAGACTGGAAAAATGTTGCCTGGTCTGATGAGTCTCGATTTCTGTTGAGACATTCAGATGATAGAGTCAGAATTTTGCGTGAACAGAATGAGAACATGGATCCATCATGCCTTGTTACCACTGTGCAGGCTGGTGGTGGTGTAGTGGTGTGGGGGAGGTTTTCGTTTAAATGCCACGGCCTACCTGAGCATCGTTTCTGACCATGTCCATCCCTTTATGGCCACCATGTACCCATCCTCTGATGGCTACTTCCAGCAGGATAATACACCATGTCACAAAGCTCAGATCATTTCAAACTGGTTTCTTGAACATGACAATGAGTTCACTGTACTAAAATGGCCCCCACAGTCACCAGATCTCAACCCAATAGAGCATCTTTGGGATGTGGTGGAACGGGAGCTTCGTGCCCTGGATGTGCATCCCAAAATATCTCCGTCACCTGCAAGATGCTATCCTAGCAATATGGGCCAACATTTCTAAAGAATGCTTTCAGCCCCTTGTTGAATCAATGCGATGTAGAATTAAGGCAGTTCTGAAGGCGAAAGGGGGTCAAACACAGTATTAGTATAATGTTCCTTGTAATCCTTTAGGTGAGTGTACTGTATACACACTATAAACAGAAATAAAAGGGGGCTAAACACTGAGTTTTGATTTCTAAGTGATCAATTTATGGATAAGTGTTTTCACTCATGATCATTTGGTGTAGGTACTCAGTAACTGAAAATGGCATTTAAATTGCAGTGTTTTCTAAATCATCATCACAAAAGAGATGTTAGTTTTGAATGATGTGTGTAATGTAGAGAACTGTGTTTAGAGTTTGGCAAAATGTTTGTTTTACAATAGCAAACTGAGTTTAAAGCACGTAATGTGCTTGTAGTTTGATTCGGTACACAAATGATTAGTTTCACTGGATGGGCCTCAAGTACCACTTTTAGTGTCTAAGCAAATTAAAAACTGTTATTAGACCTGAAAGAGAAATACAATACTGGCAATAGTTTTTCCTGATCGTTGGGACGTTGTTCATTGTTTTCTCATTTTTAGCTAGTATTGTAAATGGCACTTTTTAACCAAAAAGGGTTTGAATGGAGACTGAAAAATGTGGCTTTTTTCAACAGGGGTCAATGTGAAAAGTGATAAATCACAAAATGTTGGTTTTTGCAACCGTGTTACTAATACTCGCAATGATCACCAACATTAAATGACAAGATTTATATATAGTGTGTGTGAATTTAAAATTTTAAGAATTTAAAATTCTTAAAATAACTTTGGTAATAGGGTTGAATAGTTGACATTGACAAATACAGTAAACACTTTGCTGGCGTATCAACGAAGAAAATGGACTGAGCTTATTTCATTTCTTCATGTCTTCTGTGTTTTACTTTTTTATAATAGGGAAAGATCATGTGATAACAGGGTTGCACATAAACTATGGAATACAGATAAATATAATATTTTGGTGATTAACATGAATGATTAAATTTAGTTAATAAATACTAATTAGTAATCAAAACTAATGCATTCAGTTCAGTACTCAAATTTATTAAACATTATTATATGATTTAAATATATAGTTTTATACTGTTGAGAAGGTCAAAACCTCTGAGGTGGGACAGGGTAATTTCATGTTAGATAATAGTTTATTTAATAATTTGTAGTACAAAAAAAAAAAAAACATCTTATGCTTTAATAGTGATAGTACCCTGTTCTTGGAAAGTGCCACATAGTTCTGTCATTTCATGATGTTTACTAGTATGCATCAGTTCATAAAGGTGGACACTTTTGTGATGTCAATAACACAGAACTCATGTTAAAATAGCCATACATGGTCTGTAATTGTTTCATTGGTAAGACAGGTCAGTGTGTTTTTAATGTGTGACCATTGTATCTTTTAACTTATTTTCGTTGGCATGTTCCAACAAGACTTTGATACTGCTTGAAATATGATCTTATTCAGTATCATAACTGTTATTTTTCTCAACGTTATAGCTTAATCAGCTATTCTTTGTAGTTTATGAGTGGATGTCTGAGTATTCATGATCTTGATACGTTAAGGTACTTTATTTCAGCAAGAGCAACAGTTTCTCCCAAACGAACATTTAAACACCAAGTGCACTTCTTATCTGCTTGTTATTTAATATTTGAAAATAATTGTGTTTTGCAGTGTCTCTCAATTAGGGGACATTCACTATTTTTGTATCTATAACACAGTTATGTAATGTTTTTCTCATATGAAAATGCAGGACCCATACAGTAAGAGTACACCATATATGACTGAACTTTTACATATTCACATTACACATGCTTCTAAAGTATTAAATAGCACCGGTATGATCTAAGCACACACACGCACACACACACACACAGAGGAAGTGCCTACAAATTCCAGCAAAAGTTTTTTTTTTTCCTTAAATGTTTATAATGTGAGAAATCTTTCTGTGAAGTTTTTATTCGATTTATTCTTTTTCCTTGATTTATTCTCTTCTAATGCAAATGGATTTTCACTGTTTTCTTTTGAAAAATAAAGAGTATGCCAAATAAATCTTTAATTTATCTCTGATAACTGTAGCCGACTGTGATGTGACATAAGTGAGTTGTACATATTAAGTCCTATATTCCTATATCTCTTTTATAAGAGTGTCCTTCTGAATATAAACCGCTAAATCTAGACATAATCGACTTTTCTGCATTTTCTCTGATTCATTTTCAGGGGTAAATCTGCAGAATGGATCTAATATAACCAAAATATTTACAAACATGCAGTTCTAATCCTGCAGAAATCTCTGGGAATAGATTCAGTGTACAATGCTGACTGCTTATTTACTATGAGGATGGGGATATGTGATGGATATTCATGAGTTTATTACTTTTATGGTACAGAGAGTCCTTCAGGTTTGGAGAAGGATTATCTGTGAACAGTAGCAGGCTAATATGCATTGAAACCTTAAATGTTGGTTGTCTTTATAAGTAAAAACTGAATTATGTTAAAAAAAAACTGATTATGTTTTGATAGTCTTTGACATCCATTACATTTTTAATGAAGGTCATTATGTTTGTAATATACCCTGCTCTGTTTTGAATAAAATTGACTCTTTAGTATTGACAATACGCATGTGAATTTTAATGTACCATTTATGTCTTAAAATGTCTTATGTCTTAAAATCATTCTTAAAAACATATTTTTTTCCTTCTGAAAGCTATGTGAGGATTCAGCAATAGAAATTCAGCTATTTATATAGAGACCATTTCCATTTTTATTCAATTAACTGTTTTTGTCTCATAATTTCTAACAAGCTGTCTCAGGAGGAAGTTTAGGGTGAAAAAAATTAATTTATTTCTGTGATGTCAAAGCTGAATGGTCAGCAGCATTACTTCAGTCATAGGCCTATCACATGAAGCCTACCGTCAGTAGTAGGCCCTACGAGTAGATCTTTCCCGTAATATTTTGTTACTAACAAGCAATATTAAAAAATAATTTTAATAAATTATTATTAAAAACGTTTTATTATAGCTTCAGGCATTATTTTTGGTCAACACTTGAATGTTGGTAAGTGTCATTAAAAAGCAACACTTTGAACAACGATGAGAAAATCGCGTTTTTGTCAAAGGCTACTTCCGCTTCTTTCTCACCTGTGTTGTGATGTGGAGAGCGCCCCCTTCTGTTACATTTTCATACGTTTTATTTAAATTATTTATTTTTATTTATTTATTTGTAATGCTTGAAAGAACAATTTATTGCGTTTTGCCAATGGTTTTACCATGACAGGATTGGAGAAAAATATAGCTGCAAGCAGCCATTACCGGGGCCAAGCGCAAGAAGCGGCAACATATGCCAAAATGGCAAGGAGTGGCAGACCAACTGCAGCAAGGAGCAATTAAGGGCATTTTGAGAGAACTTTGGGCAAATGGCTAAGAAAATCACATAAACATTAGCTTATAAGATGATTTAATGGGTTATCACTTTCGAACAATAGGTGCCGCGGTTACGAAATAGATGTGATGTGGTCAGAGTGAGGTGACAATGACACATGCAAAGTTTGGTGTCAAAATGTGAAGGCATTGCAGAGATAAAGCCTAAATAGTAATTTTGGCAGCATGCCTAAATTTTGATGCTGTGGTATACGAAAACGGTTTTGTCTATCATCATGCAATTCATAACTTTTAGTTGGCACGGTCTGGAGATGATACGATTCAATTTTCGTGAAAATCAGACAAACGGTCTAGGAGGAGTTCGAAAAAGAAGGTTTTTCAAAGAAATAAAGACGGCGGACAGGAAGTTTGGCTGATTATGGCAAACCTGATATCTATGTTTTCGGCATAACCCAAGGAATCTATTAAGATCAGTTTCATTGCAATAGGCAAATTTGTTCAAAAGTTATTAGCGTTCTCAGAAATTAATTATAACTTTTGACCAACAGGTGGCGCTGTCTCAAAATCTTTTCAGTACCTTCAGGGCATGCTGATTATGGCACACACTTAGTTTCGTAATGTTAGACCAAAGCATTTGTTTAGTATAGCATTGTATTTCACAAAACTGTATTGAAGTCAATGGGAATTTCACGTTTTGTTCTATTATAGCGCCACCAAGAGGCTCAGTCTTACAATTTTTTTTATGTGTCCTCAGAGTGACCCCATACATATGTGTGTCAATTTTGGTGCAAATATCTCAATTCGCTTCCGAGTTATAAACATTTATTTGAAGAAACACGTAAAAAATGACTGACACATGACTTTGTTTGAATTTTACTACCCCTTACTATCAATATTTTCGCATTTGGGCATTAGCGTATAGTTAACGAGCTATGATTCCGTGTTTCTGGCGGTGGTTTCGTCTCGATCGGAACAGCGGTTTCGAAGATATCGCCAAGTGTTTTTTTTGCGCTAAATCGCTACGCTACACCAACCGTAAGACGAAACCTAACATGTTTGGTATCGTTGGACTCGGCAACGATTCAGGACTTCAAAAAGATGACTCCCTTGAAAATAAGTGTACCACACCCAAAGTTATAAGCGTTTGAAAAAAAAAGTTCACCACTAGGTGGCGCTGTTTCGAAACTTCTCAGGCTCCTTTAGGGCATCGTACTGATGAACCATACCGAGTTTCGTAACAATTCGTTCATGCGTTCAAAAAATACAGCATTTTAGCACATAATTCAAAATGGCCGACAGCCAAAATGGCCGATCTGGATAAATTTGATATCAGTCGACTCGGCATGACGCCCTGAATCTAACGAGACCAAGTTTATGGTTTTTGGACAAACCGTTCAGAAGTTACGAGTAAAAATAGCAATTTTTCATATCTCCGGACCACTAGGTGGCGCTGCGCCGAAACGCTGCATGTAGCCTCAAGTCATGCTTGTGACAACACATACCAAGTTTGGTCTGAATACGATGAAGCGTTGCGGAGATACAGCCTTACGTCTGTTTTCGCAAGCGCTACGTAAAATTAGTTTGTGCGTTTATCGAAAACGGCTAAGCGAATCAACTTGAATTCCATAACTTTTTGTCAGCACTGCCTGTAGATGATCCGGTGCAATTTTGGTGAAAATCGGACAAACGGCCTAGGACGAGTTCGCAAAAGTAGGTTTTTTGGACAATTCAAAATGGCGGCCATTTTTAATGACGCAAAATGACGTCATAGGGTGCGATCAAATCGGTATGAGCTCAGGAACAAGAGGAAAAAAGAATTTCGTTGATAGGCCTTACGGTTCAAACGTTATTAGCATAATAAAAGTGAAACTTTGGACAGTTGGTGGCGCTAGAGGGAATGAGTTAGAGACACCAAAATTGGTGTATTTAATGGTGGGACTGTCCTCTATCAGAATGTCAAACCAAAACAACTTTCCCGCAAAGCGGTCTATGGGCTGCCATAGACGCCCAGTCGGAAGAATAATAATAATAATAATAATAATAATAATAATAATAATAAGAACCGGAACAGATACAATAGGTGCCTCGCACCTTCGGTGCTTGGCCCCTAATGACGTTTGTCCTGCAGGAAGTGTCATCATGGCCCATGTCAGAGTGATGACACACATTTAAAACCTTTTACACGCTCGATGGCTCATAGATTTGGCAGATTACAGCGTGACTGGGTGGGGAACAGTTGAGTTGAGATACAAAAAGCAGATTCATTGACTACGTTCATTGGAAATGACTGATGAAGGGTCCCAGGCGGCTTTTTCAAATGTAAGTTTAAGGAGTTCTGCTTGCAGCTATACGTGTTTTATGTGCGGAAAGGGAGCAGAATACGAATTAGAATACTTCTAATATCATATATCATTAGGATTGGGGTGGATGTGTTTATATGCCAAACGTTCAATTTAATATTATGAATTATATAATAACCCAGAAGAGTGCTCAGATAATGCTCTTATTCATTCAGGACAATGAATAGGATGATGCAAGCAGTACGACATCCAAAAAAGCAGACAATAACCTGCAGGCAGCAGCCATAACCAGTGAAATGCAACATGGAAACGGTTCCTCAAGTGGATTTTTGGGAATTCTGCCTCTATTTAATGAACAACTTATGGACTACATTTACGGTTAAAGGAAAGAAAAATGCTAAATTTCCAGTCAAAGCCTATCAAAAATTCGAAATGTCTTACCTGTCATTTTGTAATAAGTACAGCCCTCGTTAAAGAGGTTTTAAATTTTTTTTATTATTATTATTATTTTTTTTTCATAAATCATTTATCTTTCATTGGCTATATAGCCTACACGTTCCATCTATCAAGAGTTTGAGCGCTGCAATAATGTAATTTTACCACACGATGGCAATATTGTTATGTCTAAATCGAAATGTGAAAGAAGAAAACGGCATCATATCTCGAAACATATCTTGACCATGATCTTGACTTTTCATGTTATTATATAATTTAATTATCTAGTATCACTTAGAGAGGCCAGAGTGATAATGTTAAAGGTATATAATCGTGTGACTTTACCATGCTCTAGTCTGTGGTGTTAATATGTAACTTTCTTAGTCGTGTACATTAATAGAATATACAAACCAGTAAGTGAGTTTCTCAAAATAATCCATTCAAACAGAAACACACAATGAATTACTTACAAAAAGCATGTAGCTTTGATCAACAGCTTTGATCAGCTTTTTGATCAACATGACGTGCACGCAATTGATAATGTAGGCTATTCTCAATTGTTTGAATGTGCCAAAGCATTTGCAATTTGTTCAAAGGAATGATAAATTGTGTTATGATGTGCACAAGTAATTATAAAAGATGAGGTGGCGGTTGAACTAGTATTTTTTGAGAAATTCAGTTTCAGAAATTCAGTGAGAAAAACTAATGGCAGACATACAATATGTTTTATAATTATGTAACGTGATTAGACAGATCTATAGATGGTATCAATGTAGGCTATGCAGTGTATATTAATAATAATGATAAATTGCTGTTTAATTACAACTAATAATATATTTTTCCCCACATACAGAATTAAAAATAATTGCAAGAAACTTGCAGTCAACCTAAAGTTAACCTCTCAGCTGTTCTAAAATTTCTGTCCCGTCTCCTTGACAGGCGCATGCGCAGATGCAGCCACTAGTGAACAGACAGAATGGTAGCGCGCATGCGTGTAATGGACACGCACAGTTCAAGTTTTTTTGTGTGAAATGCGCACGCAGAACACTTTCCAAACAAAACAGTGCAGCCGAGGCGTCACGACCGACTTATGACAGTTTCCGAATCTACTTTAGCACACTTTTGTGAGCTTCGTTTATGAAAAACAGTGTTTTAAAATAGCATGATCAAGATGACAGTGACTTTGGTTGTATTAACAAGAAGGTAGCGAATACCGATCATGACCGGAGTGTCAGATTGTTTGGGTGCAAAACAGCTGATGGGAAGCGATATACGGGTCCAGTTCTCCTGTAATGTAGGGATCCACGGCGCACAGACAGATCCCTGACACCCCCAACTCACCCGTGGATTTACTGAGCTGCTTTCAACTTTAGACAAGCGATGGAAAGCGTTGGAAAATACGAGTTCAACAGGAAAGATTTGATAGGACACGGCGCTTTTGCTGTGGTGTTCAGAGGAAGACATAAACAGGTAAGTTGTACATTTCCTGGTGTTCGTTACAGAATATGAAAATAATCAATCTGCACGACTGCCATGAAGTAAAACGCTCTCTTTATCCATAGAAACATAATTTTGAGGTCGCTGTGAAGTGCATTAACAAGAAAAATCTCGCCAAATCACAGTCACTCTTAGGAAAAGAAATCAAGATATTAAAGGTGAGTTTTCCTAGTTCGATGTTGGGAGCGTTTGTTTGTGTACGCACATGATTGATTGCTACTTTTAACATATACCGGTTTATTCTCACAGATATTGTTAAACATGTCGAAAACCTGTGAGCTGTTCGGTATTTTTAAAGCCTTCTAACGTTACAGTAGCTAGTCACGTTTTGCTATTGACATAAACAATGGTTTAGCAAATATCGTCACCTCTTTATAGCAATTATGAGCTGCTGACTAATGTAATGAATCCCGTGTGTGTTTTCGCCAGGAGCTGAAACATGAGAATATTGTCAGTTTACTGGACTTCCAGGTATGTACATTTACTTACTATCTGCTATAACTCGTGGGAATTTAGTTATTCGGGTTAAATGTCTAAACATAATGTGTTATTATAAGTGGTTTATTTATAATCGAATAAAACAGATTTTTCTTTTTTTTATTGAGGATATTTTTAACTCGAATATCGCATGGCTTGGTGTTGACATTATGGGCGCAGTTCCCTTCATCTGATTGGTTAAACGTTAAACCCCGCCCACTGATAATATCACACACTGTTAGCCAGTCAACCATGGCGAATAGACTATATATGACTCACCATGAGTAATGATTTCATGTTGCAGTATCTTGCATCAGAAGTGAAACCATTAACTGCCTTGCCTTGTTATATCAAGGTGGGCAGAGAAAATCAATAAACCCTCCGACTAAATCTTATACCTCCTGTGGTAGAACTTAGAAGTCCTAAAAATAAACAGGTGAATGGCTCACAAAACAATGACAGGTGTCTATGTCTATTGAAGTATAACACCTGTGCACGCATTAGCCAGCACCTGCCAGCCCAGCTCACCTCTGCTGTCGGCTGTCTCTATCATTTGCATACAGAACAGACGTTGTCTGATGTAAGATTCCCTTATCGTGAATAGAGGACTGGACTGGACTCCAGGCAGTTGAGCTTATCTGATGGCAGGTGGTTGTCTCAGGTGTAGAGAGCTTAAGAAACTTAACACAGTGGGTTACACCTTAGATCTTGCGGTATTGTGCTCTTCAGCAAGTATAACAGGTTTACTTTATTGTTTGTAGTGTTCTATTCTATTCTAAATTGGGGTTTCCCATTGGATTTGGAAGGGAACTGCAGGGCTTACTGAATTGATGAAAACCTATTTAAAATAAATCAATGATTAAAATAATTCGGCTGACATACACAAAAAAATACAAATCCCTGTTGTAAATTAAGGTACAATTAAAGTTGTATTTTATGCAAATTTGAGTACATTTATTGCACTCCTCTACACAAGACACCTAGTCCCAGATTTTATTTTTAGATGGTAACTTTTTTTCCCTGGACTGGATTGCATTGTCGAGCCTCTCACCACATTATCCTGACAGTGAACGCACACAAATATTTAATGCTCGCTCCATTACACCTCACGCACTGTTAGGACTGACGCAGGAGCATTTGATACTAAACAAACCTGCAATTATTGGACCCCCACCTTTGGCTCCAATATCAGTCTAATCTCCATCTGGGCAAAATTTACATTCATTTTCATGGGTTTGTCCAGCCGAGTTGATCAGCTGCTCAGCTGACGGCCGGCAGGCATTTGATCCACCTGACAGCACAATGTGCACCAGGTGGCTGGCTGCTGCCCTGCATGTACGCCGAACAATAGGTTAGCACAAGAAAATGACACTCATGCTTAGTCAGTGAAACCCAACCCTCGACCCCATCCCGCACTCATGGAAACATGCTGCGGAACAGCTTTGAGTTTAACAATGTTTGTTTTAAGCTTTAAGTTGTTTCAGTCTGTTGTTGTTGAGAAACACCTTTGAATTGTACGCTCATGCTGATGTCTTGACAGTCTTCTCTATGGTCTTGCGTCTAGAGAAGATAATTTGAGTGTATTTTGCCCTGTGTGTGGTCTATAGCCTTGGGCTTTACCTAGTTTACTTTGCAGCTGATGGCCTGGTTTCATTTCTCGTGGATTCTGCACAAGCACACACACAGGGAGCTTAACGCTAAGCCTTTATCCACAGTAATTGTGTCACACTTATAAAATTAGCTGTTGCACAACTTTGAAGTCATAATGGTTTGTTGTCTTTCATAAAACAAGCTCTATGTAATATGTTATTTAAACACGCTCCTCCCAGTGCTCGGTCACTCTGGATGTGTAATGACATCTCCTGCTTCTGTCCCGACTGCTGTAACGCACAGGGCCTGCATGGAAACTGGCCAAATAGGACTTGTTGCACAACAAGTTGGCCATGTTCATACCTCATTCAAATGGGTCACTGTGGCTCATGGCCTGTGTGGGACTTGTTGTTCAGCTCCATTAATCCATTCAGGAGTATATAATTTCTACATTGAATTTCATTAGCATGAATGGGCAACAAACCACCTAAAATCCATACTGGGTTGGAATATGCAGGCTTAAAGGGCATTATTAAAGGAGTAGTTCACTTTTAAAAAAAACTTTTGCTGATTATTTTACTAACCCGCATGTCATCCAAGATGTCCACGTCTTTCTTTCTTCAGTCGAAAAGAAATTAAGGTTTTTGATGAAAGCATTCCAGGATTTTCTCCATATAATGGACTTCAATGGGAACCAAACGGTTCAAGGTCCAAATGAGAGTTTCAGTGCAGCTTCAAAGGGCTTTAAACGGCACCAGACTATGAATAAGGGTCTTATCAAGGACCCTTCGAGTCATGACTCAGAAAAAAGATTTGTTCATTTTGATGAACGAGTTCGAACAGGAGAGTCACGAAGGCGCATCACGGAACAGAGCCTATGATTGAATCTGGAAACAAAGCAAAATAACTGAAAATAATTCGAAGA
The DNA here is from genome assembly GCA_038021265.1 of Cyprinella venusta. Taxonomy (NCBI): domain Eukaryota; kingdom Metazoa; phylum Chordata; class Actinopteri; order Cypriniformes; family Leuciscidae; genus Cyprinella; species Cyprinella venusta. Next base: position 18,472,651 of record CM075872.1, read on the forward strand.
TTTTCTCAGATGCCATGTCTGTAATTTATAGCAAATATCTAGCATTAATTAGATCTCAAACTGATTCATTAAAAGTTATTACTCCACGTCCATGACGTCATTAACCAATGTGGTTGAACGACCAATTTACGACAATGTGGTTTCGGGAAACAGTCGTAACTAGCTAGTTGTCTATGGTAGTTAAGCAGCGAGTTACGTCGGTCGTTGGTCGGGAAATGCACCCCAGAATGGTTTGAAATGTGCTCAGACATATTATTATCAAATATGCACATTAGGAAGTCCAATTATAATACTCAAAAATATTATTCAACAAATAATATAATTGTGAATCAATAAGTAATTATTTATTATTATTATTATAAATAATATAGATTTTATCATTTTTATTTATACTTATACAATTTTTCAATTAGTCTTTCTTTCCAGTTATTATTTACGATTTTTTGGATTTAGGAAATTAAATATATCTGATAAGAAGGGTTTTTTTTAGCTTTTTTTTCCAGCCTTAAAAGATCAAAATAAAAGATTGCTATTTTAAACTCAAATGCAAAATGAAACATCCCCATAGCCCAAGGTACTGTGAGGTGTTAATCAAATAAAAGCTGTCATGCAGACACTATTGTGATTTGTATTGCTTGCAAGCACATGCTATGATAACACACTCTTGATAGAAGGCTTAGTTAGGTAATGGTAGGCTTTGTATGATGACTTGCATCTATTGTGTGTCCAGCCAGTGGCTCGACCTGATCTAGACAATGTAGAGTTCCTGCCATGACTGTCGTATGACATGTTTCTAGCTGTTTCTTGCATATTGTACAGTAAATATTTAACTGTGTGCCACATGTCTCTGTCTGCAGGAGATATCAGGATGTGTCTATCTTGTCATGGAGGTGAGTCCAGATGGCATGCTGCACCTCTCACATAAACCTCAAAATAGATGTTGTGGGAAGTAGAGGAAAATCAGAGGTCAAATTTCACCGTCCCTTGCAGGATGTCCTTTATGGAAAGCTTAATTCACACTTCTGTGTTAATATTGTCAGCATATAACCATTTGAAGCCCTGGTGTTATTGTGATTACTCTTCCGATGAGAGTTTGTTTTGTGTTAACTGTGCTCTTATAGTGTTTGACTGTCTCCTCTTACAGTACTGCAATGGAGGAGACCTAGCAGAGTATTTACACTGTAAGTACACTAACCTCATTTCAATATGTCATATGTCTTTCACCATTATGTTTGCCTTGTTGTATCTGTCCTTGTTGTGTGAACGCACAATTAGGCACTAAATATTTCTAATTAAGATATATTTGAACTATTATAACAGGTGAGGTGTCTTTTTTTCATGTTGTTATACCTGCTAGTTGGCTAGCTTTTACTCACGGGCCAATTTGGCTTCTAAATTTTTAAGGTACTGGCCATTCAGAACTTCTACTAGCCAACAATAAATAAATAAATAAATAAACCAGATTAACTACGTCACAGCTAAAAAAATAGGATGTTAGAAGATAATGTATTTTCTATTAACCAAATTCTTTTTAATCTCAATGCAAAAGAACAAGCGCTCACCGTTATTTGTTGTGTAGTGACATGTGTATTTAAGTAAGCCAGATATGAGCAGATTCTTCTCTATATGCTGTATTTAATATATCATGTTAACTCAAAAGTCGACTATTTGCGCTAAATCTGACGAACTTCCACAGCAAAGTGAGTAAATATAAGTAACACGCCAAATTGGCTAGTGATTTGACCGTTATCCGCCACAGTTGATCTTTACCCGCATTTGTCAGGTTTGCAGGTGTTAATTTCAAACCCTGATTATGTTTAACAGAACTCATACGGTTTTGGAGTAAGCGAGTAAGTGATGACAAAAAAAAAAATTTTCAACATTTTTGGGTGAACTATTCTTTTAAAGGGATAGTCCACCCAAAAATGAAAAATATGTCCTCATTTACTCACCCTCAAGTTGTTGCAAATCTGTGTGTTTATAGAGAGTATGCGCGTGACGTCACTATCGGCCAGAGTGCCTGCAGTTAGTCACAGTGAGTGGCAAAAAGACTGAGCGGCTGTATTTGTTTTCAGCGTGAATGCCGCGAAAAACAAACACAACACATATAAAGTGGGAAAGAGCTTTGCGATTGACCGTATAACTAGATTTGACCAAAAATCAGAGGTATATTTTTACAGACTGCTGAAGATGAGGAGCAAAATGAATCGCTGCAATTCACAAAAACAACTGGACTCCAGTCAGCGAAAAGTGGATTTGCAGTCATCATTTTGTGTAAATATGCTGAATTTAGGGGTCATCAATTAAATATTGATCATTGAAGATTCTGCATTATGGGATGTTTTTTAATAAAAAACTGACCAAAAAAAGAACAAAACTATAAAGTTTTAGGGCTGGACGATATGATGATTATATATTGGGTATATATAACACTTATATAAGTGATCACCCGGGTTTAGACCTACCTATATTGTATTTATTTAGAACATTCACAGGCAAATTTGCTTTAGCCTATGTTTAGGTCCATATTGATTTTATTTCCCTGGTGTTGAAATCAGGCAAACATAAATTTCAGGCAACACGATTCCTGGCTGCATGTCAATATCCATGGATCACTGGATCTTTAGTAAGTTGTAAGGAACACTATATTGAGTCCAATATTTAGTTTAAATTGATCAAATTGTTCATTTTAGTCGCATTTTCGCAGTTTCCTCTATTAAATCCAGTCACGCAGCAGATTTTTTGCCACTCAGTCAGGCTGAGGGGGGTTGTTCCGGCAGGAAAGTGACGTCAATGCATTCCCTCTATACTTCAAAGGAAGATATTTTGAAAAACTATTGGAACCAAACAGTTGTTTGCCACCATTGACTTCCATAGTAGAAAAAAATACTATGGAAGTCAATGGTGCCCCACAACTGTTTGGTTCCAATAGTTTTTCAAAATATCTTCCTTTTGTTCATCAGAAGAAAGAAACTCATACAGATTTGCAACAACTTTTTCATTTTTGGGTGGAGTATCCCTTAAAGCCGGAAAGGTTGACCCTTTATACTTGCTTTGGACTTGGACTTGCTCTTGAAACTGCAGATATATTCACAAACAAACAACTCTCCTGATCTTTCCTCAGAAAGATAATTCAGGACCTCTGAGAATAGCTTAGTTTCACACATGTGCTGCCACAAATAGAGCCTTTTTGGAAGTGGTCTCACCCCCACACTCACACACACACACATTTTGGGGTTCCAATGCATCTCCATCTAACCATAAACTTCTCAGCGTGGCTATATTTAACATGTTTGCATTGGCCACTCTTTTTTAAGCCATCAGACATGTAGCGTTGTTCAGCTTTAGATTCATGCCAGCCTCATCAGGGGCCGTGTTTGCCTTCACCCGCTCACCTCTTACCACAGACTCACTGGCACAACACCAAGATCCCATGCTGAAACTCAAACCAGAGCCTGACCTCATTCACCTGTTAGTCTGTTATCTGCCCTCTCCTGCAGTGGAAAAACATGAGGGCTAAAAATAAGACTAATAAGGGGGGTGGGGGGGCTTTTGGAGGTGGATGGGAGCTGGACATTTTGTTTTTGATGGATTGCTATCTCTTTGTAAACAATGATGTAGTATCCCACAGTTCAAAGATATATATAACTATTAGTTAAGTAATGATTAAACTATATAACTTTTTCTTCATAGCTAAAGGCTGTTTGAGCGAGGACACGATCCGCATGTTACTGCTGCAGTTGGCGGGAGCCATGAGCGTTTTGAGGAGTAAAGGCATCATTCACCGTGACCTAAAGCCCCAAAACATTCTCCTTTCGTACAGCACAGGTCACAGGGCCAACCCCAACAACATCTGCATCAAACTGGGTGAGTGCTCCGGGTCAAAGTACACAGTTTCTACTAAAAGAAACACAAAGGATCATGGATCAGTGTGTACTGATTATGAGACTGTGAGATTATGAGTTATCAAGTTTGGCAGTGGTTGGCTGTGGTGTTTTTGTTCTTGTGTTATGACTGCGGTTTGTTTTAGGTGTTTACGACGTTGTTCTGTTTGCTCTTGAGAATTATGTAGACACTGTGTGTCACTACACAGCTGTGTAAAGTCAAACAACTAAAAGACACTGACTGTAAACATTCGTGCAACACCTTTCACTACCAAAACAAGCTCCACCATACACTGATTTTCCTTTCTATCTCTCCCTTTAGCTGATTTTGGCTTTGCACGTTATCTGCAGGGAAACACGATGGCTGCCACTCTCTGTGGCTCTCCTATGTACATGGTGAGTATCGTCAACTTATGCTTACCACACAGACCTTATTTTACTTCTAAATTGAAAAACCCTATTCTAAAAACCAATAGGAAAATCTTGAGCGAACCATTGGTGAATTCGTCATCCGGGTTTTGACATCATCCCTGCACCACTCTATTGGTTGGCTGGTTGTGGTTTGCTATTGGTTGATCTCACGTGAGAGACAGGTTGTCCCGCCCTCAAACTATTAAACACGTCATCATGGCAGGGATGTCGTTGCAAGAGGGAAGGGAAGTTATTTTGATTAAAGATTGCATGGCACACTCATTTTAAATACAAATATGATGTGCAAAGATAAATCATTAATAATAAACACTGCAATATTCCATAAGAAACTATAATTGCCCATTTTTATTTCGTGGTGACGTTAAAGCTTCTCTTTTATTGGCAACACTGGCTTATAAGCGCTTCTCATTAGTATTGGGAAGATGTTGGACCATGTTGTGTAGAGAAACTGAAAAAACTGGATCATGAGCTTCTATTCTCCATACTTATTCCATATGTTTATGAGTACTACTTGTCTTGCTTAAATGTACAGGCTCCTGAGGTCATCATGTCACAGAATTATGATGCCAAAGCTGACCTGTGGAGTGTAGGAACCATCATCTACCAGTGCTTGACTGGCAAAGCCCCATTTCAGGTCAGTGACACACACAAACACAGCACAAAACAACAAATTGTATGACCCAAAAAGAGAAAGCTTATTTTAACCTGTCACACACTCACATCTCTCTCTCTCTTGCTCTCTCTCTCTCTCTGTTCATTTGTGGATGTCACTGTGGTCATGGTTTTAATTCTGCGCTTTATATTTTTGAGCGTTCTCACTCAAAGTTTACCCCAAATTAAAATGGTTCACTAAAAATTTAAATTATTTACTCACCCTCATGTCTCAATACAGAACAAATTTTAAGCTGTTATTCAGTGAAAATATTTCATGGAAGTCTAACAGACTTGTTTTTAGGGGAACTGTCCCTTTAAATGTTTTTTTTTTCCCCTCAGAAGAATGTCTAAACCACTAAAAACAGATTCAATATGAGATATTGTGTAAGGTATTTTAATATTCTGCTAATGCAAGCAAACAAAGAAATACAGATTTTTATCTGTAATATTGTTGAAAGATTATTTGCAATGTAATATAAACAGTCAGGCAAAGTCTTCAGTGTCACATCAGACATAAATATATATATATATATATATATATATATATATTAGTCTGTACTGTCAATTTTGATAAATTCAAAACATTTAAAATACTGCATAAAATTATTAATTTCTTTCTTTTTTTAAATAAACTCTTACTGACCCTAAACTTTTTAAAGGCAATGTGTAATAATCAAGAAAAAAATGATATCAATGCCACTGATTATGAATTTCTTCTACGTCACTACTGAAAAGCTTCTGGAACCTTTTCATTGCGAAAGCCTAACTGGCTGGCACACTCGGTTATTTATGCCCTGTAGAGTGTGAAACATGATTGTGACATCTCACTGATAAACATAACCATATGCCTCTACAAATAAACACACACTCTGATTTACTAACAAACACTCACACCCAAACATACACACATGCCCACTCATACAGTATGGGCGGCATCTCGGGTTGCACTACTAGAACAGGAAGTTCTTATTTTCTGTGTGTAGAATGTATTGCAAAATAACAATTCATGTTTGTGAAATTTAGTTTCTGCTGTACTTCCTCTGAATATTGCCCCAGGCTGAACATTATTAGTTTATGATAATTCATTATTAGAATCCTGAAAGGGTGATGCATGTGCCATCATGTATTATTAAGATCACCTCTGTTCACACTGCTGTTAGTTATGCAGTTGGAGCTCCTACGAGTCTTGTAATGTGATATCAGTTTGCAGATGGGTCAAGATGGGCCACTGAGTTCATTCAGACCAGTCGCCTCTATCCTAGCCATTGTGTTTACCTCATCCTGCATGGAAATATTACTTTTAGTGCTTGATCCTGCAGCCATTTGAAAGCCTTTAGGGTTTGTAGAAACGGTCCCTCTAGTCTAAAATTTAACTTCAGATCCGGAACAAATGTTTAAATCCCAAAGAGCCACAGTTTATAAAGAGGAATGTAGTAAAGTCATGTGATACGGCTCACACAAACTATTGTTCATTATGAAGTCTAATAATATGCATGATATTTGCCTTCAAGGTAGTGCATAGTTTTAAGTGAACCAACAAAATCTACATCTAACTAGATTTGAGTGGTATTTGATCTTGCAAAACCTTCTGTAATGATGCTTAAGTGTTTCTGGAGAGCAGTTAGAACATTGCTCAAGTATTACGGGCCATTGCTTACTAGCCCAAGTCAAAAGATGTTCAGATTTAGGTCGCTCCCTCACGGTAAATTCTTATTTTCTTTTTTGCTGTCACAAATGATTATTTTAGTAATTGAGTAATCAGTCGATTATTTTGGCGATTAATCGAGTAATCTGATTTTTTGTGTGGTTAAATAGATATATGACAACAATTAGGCATCCCCCCCCCCCCCCCCAGATGATCAGTTAACTATAATGAGGTCAAGACAATTTCTCAAATTCTTTCTCTTTATAAAATCTTTTTCCAGGCAAATACTCCTCAGGAACTGCGGCAGTTCTATGAAAGAAACCGGAGCCTGAGTCCCAAGTAAGTGACCCTGAAGACTGCATGTTAGTCATCAATCATCATTATCCGGTTTAGTGTGTGCTATACAGTTGCAAATGTCTCTGGTGTTGTACATTTGAAATAATTTATTTGAAAGAAATGAATACTTTTATTTAGCAAGGATGCATTAAATTGATCTTTTTAACTTTCTATTTATCAAAGAATAATAAAAAAAAACATTTATCTGTTTCCACAAAAATATTAAGCAGCACAGCTGTTTATTAGTGATAAGAAATGTTAATTGAACACCAGATCAGCATAGAAAGAGACTTCTTCTTTGGCAAAAGCGACCCCAAACCTTTAAATGATAGTGTACACAAAGCAGTAGAACTGGTTTCTTTTCTCTCTTCCATCTTTCATTACTTTCCCTCTTTAAAATGAAAGCCTTATTTACTTACCTAGACTGTTGCAATGTTTGCTTTCATGAGTATTGCTTTTCTACTTACTCAGTCAATTACAGAGTTACTCAGAGCCCTTGCACAATATTATAAACATGTGCACAGAACTGTATTGGCTGTGATTCCTTTCAGTGTCTAACACAGCACCTAAATGTTTTTTTTTTTTTTTCCCAGGATTCCAAGTGAAACCTCCAGTACCCTAAGGCACCTTCTGCTTGGGTTGCTGCAGAGGAACCACATGGAACGGATGGACTTTGGTCAGTGGACACATGCAATCACACATTTAACCCTGTAGGAATCATAAATCGACAACTTATGATAATAATAAATACGTGATTGTTGTCTATTTCAGATCAATTTTTCCACCATCCTTTCATGGAGACCAGTACATCCATGAAGAAATGTATGATTATGATGTCCATTACTTTTTTCAAGCTAATCTGCTATAGCTTTGTTTACAGTAACATTTACATCTGTTCATTGTTGTCTTAGCCTCTCCAGTGCCCATGCCCAGCTATCCCAGCTCTGGGAGCTCCAGCAGCGGTTCCTCATCCGCACGCCTCACTCCTACTCAGGTAACATAGTAACAACTCATGATGCGTGAAATACACCTTTTTGAGGTGTAGTGTGGTTAGGACTGTCACTTATGATTATTTTAGTAATCGAGTAATCAGTTGATTATTTTGGCGATTAATCGAGTAATCAAATTTTTTGTGGTTATAAAAATAGACCTAAGCAAAGACCTAAGCCTTTTAAAGGGATAATCCACTTTTTTTGGAAATAGGCTCATTTCACAACTCCCTTAGAGTTAAACAGTTGAGTTTTAACGTTTTCAAATCCATTCAGTCGATTTTCTGATATTTCGAAGAATATCAGTAACCAGACAGTTTCTGGTCTCATTGACTTCCATAGTATATTTTTTTCCTACTATGGAAGTCAATGAGACCAGAAACTGTCTGGTTACTGATATTCTTCTAAATATCAGAAAAATCGTCTGAATACATCCGAAAACGGTAAAACCCAACTGTTTAACTCTGGGCGAGTGGTAAAATGAGCCTATTTCCAAAAAAAGTGGAGTATCCCTTTAAAATTCCTTAAATACATATAACAACAATGAGGCAATGCTATTTGGTTCAAATAAAGGATCAAAAGCAAGTAATCATATGGTTTTATAGAATAACACTGTTAAAGGGATACTCCACTTTTTTGGAAATAGGCTCATTTTACAACTCTCTCAGAGTTAAACAGTTGAGTTTTTCCATTTTCGAATGTATTCAGCCAATTTTCTGATATTTAGAAGAATATCAGTAACCAGACAGTTTCTGGTCTCATTGACTTCCATAGTAGGAAAAAAATATACTATGGAAGTCAATGAGACCAGAAACTGTCTGGTTACTGATATTCTTCTAAATATCAGAGAATCGACTGAATACATTCGAAAACGGTAAAACCCAAATGTTTAACTCTGGGGGAGTGGTAAAATGAGCCTGTTCCAAAAAAAAAAAAGTGGAGTAACCCTTTAAAATACATAATATTTACCACAGATCAAATCCTTGTTTACTATTTGCCAAATGACATTTAATTCAAATGCTTTAATATAGAAATGCTACAGCCAATGTAATTTCTTTTTTGTAGTGTGTATATAAAGTATTTTCTTGTCAGTCTGACAGTGAAGCTCTGAGGCCCCTCCCTCAAATGAACCCCACACCGTCTCCAGGTTCCCAGCTGAAAGACTCTTCCTCTGAATCTTCC